>JACEVL010000162.1:832500-1064671 GCA_020284085.1 Aporrectodea caliginosa
AAGCCTAACATCATTGCAGTATTGATTGTTAAGCGACATATTGTGGCCGCAAGAGCCGTTGTCAACGTATACCTTACATATGTGAAATACTAATTAGCAATTGAATGAAAATAATGATATAGCGTCGAAGACAACGATTTTAACGGTGTCTAAATAGATTACTAGTTTTTGACCGAGGTAAATGTAATTCCTCACGCGATAAAGAATTGCCCTTATAGACAGCTAATAACATCTGGACCGTCTACGTTTCATCCAATTCTCGCAAGGAGAAAGTATCGCAGCAAGCAACGGCGTTTAATAAACGCTGAATTATTAATTAGATGCATTGAAACAGATGGCGAGGTTCTCTTGCACCACGGAAATATGAGTTAGGCTGCGTCACAAATCCGTGATAAACGCTAGACCAGTACGCCTACTATTATATAAATTCCGATTAATTGAATAATTGATTGATTGATTGATTGATTGATTGACAATTGAACGAGGCATCAGACGATGGCGTATCCAAAACCAAGCCGTAATCAGGTCAAGATGTAATTGTGGTTAATTGTGGATAATTGTGGTTTATTGTGGCTAATCGTGGCTAATTGTGGCTAATTGTGACTAAGGTGGTCCAGTGCAGTGTGGTTGTCTCCAGCACCGATTTCCATTAAAACTGTTTGCGTGGAACGTACGCAACGCGGTGGCGCAACGCACGTCGGATAAATATTGAAAGAAGGCATCGAGCTGACTAAAGAGGGCGCTCCTCCGTCTGGTCGATAAGAAAGGCGCGAAATCGACGTCACGAAAATCAACAGTTATCTGATCGGCAGACGACATTTCTTGGTTCTGTGTTTGGTCAACGACCCATTCTGGGTTAAGGTGTGATCGGCAGCAGTGGCCTCGCAACGATTTAAGAAGTAGTAGGGCCTACGTCAAAATTCTTTTCTATTCTATTCTATTTACGGATTTATAAAGCGCCTCTCACAGTACAACCTAATCGGGGCGCTTCCAGTGTGAAGGGCCCCTCGAAAAAAGAAAAGTCTTAAGAGAACGAGCAGAAACAGTTACTGTAGTACCCCCAGATAACATCACTGCAAAAAAATGGAAGGTTAGGGTCTATGGGATGGAAGTCCCCAGAAACTGATGCTTTTTGCATATATTGACAGCGTTTCGTGCCATTTTTGGTAATCTAAAATGCACGCTTACATAGATTAGAAGTATTTTCTAGCTATTAGCAGACAAAAAGTGGTAGAGCAAGTATAGGGTGACCTGCGGGGTAAGGGAAAATTCCAATAAATGACTGAAAGAATCCTTTTTGGATGCATTTTATCCAGCCAATGAGTCCGGGACAACATGTGTGTGTGTGTGTGTGTGTGTGTGTGTGTGTGTGTGTGTGTGTGTGTGTGTATATGTGTGTATATATATATATATATATATATATATATATATATATATATATATACACGTATGCATGCATGCATTCATGCATGCATTCATGCAAGCGCAGACCTGCACAGAGGAAGACTCTGCTTTACATTACGTCATTTTGTGCCTTTTGTAGCGCTGTATTGTTTTCAGACGATTGTGTTTATGTCTAGTAGATGATTCCGAGTCGTCAAATTATTTGCTTCAGTAGACGTGGAATCAATCGATGACGCTCATTCATCCATTCATCGTTTGCGAAACAATGACTTTTTCTGTGAGTCGCGTTAGACACTGCGCCCGTATATCATCAACGACACTGACGCGGAAGAAATAAGGTCTGATTAAGCACAGACACTTGTGCGATGTGGCCACAGACTGGCGTATGTGGCCACAGACTGGCGTATGTGGCCACAGACTGGTGTATGTGGAATGTAGGGTAAAGACTAAGCTTACAACGGAACTGGTTGCCGCAAGATGTCGCTAAGCAAGGAATAGTATTACTCTGCACAGGATGTTCACGTATAGACAGCTCTTGCAAATCTCATTAGAAATACGACTTTCAGCATGCTGCTTTCGGATGGTGCCAGTCCCAAGCCTGGATAAAGGGTAGGGGACGTTAATGATCTCTGTTATAACGCAGCGTAGTTTGAACCAACTATATACCAATCGCTAACACCTGGAAAGGCCGTACAACCAACTTCTGCTGCGCTTGAGGGAACTTTTAGTACTGTTCTCTCTTAGTAAACGTGGACTTACTTACCTCAAGGGGTGCGCAGTAGAAAAGAGGTTAGCGTGCTGGACTGTCAACAAAGAGGTCGGGGTTCAAATTCCCAGCATGGTAGAAATTAGTTTCGAGATTTCTGCTCCATCTGCACCCCTCCTCCCCTAGCCAACTCAGCTATAATGAGTACGCTGACCGCACGTTGTCCTTGGGAAGATGAGACGGCGAGGGAGAGTACTGGCCATCCGCCACATATGCCGAAGTAACAAAAGGAAGTCGCTAACTCTTCAAGCCCATAGCTGCCCTGGGGCTAGCTTAAGGGACTGCTCCCCTTGAACTTCTATACTCTATTACTACTTTAGGGCATAGCATCCAAGATGGCCAACTGCAATTGACATTAATCCTCGGCGTTTAGTTTCTTTCTCCGTATGAACTCCTTGTCGCTCTGCCTTTTACCGCGACCGCTTCAGGACAAATCGGTTCGTTCGTTTTATCACTTTGTTAGATATGGTACACCTCTGATGATCGAGTTTCTAAACTCTAAGTAGTTATATTAATTTGCAATAATATTACGATTACGATATCTAAGTTTAACCTAATTGTCCTTACTGTATCGAACTAATAGTCTAGCTATAACAGACCACGATAGACGTGTTTGGACAACACCGTACTTTCAACGAACTCCTACCTTTTCATCTACATCATTCGCAAACGGTCTCAACGCTTGCCATAATAATAATAACCATACCTACTCATTCCTTCGTCCTTCCCTCATTCCTCCCTTCCTCCCTTAATTAATTCATCCCTCTCCTCCCATTCCCTTAATTCCTGCATGTCTCCCTCCCTCCATTCCGTTTCTTCCTTCCTCCGTTCTTTCCTTCCTCGATCCTTCTGCCATCCGCCTCCGAATTCCCTCTGTTCCCGTCCCTGATTGTCCTGGTAGGGACGAACAATGCCGTGTATTGGTACGCCGATCGTCCATTATGCTGGTTGAACAATGAATCGGTCCCTTGTATAATTAAATCCGTTTATTGGGAGTATTCCGCAAGGGCGCCCACCCCAGCCACGCTACCCCACAGCAGCCGACTCCAGCCCACCCTACCCCACTCAAAGGAGCCAGAAACGGATCGTTATCGATCGGACGGATATGGAAAATGAAAGCTAATCAGAGAACTGTATTAGCGACAATATATATTGTGGTCACACTGACCAACACATGCAGACAGACTGATGGATGGATAGACAGGGACAGACACACAGACAGGTAGACAGACGCAAGAATACAGATGGGCAGACAGACATGAAGATAGACCACACAGACAGATAGATAGTCAGCAGGGCAGACAAGCAGACAGACAGACATACAGAAAGAAAGACAGATAGGCATGCATGCAAACATTAAGACAGACATTTTCCCGGAATTAAAATTATAAGAAAGACGTATACCCGGAAATGTTAGCCTTGGTTTCTAAATCGTAATCATAAACTCTAAATCGTTGCTAGACTCGTGACACCAGTTTATTCACGATCGCTGGCCCAGTCAGAGGAGGGATGTCTCAGAGATACTGCATGAGGAACAGGTTCCGGTTACCAGGAGACCAGAGAGAATGGCAGAGACAGACAGAGACAGACAGGCAGATAGAGGAAATATATACAGACAGACACATATATATATATATATATATATATATATAGAGAGAGAGAGAGAGAGAGAGAGAGAGAGAGAGAGAGAGAGAGAGAGAGAGAGAGAGAGAGAGAGAGAGAGAGAGAGAGAGAAAGAGAGAGAGAGAGAGAGAGAGAGAGAGAGAGAGAGAGAGAGAGAGAGAGAGAGAGAGAGAGAGAGAGAGAGAGAGAGAGAGAGAGAGAGAGAGAGAGAGAGAGAGAGAGAGAGAGAGAGAGAGAGAGAGAGCAGAGAGAGAGAGTCAGAGACAGATAGCGACAGACAGAGACAGAAAGACAGAGAAAGTGAGTCAGATGAACTGTCACCGTGGGTTGTATCTAGGTTGATGGCACTGGGATGCTTTTTTCAACAGACCCGGTAGTTTGCAATACACTTGATATTCCGAGAATAAACTCTTACTGTAACACTTGAGACGTGTACTAATGGAAATAAGATTTCGGCTGTACTTTAGGCTTAGTGATGAAATCTCTTGAAATGGGAGCTTCTGTGCTTGCAACTGGTAAAAATAAAACTTATAACGAAAAATATGTCTCATATTGACTTTGATTTTGATAGATTGTCTGCAAAACCCAAAAGTTTACATTACACGAAAGTCCTTTATTTTCGTTAACGAACATTTTCGTTACCGTTATCGTTAACGAGAATCACACTGTTGCCATCCCCATTTTTGGAGGCATTTAATTTGTATAGAACACGCTCATTTACTAAAATAAAGCGAACGGCAACCCGAGGCGTTTTATGCAGTAGGCACAGTAGGCACTGTGCCTAGGGTCTACAAACCTTTCAGGGGCCTACGAAAGTCTGAAAACGAGATATTGGAAATATCAGTTTAATGATTGAATTTGACGCAAAAATGAAAAAATGAAATTTCAAATTCTTATTTAATATTTTTTAACTGTACTTAAGCAGTTTAACTTAAAGAGTTAAACTTAAAGTTAATTAATTTAAAACAACAGCCTGCATAATGTGAACTTTACTGCTCTTTGCATTAGCAACATCACATATGACATTTTCAAATGTCATTTTCCTCCTTGACTCGTTTTTCAGCTGAAAGTAGTGGAAGCGAAGACAGTCGTCCTTCCTTCTCTTCCATTTTTCGTTTCTCAAATCCGCACTCGTGATAACTCTTGTATCCATCAGATATGATAATTGAAAATTAAAGCTGTAAAAGACTTCAAAATCCATACGTGAGTCCCGTGACTATTTACATAGAAAAATTATAAAGCAATTACCATTTTGCAATATATAAAGAGACAAAAGAAGAAAGACAAAGAATACTCTTAACGAAAAATAATTGCAATTAAGCCGCGTCGGTTCAAAGCCGGTTCAAAGCCGCGGCTTTTCGGTTCAAAGCCGCGGCTTTTCGGTTCAAAGCCGCGGCTTTTCGGTTCAAAGCCGCGGCTTTTCGGTTCAAAGCCGCGGCGGCTTTTCGGTTCGAAGCCGCGGCTTTTCGGTTCGAAGCCGCGGCTTTTCGGTTCGAAGCCGCGGCTTTTCGGTTCGAAGCCGCGGCTTTTCGGTTCGAAGCCGCGGCTTTTCGGCTCGAAGCCGCGGCTTTTCGGCTCGAAGCCGCTGCTTTTCGGCTCAAAGCCGCGGCTTTTCGGCTCAAAGCCGCTGCTTTTCGGCTCAAAGCCGCTGCTTTTCGGCTCAAAGCCGCTGCTTTTCGGCTCAAAGCCGCTGCTTTTCGGCTCAAAGCCGCTGCTTTTCGGCTCAAAGCCGCTGCTTTTCGGCTCAAAGCCGCTGCTTTTCGGCTCAAAGCCGCTGCTTTTCGGCTCAAAGCCGCTGCTTTTCGGCTCACAGCCGCTGCTTTTCGGCTCACAGCCGCTGCTTTTCGGCTCACAGCCGCTGCTTTTCGGCTCACAGCCGCTGCTTTTCGGCTCACAGCCGCTGCTTTTTCGGCTCACAGCCGCGGCTTTTCGGTTCAAAGCCGCGGCTTTTCGGTTGAGCTATCTTAAGATTGCATTTGCCTCAGCCACATTTTATATGTATATGCACAGAAATATATACATAAGTGGCTTTAACCGAGCTCATATATGATGTTATATGCTAGAAGACGTGCGTTTATCATGCGTGCATCTGAAAGACTTCGGTTGATTGAAGGCCATCGGCTGATCGACCGACCGACCGACCGACCGACCGACCGACCGATCGACCGACCGACCGACCGACCGACCGACCGACCGACCGACCGCTCGGGTCCTCGGGATTCAACGCCCCAATTGGACTCACAATCCGGGCGAATTTGTGTCAATTTTACGTAACTCGCACGGTTCGTCAGTACGCTGAGCTCTGGCACGAACGCTCAGGACGTAAGTGCTATGGTATGTGGACGAAAAACTAATATGTATGTATGTACGTACGTACATACATACGTACGTACGTACGTACGTACGTATGTATGTATGTATGTATGTATGTATGTATGTATGTATGTATGGATGGATGTATGTATGCATGCATGTATGTATGTATGTATGTTGTGTACATCAGCAATTGGTCTATTGAAGGATATTGCTACTTTCTTACTTACTTACTTTTATGCATACATGTATACATGTATGTATGTGTGTGTATGACGTTTGCATTAAGATATTTTTATATAGCACCTTTCGGTGAATCTCACAAAGCGCAACGCACGTGGCTATTTAACTGACCTAAGCCTGCGCGATTTCCGGTGACCATTTGGACCAGGAACTCTTTTCATAACCTTTGGATTTGTATAGCGCCGGGAGAAGTTAAAAATAGGGAACTAGGTTGGTCACAGGTCAGGAAGCAGACAGGCGAAAGCGGCGGATGATGCTTAAGAGGACGAGGAGGAGGTATCAGAGAATGTCAATTGTCAACCCTGAATGGGGTTCCGCTGGTTGGATTAAAACGCGGGAACTAAGTCTTAAGGAGTCTGTAGAACGTAGATGAATTATCCCTAGGTAACAGGCGTATCTCCAACGGGAGACCATTGCGTGCAAGAGCCTTCCAGTGGTGACTTTTCAGTAATCTAGGCATCAGTTGCTTACACATGAACTTGATGTTCTTAACGAATAATCATCTACATAACTTGTCATACCTATTGCAACCTTCCGTACATTACCATAGTGCCTTACTTCATGCTACACTACCCTACTATTTGCAATTGACCTAGGCCGTGCTAGAACCTCAACCTGTCAGCGTCGTGCTTTCTCAGTTGTAGTTCCTTCTACCTGGAATGGTCTCCCGTTGGAGATACGCCTGTTACCTATAGGGATAATAATTATTCATCTACGTTCTACAGACTCATTAAGACTTACTTGTATCACCGTGGTTGGACTGGGAGCGCCTCTGAGTAGGCTTCTTGAACGGGCGCTATTTAAATTTCTGAAATGAATCAATGAATGAATGAATGAATGAATGAATGAATGCCATATCCTACTATAACCTGTCTTATCGTATCCTAATATTATATCCTGCTGTATGCCTGTATCCTACCATCTCGTCCCGTACCATACCTAGCCAACGCCTTTTGAAGGTTGGAAACCTAAATACGTGCACATCTGATGAGAGATAGCCTAGTTCTTCGAGAGAGGGTTCTAATCCTTCAAAGTGACTCCTCAATTCTACACCTGAAGGAACCAGCTAGTAACCGTACCTCTCGCTGACTTCTCTATTTGGCTTCGCTCGTTTCTCGTTCAGTTGCCCTAAAGAGAAGTCCGTGCTGTGACAAGAAGACGTCGACCGCTTTCCTTATCAAACAATAACGACAATGCACCTCTGACGAACGTGTATCGTACGGTCTTTAATCGCATTAGACTCTTCAGCCGCCCCTGGCAGGCTGTCTGTCTGCCTGTCTGTCGTTCTGCCTGCACGAATGCCTGCTTGTCTGCCTGCCTGTCTGTCTTACATGTACCAGTTAATCAGTCAGTCATTCAAAGTAAGTAAGCAAGAAAGTCCAGTCAGTCAGTAAGTAAGTAAGTCAGTCAGTCAATGTGTCTGTCAGTTTCTTTGAATTCTTCTTGTCATCGGGTCATCTGATAGCTATAGCTTGCGCCTTCTGCTTTGATCAAAACTAATCCGAGAAGGATGTTTATGTCTCTCGGACTTTGATCGAACTCAACGGAATTAATATTGGCAGCGATACCAAGACTCCCTCAACCGATGCCAAAATCTGTAGAATGTTTTAACAGATCCTAATCCAATCTAATCCAATATAATCCAATCTATTATGGTCTATGGTCGCTTCAAGTACAACTTTGTAGTCAAAGTCATGAGCCTTTAGAGAAGCCGGAAGAAATTGGATGAGCCAGAGAAACGAGAAGTCCGACTGTCCATTGATAAGCCTCAGGTCGAAACAGAACAATCGAAGTCCAGACCTGAATGACAGTGACGAACTGACGGAACATGGCAGCATTCTCTGCTCTGCTCTGCTCTCCTATTATATTTTCTATACTCTCTATGCGCTATGAGAGAAAGAGAGAGAGAGAGAGAGAGAGAGAGAGAGAGAGAGAGAGAGAGAGACAGACAGACAGACAGACTGACAGACAGAGACAGAGAGAAAGAGAGAGAGAGAGACCGAAAAGCCGCGGCTTCGAACCGAAAAGCCGCGGCTTCGAAGAGAAAGCCGCGGCTTCGAACCGAAAAGCCGCGGCTTCGAACCGAAAAGCCGCGGCTTCGAACCGAAAAGCCGCGGCTTCGAACCGAAAAGCCGCGGCTTCGAACCGAAAAGCCGCGGCTTCGAACCGAAAACCCGAATTGCAATTACTTTTTGTAAAGGATTTTTTTGTCTTCCTTCTTTTGTCTCTTTATATTTTGCAAAATGGTAACTGCTTTATAATTTTTTATGTAAATAGTCACGGGACTCACGTACAGATTTTAATAATAATAATTGTATTAAAAATAACGGTAATTTATATGGCGTCGTAATACGGCCACATCGTGACAAGGGCGCCTACACAGTTTTGATGAACGTTGTGCATATACAGGATTTATTCACTTTAACAACGCGCTTGTAGTTTTAATGCCTTCCATCTCTAGCCGGAGAAAATAATACCTCAACCGGGTCCCACAACAGATATGTATGGTAGGGGCACGAAATCCCAAGGGCCAGACCCAGAGTCAGTGGCCATGGGTCACTGCATCACCCTGAAGGGACGCCGCAAAAATAGGCATCCTGGCAAAACAGTCCAACTCTGCGTTCAACCGTGAGGAGTCGGATCTAGGAAGGTCAGGCCGAAATAAAATGGAATTTATTGCAATATATATATATATATATATATAATATATAAATATGTATGCACGTGTGTGTATAGGGCCTACTTGAGTTGATATTATTATGACCTGTACGTCATGTACTGCGTTTATGAAGTGATGTGTATATTCATGTATAATCAGAGTTCACATAGCTCTCTGATTTACACACACGCACGCACGCACGCACACACATAAACACGCACACGTACACGCACGTGTAGATGGCTGGCCAGCACTTGCTTGTGTATTTGTATTATCTCATTTATAGATGCACACACACACACACACACACACACAAACACACACACACATACCCTACACCTACTCACACATGAACGCACGCTTGCACACACACACACACACACACACACACACACACACACACACAAACGCACGCACGCACGCACGCACACATACTTATAAAGATGCACATAAATAAACAGGAACTGACACACATAACATAGACATGCACCATCATTTTTAGGAAGCGTTTTAGGTTATATTTACTCTCTGCAGAGTGTATATACATATCCACTATAGAATATAGATATATAGTATATATATCTATGTCGTATATTATGTCATATATAATCATACACATGCGTATGTGTGCCATATTTTTCTGAATGGTTCGCTCGTAATTCGATCTGGCTATGGCAACCGTCCGTCGGGCGATAACCTTGTTTATAAACGCTCGAGATGCTGGCAAAATGTAATTACTGGGCAGGGCTTGCAAACACGGCGACGTTTAGCACACCGTCGTCTGCGGGGCTCCCCCCCCCCAATCGCCCTTCTACAAACAATGCCCCGATTGCCGGCTTACGAGCCTGTTTGCACGCGTGCATGCTCAACTACATGAACGTTTCGCTGATGCACGTACGCTGCAACCGGTGATGTGAGTGATACAATGGTAGAAGATTTCTGCTTTGTCATGAAGTCGTCGCTACATAATGTGATGTAATCGTAAAAGAGATCTGTTTTCCCGAAAAGGCGCTACATGAGGTGAGATAATGGGAAAGGATCTCGTCTTTACCAGGAAGGAGCCACCTAAAGACGTCTTCTCTCTGTCCCTTATGCTCGCACCTCCACCACACAGAGCCGTGCCTTCTCTGTGGTTGGCCCCTCGACCTGTAATGACTTCCCTCTGGCACTCCGCTCCCTTCCTAGAACCCCTTCCCAGGCATTCCTCTCTCAAATTAAAATGGTCCTATTTGGTCGCGCTGGGGTTTGGAGCGCCTCTGAGTAGTTCCCTTGAAAAGGCGCTATACAAATTCAAGTAATGAATGAATGAATAATAATGGTAAAGATCTCTGTTCCAGCATAAAAGCACTACACAATGTAAATCTCTAATTTTAACTCTTGTCTAACTCTAAAGACTAAGCCGAATAGATCATATAAATGAGGACATAACCAGAGACGGCGTCAGACATTTTTTTTGTAACCAGCGCATAACCAGGGAAGTCATACAAGTAACCAGTGCATGAAGGTGGCGATTTATGCCCCAAATAAATTGTCTGCAGGGCAAAGATTATGGCAGTCTTGTCATAGGACAACGACCAGGGCAAAAGGTGTTCTACCAGGGCATTTGCCCTAGCTTTTTCTGCTGTAGCACCCGCCACTAGACATGACATCACTTGGACTAACATTAATGGAAACAATGAACTTGACAAATGACCGAAGAAAATAAAGATAATTTATTCATACCCAATTGGCTGGCGTCGGGAACTTATATTGGTGATGATGATGATGATGATGATGATGATGATGATGATGATGATGATGATGATGATGATGATGATGATGATAGGGTACGGTATCATTGTGAGATAGAACGGATAATCAGCGGTGAAACTATTAATTAAGGAGTAGATTCGTCGTATGAAATGCCACATTTAATGTTGTAGGCTATAATTAATGCATGCACTATGTAGAAAACACCACATCGTAATATCTACAAACGTTAAATCACATGCTATACAAACTTTCGCAACATTATCTGCTGTCCCTGTAGTAGGTGCTATGCAAATGTTTAGACACATTACATTTCAATTATATTCACCACCTACCCTGTATTTATATTGCATTACTTTACATTGCAGCAGTTTGCACAACTTCTTTGCTAAACCTAGAAGACGCTAATAATTATCTAGTTAGGCCTCCTTTGCCTCCTCTCTCTGGTCTCCACTCTGCCTTCTTCCTCTGGTCTCTCTTCCTTCTCTCTCTGGCCTCTCCTCTGCCTCAACCCTCTGGTGTCTCTTCTATCACTTCTCTCTGGTCTCTCCTTTGCTTCCTATATCTATAGTCTCTCCTCTTCCTCCTCTCTCTGGCCTCTCTCTGCCTACTCTTCTCCTCTCCTCCTCCTCTCCTCCTCTCTGCCTCTCTATCTCTAGTCTCTCCTCTCTCTCTCTCTCTCTCTCTCTCTCTAGTCTCTCTCTCTCTCTCTCTCTCTCTCTGGTCTCTCCTTTGCCTCCTATCTATATCTATAGTCTCTCCTCTGCCTCTTCTCTCTGGTCTCTCCTCTGCCTACTCTCTCTGGCCTCTCTCTCTTCCTCCTCTCTCTGGTTTCCTTTTCATCCTCTCTCTCTCTCTGGTCTCTCCTCTGCCTACTCTCTCTGGTCTCTCCTCTGCCTCCTCTCTCTGGGTCTCTCCTCTGCCTCCCTCTCTCTCTCTCCTCTGCCTACTCTCTCTCGTCTCTCCTTGCCTCCTCTCTCTGGTCTCTCTTCCTCCTCTCTCTGGTCTCTCTATCGCTTCCTATACTAGTCTCTCCTCTGCCTCCTCTCTGGCTCTCCTATTCCTCCTCTCTCTGGTCTCTCTTCCACCTTCTGTCTCTCTGGTCTGTCTTCTACCTCCTGTCTCTCTGGTCTCTCTTCCACCTCCTGTCTCTCTGGTCTCTCTTCCACCTCCTCTCTCTGGTCTCTCCTGTTCCTCCTCTCTCTGGTCTCTCCTCTTCCTCCTCTCTCTGGTCTCTCTTCTACCTCCTCTCTCTGACAACCGAAATCGGATCTCCACTGAAAATCTCTCGACAACCCGTCTGTCACGACGAGTGAATAATCTGGTGAATAATCTGCTGTGAGCGCTTAGCTTTCGAGTGGCGCTTCAGAAATTTGGAGTTTATGATTACATCACACACTTTCGCAGAGATGTTTGATGTATAGCATATAGGGCCAGTTCTGTCCTTGTCTGTCTGTGTCCTCAGACGACGGAGGCCTTTCGCCAGCGTTACGACAACCTCAGCCTGCCATGGCCTCGTACCGTCTTCACCCAGCTGGCCTACGACAGCGTCTGGACGGCCGCCTACGTACTCCGACGAGCGCTTCAGCTGACCCCGCAACCCATGACCGACCTGACCCAGTTCTCCTACAAATCGGGTCACGACCTCAGCGCACTTTTCTCCAGCGTCCTGAAGGACACCAACTTCGTGGGCGTCACGGTAATTCATCGTTTCCAACAGCGCTGTTTTGATCCATCCATTATTATCTTAGGTTGCCTATAAAACCTTATCATCTTGATCCTTTCTTGCATGACTTTGACCAATCTGCCCTCTCCAGTCCTCAGCTTCATTTGCTCTGACTAACCTAACGTACCTTACGTTAGTTCTGCGTACAGTGTAATGGCTTATCTGATCTTACCATGCAATTAGGCCTACATTGACTTACCATTCCTTTTCGTTCTTTTCCGGTTAATTCTGGTAGGCATAACCTAATAATATTGGTAATCGAACAATTCTGGTGATCTAATGATCTCCAATATCTGATTAATTATACATTAGGTGACTTTTATTATGTATACGTGTAAAATAATAGGCTTAGATACCTCATAATTTTTTGCTTTAAAAATGTAATCCTTTGTAATGCTTTGTTTTCTTAATCAAGGGTTCAGTGACCTTCGACGGACCTGACAGAAAATGTGTTACGTCACTGGAACAGAATCAAGGTGGGTTCGATGCAAATCGCAACGATAATCATAATCGTTAACTTCAAATTTCTAAAGCGCTACCCGAAAGCCAAGCGCTGGGCACCAGCTTATTCACGAGCAAATATCCACAGAAATGGGCGTAGCCAGAAAAACTTTCGGAGCGGTTTTAAGATTTCGGGGGTTCCATTGAAAATCGTCGCGAAAGTAAAGGTTTTTAAAATTTTGCATGTAAAAGAATATAAATTTTTTTTAGGAAACTTATTTGGGGAGGGGTTTTAAGCCGTAAAACCACCCCCTAAATACGCCCATGTCCACAGATGTTAGAGGAAGATCCGAGTCTAGTTGCCAGATATAAAAGAGAAAGGAAGAATAGGTTGAGGAACTGCTAAGGCGGGTTTCGCTGAGGTTAGCTTTGAAGCTGGTGATTGAACTGGTTAGAGTAGGGACGTAAATTTGGAATGGAGAGCCTGTGGAGTGATGAGTATGGGAGCCTGAGGCAGATAACGGTGGGTCAGTGTGGCGAGTCTGGTGGATGAAATTTTCGGAATCCAGGTGGAAGAGAATTAATTAGCCTCTCACTCGCAGAGCATCTGCTTGCAACTTTTACTAAATATTCCTCCCAGGAAAACCTCTGTCGTCACCACCACCGTATAATAGATAACGGTTAGCATAACAATTGCCCAAAACATCCCAATTTTCAGAATTTCACTCAACCATACGTCTTTTATATTATTTTTCATATTAATTTCCAGATTGCGTAAACGTTCGCCATCACGTAATACCGTCGTCCCCGCTTGCGTTTATGGTGGCCGACTGGTTAGAGCGGTTGAACTGTAGCGCGGAGAGTACGGGTTCGATCCTCGTCCTGTCAGTTACTGTGCAGGGACCGTGAACAAGTCCTTGCACGCAATTGCTCTGCAATATAATTGCTTCTGCGCAGCCGAGGCGTTTGCACTTCTGAGCTTTTGACCACCTTTGGAAGAAGGGCGATAACAAAGGCAGTTGTATTGTATTGTATTTATTATTATTACTTAAATCATCATACAATTACGTAAATAGACGCATACATATTGCATGCATACTTGCGTACATGGATACATTAATTAATCAAAACAAATAAATGAATAAAATTTTTATTAATTTATTTAATACTAAAAGTATCTACCGATTTGTTTACATGTAGGAGGCAACGTGGTACGTGTTGGTCTGTTCTACCCGGAGAATAACACACTCGACATGACCTGTGACCGATGTCAACCCATCCATTGGATCAGTACGCATATAAATATCCAACTGTATATTTCGTTAATCATACTGTTTAAAGCTTTCATCTATATTTTCCGAAGTGCAAGTATTTTCCGAAGGGTAAGTAACATTGGAATGGTTCCAGTGCTAATAGAGACAATAGGAACTATCGGCATTGTTCAGTCATATTGTACAGAGTATTATAACAATTGAGAAGCTTCAACAGTGAAATGGAACATTTTGGTATCGTTCATTCATGTTCAAAGTTAAATTAAGTTTTCTTATGGGCGAACCTTTGAACAGTCTACCATTCAAAGGCTTTCTGCAAGATAAATGATGAATGGCATGTGAGTATTGGGCGTATACTGCATAATATGTATATTCTTTTCATATAAAATATATAAAGTCCTTATAGTAAATGGATGTGACAAGATGGATGTCAGGTGCATGCATAGGGGACATCAGAAGCAGACGTGACCAACTCTCGGGTCATACGAATCGGATATTTCTGACGGTAGTCAATAGAAGGGCTGTTGTCGGTCGATCGAAAAGTGGCCTCATTTGCCCCGGTCTACCCCACATTCCCTCTTGCCCCACCCTACCCCACGCTCTCTCCCTTTTGACAGAGAGATCACGTAATCTTCGTATCGAACGAGCGATCGATCGGACCATTGAAACCTCTGTCAGTCATTTCCACGACCAAGTGAATAGCGTGGACCGCAGAGATAAGCTATTTATAGGCCCATACTTGCGTATGTTTATATAGGCTACGCGTATGAGTATTAGTTTGGATATGTGTGTTTTGGTGCTGGTATACGTTTGGGTTGTCTGTTTATATGTGTTTATGTATGTTCATATGTATCTATAATTCTATATTTAGCGGGATAATCCATCCCTTCAGGGTCCTCCACTTGGTAACCGGAACGTCGTTGAATTATCACTGCCATAATTGTAAATATGTTGTCGGTTACAGGAAAAATAAATTGAATTGAAAAAATTGAATTGAATTGAATATAGCTATATGCTTCCTGCAATCCATATGTGCAAGCCCTATCTGTATGCGTACACATTTGCAGGGCTTTTTTAGCGTGCAGTTCTACACAAAATGTGCAGTTCTAAATCAATTTGTGCAACTGTAAAAGCATTTTGTGCAGTGAAAAATTGCTAAAAAGTCATTGTCATGGAATTGGGAAAAATTGACCATTGTTACTGGAAAACACGCGTGACTACCCCCGTCGTCAACTTTTCATATATGTTGGATACCTCTGACCCTGAGAACCATCGATTTCCCCCGACAGCAAGGGAGTAGATTAAACAATTAAACACTGGGTTCTGCAGTTGTAAAATTTCCTTATAAAAAAAGCCCTGCACATTTGTATATATGTAATAATCTAATAATAATAATCTTTTCTTTATTAAGCGCCTGACAAACGCACTGCGCTGTACATTTACATGTTATGCAATTGAAATCTTAACTACTAACAGAACAGACAGCCATGTAATACAACGGCGCTAATAGCAGCCTACAAAGCAAATCCGCCCAACGGGGGCTCGAACTCGGTACCTCTCGGTCTCTGTGCCAGCTGTTATCCAAAGCGCCACGGGTTAGATGTGCGTTCATGTGTATATGTGTGTATGTTTGTATACGTATACATATATATATATATATATATATATATATATATATATATATATATATATATATATATATATATATATGCCTGGGCCTACGACTACGAGTGCGTCAATGTGTGTAACATGTTGTCTTAATAATTTACAATATCTAGAGTGTATCTATAATATATCCAGATTGCGTCTAAATCCAGTGTAAATGGTATCTAAATGACTCATGTAGGCATCGATAAAACATTTCTTTGACATTTTTATCAACACTCCGCCGATTCCGATAATCACCCTTGTGACTGTCCTTACTGAAATAGAGCAACTATTAACCCGGATGGACCCCCTGGACCGCAATAATTGTTGGCATCGGGTCCGATTCTGAAGAGAGGAATCTGCTCAGAGCTGATAAGAATGAATGGGTTTCTGATGGTCCAGTTAAATAATCCACGGAGAATCCGCAATTTGAAGTTGCGCTACTGACTTGTTGTAACTTGCATATAAACAGAGGCATAAATGTTTGTGGGTGTTCATGTACAGCACGGCAGTTGTAGAGACTAGAGACTTCGATCATTTGATCAATAGGTTAGGGACGTGATGTCTAGCATAATATTGAGGAAAAATCCCCTGGGAACAATCCTAGACGAACGGGATTTTTTTATTATGTAAGTAGTCTTGGTATCATGGTAAGACAAACGTTTACATTAAAAAAACAGCTTCTGCATTGAGCACTTCTCAATTGAGCACTTCTGCATTTTGAGCACCTCTGCATTGAGCACTTCTCCATTGAGCACTTCTCCATTGAGCACTTCTGCATTTTGAGAACCTCTGCATCGAGCACTTCTGCATTTTGAGCACTTCTGCATTTTGAGCACTTCTGCATTAAGCTCTTCTGCATTGACCACTTCTGCATTAAGCACTTCTGCACGGAGCACTTCTACATTGAGCACTTTGCATTAAGCACTTCTGCATTAAGCACTTCTGCATTAAGCACTTCTGCATTAAGCACTTCTGCACGGAGCACTTCTACATTGAACACTTCTGCATTGAGCACTTCAGCATTTTGAGCACTTCTGCATCACTTCTGCATTGAGCACTTCAGCATTTTGAGCACTTCCGCATCGAGCACTTCTGCATTAAGCACTTCAGCATTTTGAGCACTTCTGCATCGAGCACTTCTGCATTGAGCACTTCAGACGATCGCTTGTACCTCGTATACATTTCGAAGGACACGGGCAATTCGTTTGTGTCCGACTGATTCTTGTAAATAATTATGTCAAATTCGAAGCATACGATGTCTGGCATAAAAAGAATCCAACCTCCAATGATTTGTCGAGATTCTTGGTCACAGATGGCGTGTCGCTAGAATACTGGAGCCTCTGCCAGAGTCTGCCTCCTCTCTATGGTCTCCCTTGCAGCCAGACTCTGATCTTAAGCACCATCTCTTTGACACGACGCGGCGCTCGTGAATAAGCTGGTGCCCTGCGCTTAGTTTAAGATTAGCGCTTTAGAAATTTCGAATTTACAGTTATGATTACGACGGCTGTTTAGATATATGTAGCCTCATGGGTGAAGCATGTGGAAATCTCGGACCAGTCGGTGTTAGTCGATACGAAAGCACGACGGCAGTCATGCAGACGCGAATGAAATCATTCGGAACCAATAAAAGTCCAGACAGTAACTCGATAAGCACAACAGAAGTAGAATCAGACGCAAAAAGATCTCCTAATACACACAAGATCTTTGCGAACAAAACGGTTTAAATCTCGGCAAAAAAATCACATTTCCTCGGAATTAGAATTGGCGACGACCGGGTATGTGTGCCTCCAGCGAAATTCCGATCGGAGAATTATTGGGGGATTGGTCTAGTGGGACCACTGCAGGGAAGGATGATGGCTCCGGGAAATACCGGAATGAGTCAGAATAAAAATGGAATAACATATAGAGGCTTTTTTTTATTACGTTTCGTTCACGTCGTTTACATCACTGGTGGCATACTATACAGTCATGCCTGCGCCCAACGGTGGCAACTTTGCCTACGAGGATGTTGCTGCTGCTGCTGATAATAATGACCATGGCGATGTATGTATGTATGTTTGTATATATGTATTTATTTATTCATTTATGCAGTGGTTAAATTGCTCATAAAGGCATGGTAGATCTGCAATTTCTTCTGCAAAACTTCAACTTATATCTGCAGAATCTATAATCGATACTCGTTATTCGCTATTCGGATTAAATACAAAGCGCGTGTTAGACGATGCATAGCTTCGGTTATTGTAACCAACACACATTATTGTCTAAATTAGGCCTACTTCATCTGGTTTTCTAGCTCGGAACAATGAAAACACCATTAAATGACGCCATTAAATGCTACCATTCAATAACACTATTAAATTACACTATTTAATGACAGCATTAGATGACACCATTAAGTATCACTATTAGAGTCGCTAGTCAAAGGTCTTTTAGATGAATCCTCATTTTAGGTGGTAGATCCTCTATAGGAGCGAACCACATGATTCAGGTTGCGGACATCATACAAGGCACCATCTGCCTGAACTTAACCACTGTATATGTGCATACATCTGAATATTCATGTCCTTGTATTACTTGTCCTTCAAAGCTCTGGGAATTGGCTCTCTAAAGTACTTAAAGTTAAAAGTTGCGCCTAAAGATGATGGTGCTAGTGGTGGCGTTATGCTGATGATTATGGTTATACTCATGATGAGAGCAGTGGTGATGAGGTTACTGACAATGATGAAGATACTATTACTGATAACGATGACGGTAGAGATGATGTTGGTGCTGCTGCCGCTGATGATGCTGAAAGTGGTTATAGAAATGATAGAGAAACAAGTATTTGTGTTGAAGATGGTCGCGTCCCTGTTGACCGGGTGAACGTCATTGTCTTGAAGACAGACAATGTGAGGAGCCCGGCCTTCATCATCGTCTGCTCTGTCTCAGCAATCGGCATCTTACTCGCTGCCGTCTGCCTCGTATTCAACGTCTACAACCGAAAGATCAAGTACGTATACGTAGGTTGGTACGTATCGCAGCAGCAGTTATTTGGTGCCTCTATTTATAAGAGAAGCTCCCGAGAGTGTCTATCTGAGAAATCTACAGAGACGCGTCTTATAATATCATAAAAATTATATCATATCATATCATATATTCGTTTATTGGGATAAGACCTGTCGGTGAATAAGCTGGTCTCCCCCGACGCGTCACTTTTACGTGGCGCTGCATGAAAATTTCAGAGATTTACAGTACGTTGCATACGTTGTTGTTGTCTGTTGTTGGTGTTGTAGGTATATAAAGTTGTCGAGTCCGAAGTTGAACAACGTTGCTGTCGTCGGTTGTATTCACGTCTACTTGGCCGTCATTCTACACGGATTGGATGACGCAGCCATTCCAAACGCCTTCTTCTCCGTTGTCTGTTCGGTCGGTACATCGCATCACCTCCTTACTTATTTCAATCAATCAATCGAAATTTATAAAGCGCCCTTTGAAGGTCTCTACTCAGAAGCGAGGCCGACCCAGGCCAAGCGAAAAAACAGTTGATATAACTGTTGCGTGTGTGTCAGCGTGTCTCTTTTGAATGATTGATGGATTATTGATTGATTAATCGATTCGATCGGATTGATTGATTGATTGACTGATAGATTGGTTGATGATTGATTGATTGGATACATCTTGCACGATGTCTTATTCTATCACTGGTGCATGGAATTTATTCTGTGTGTTGCTGCTGGTGCTGTAGATCGAGGTCTTTCTGTTGGCCGGTGGTTTCACATTGTCTTTTGGTGCTATGTTCATCAAGACCTACAGAGTCCATCAGATCTGCCGCGGTTGTCAGAGCGGTCTCGTCAAAAGTAAGGTTAGACAAATCAGACAACCTTCTCGCGTGTAATTAACCTGTGGCTACAATGTAACTTTAAATTAATATGCCTCTCAAAGGTACCCACCGCCAGTCAAAATGGTGTTTGTCTTTTAAGAACGGTAAGTTCATTTGCAGGCGATTAATTGCTTGAACAGCTGGCAAGACTCCATTGGCAAGACTCTCACACACGTAGAACAGTAACATGGTTAGTGGCTCGCTTCTGGAGCGCCACATTTTATTATGCTTAGGTTTTCAGCAAACGTGTTTAGGTTTTGGTGTTTTTAAACAGACTGGCCACATTAGTGTATTTGATATTTGTAGACATCATATGTAACAGTACACATGAATGCATGCTGTTTACACATTAATTTTAACAGTGCAGAAATTGTTTTCGAGATTTCGGCTCCAGTTGCTCCCCTTAGCGAGCCCTGCTACGATGAGTGCACTTACTGTGCACTGTCAGTGTGGGAAGACCATGCGGCGAGGGAGCGGACTGGCCCTCCGTCCTCGTATGCCAGAGCTGAGAAAATGAAGTCGCTTACACTTCCTGCACATGGCTGTCCCTTGCCGCTGGATTAAGAGAATGCACTACGTCTTCTTTAAGAGTGCTGTTTACAGTGGTATCCGATATTTGCAGACACTAACTGAGTGTTCTGCGTGGTCTGTAGATGCTGCGAGACACTCAGCTGCTATCGATCATCTGTGTCCTTCTTGTCGTTGACTGTTCTGTCATCGGACTCTGGTTCATTCTCGACCCAATCGAAAGACAGGTCACCAACGTCACGATCAGAGTGAGTCAGGAACAGGCAGGAACAGACAGACAGACAGACAGACAGACAGACAGACAGACAGACAGACAGACAGACAGGAACAGACAGACAGACTGACAGTATTGTATTGCAAGGCATTTTATTGCAATGCATTGACAACTGTACAAACAGACAGTACAGACAGACATGATGTATACATGTATGATGTATGTATGTATGTATTTATGTATGTATTGCATGTATGTATGTATGTATGTATGTATGTATGTATGTATGTATGTATGTATGTATGTATTGTGTATGTATGTATGTATGTATGTATGTATTTATGTATGTATGTATGGTATGTATGTATGTATGTATGTATGTATGTATGTATGTATGTATGTATGTATGTATGTATGCATGCTTGCATGTATTGTATGTATGTATGTAGGCCATGCATGAGAAATCTTAATATATAGAGCATTTTTATTAGGTCTAACCATGAATTTCTATAATGATGCAAGGTATATTATAATAGAAGTGCATCGTGGTCTAACTCACAAAAGAGCTGCACCTACATGTATATTAATATCTATCTATCAGATCTAATCAGACTAGTGGATTTTAAGAGAGTTAGCAAATATAAGCCTATGGTGCGCAGAATAAATTTACTAACTGCATCGAAACGTCCTGCATTGTTTTTTATGCAATGCGTTGTATTGCATTTTTAAACAGTCTCCTGATATCGACGAGAGTTGGTACGTCTGCGAGATGGCCAAGTGCAGTTCTGTTCACTTCGTCAAGTGGACGTGTGCATTTTACGTCTACAAGGGCCTGTTGCTTCTCTTCGGGGTCTACCTGGCCTGGGAGACCCGCCGGGTCCAGATCCCGGCCCTCAACGACTCCCGCTACATTGGGCTGAACATCTACAACGTTGTCCTATCGAGCGTGACTGTGGTGTCGCTGTCGAGCGTTCTTGCGGAACGACCAATGCTTAGCTACACCGTCATCTCGGCGCTCATCATTCTATCGACGACTGCGCTGCTTGGGTTGCTGTTTCTGCCGAAGGTAGGCCTATATTAAGGGAACTGGAGTGGGTCTTTGGATGTATGTATGGTGTGAAGAATGAAGGAAAGGTACGTCGAACGGATGAATGGTTAATATGGATGAATGGAATGATGAATGGATGGATAGGTATAGGTATTTGAATGTGCGGATGGATGGATGAATCGATAAGGGATCGATAAGTATAGGCATTTGAACAGGCGGATGGATTAATATGGGTGGATGAATCGATGAACGGAAGGATGATAAGAAGGCCTATAGGTGTTATAGGTATTTTAACGACGCTATGCTATAACAAAGAAGATTAGCGTCGCCCTCCTCCTCGTTCATCAAGACTTTGGACTGGCACCATCTGAAAACAGCAGTAGCGAATTCACAAAGCATATATTATAGCTCCATTGCTGTGTAGTGATTTAGAGACAGGACAGGTGGACAGATGTTGAAAATATGAGTAGACTATAGTAAAAGCGTCCGGTGCTTAACGAGATTGTAGCCTATAACTCCCAGGGCATGGGCGTATTTAGGGTTTACGGCTAGCCGGGTTTACGGGTTCAACCCCCCAAATAAGTTTCCAAAATTTGTTTAGCCTACATGCTTTTACATGCAAGATACAAAAAAATGAACTTTTGCGACCATTTCCAATTCCAATGTAAAACCCCCGAAATCTTAAACCCCCCGAAAGTTTCTTTCTGGCTACGCCCATGTCCCAGGGCTATATTGACGTCGATCTTGCTTTAGCCTGCATCAAAAATTATATTAATTTTTCATCCATATACATAAGGGCTGTAATGCATTAGCAATCGTCTGTTCCTTTTCATACGTGACTACGCGCCAGATCTACGCAATATTACGACACGGTGGTAACGCTACGATCTCCATATCGGACATCACGGTAGAGTTCAACACGCGGCGGTTTGCAGTGGACGAGAGAAGGGAGTCCGAATACAGAGCAGAAGTTCACAACAGGGTACACAAGAGACAACTAATCGAGGTAGGTTCTTGTAAGGCGCTATATAAATGACCGTATACATACAATCATACATAGGGCCATCCAATAGGCCTAGTCTCTACGTATTAAGGGCCATCCAATAGTCCTATACGCTTCTTCTACGTCCATAGCCTACTCCTCTGTGTAAGAGAGCGTGCGGATCGCCGTTCGTTTCCAGTGGCGGCACGACACCAGGGCATGCAAGGGCAAATGCCCTGGTAAAAAAGCCTTAGCCCTGGTCATTGCCCTGCCAGAATTTGTGCCCTGCCGAGAATTTATTGGGGCATAAAACGCCCCTGCACTGGTTGCTTGTTTGGCGCCGCCACTGTTCGTTTCCCGACGCTGGGTTAGCCTATTATTGTTAAGAGATTTAGATCTCGGTCTAGCACGGCCCATACACGGGAATGTTAAACGGCGTGGCGCCTATTCAAACGGTTAGCTGCGGTGAAGGATCTCACCCGATCAATTCAGTGAAATATGAGCAGAGTCGAAGCCATAGGCCTACGGTCGCTGTGTAAACTCGAGTAGATTTACATTTGCATTTATAATCAAATATTGAAATAATTAGAAATTATTAATAATGAGTACTTGCATTGATACTTGCACATGACACCAAGGTACTTGGAGGCCTACTCAAAGTAGCAGGCCTTACTTTCAACATACCGTAATCTAAGTGGGGTAAGGTCATAATTTATTTTCACCGTTTTTAGTTTCCCTGATATTTCATGGACTTTTTAAAATAGGTTCAAGTACTTAGAGCTTTTTAACCTTACAAGTTTAATCAGTATTGAACCATCACCCCAATCAGTTGTTCACCACAACCCATCCCCAAAGTCAGATGCGGAAATGCATGGTCGAATTGGTCTCATTTGGTTCTCCCTATAGCATGTATGCGCTGATGACCCTGAACTTACGCCTAGTCATTAATCCTCTCATCGCTATTCGTCAGTGCACTAATTACTATTCATTAGTGTGCAAATGACGATTGTAATGATGATTGTTATGCTTCTGATGACCTGCTCAGCTCGAGCGAGAGATAATCCGACTGGAGAGATTGCTGGAAACGGCCGGACAGAGTAGTTGCAGCCTCCGATCGCTAGAGGCGCTCAACGGATTCGATGCGACCAGTCCACCCCTACGCAGACGACAACAGGACTCGAGCAGGTCTGACCTCTTTCCGTGACCTTGACCTACAGAGTATGCTAATATGATGACTGATCTGACCTCTTCCATGCAGTGACCTTGACTTACAAAGTATGCCAATCACATGGGTGATCTTTTCTGAGACCTTGGCCTACATAGTATGCTAATTATATGGATGATCTGACCTCTTTCCGTGACCTTGGCCTACATGCATGCTAATCAAATGGCTGACCTGACTCTTTCCGTGACTTTGACTTACAAAGTATGCCAATCACAAGGGGGATCTTTTCTGTGACCTTGGCCTATATAGTATGCTAATTATATGGATGAGCTTACCTCTTTCCGTGACCTTGGCCTACATATAGTATGTTAATTATATGGATGATCTAACCTCTTTCCATGACCTTGGCCTACTTAGTATGCTAATCAGATGATCTGACCTCTGCCTAACGGTAACCCAATAGCTAGAAAGAATAGTCTCAGCCAGTTTTTGCATAGATCGAACCAAGCGTCTCACGCTTCGAAATATTCAACGAAGATGAAAATGACGATGATAAGCATGATGATGTTATCAATGACTGGACCATATAGATTATAGACTAGATGAGATGAGATAAGATCAGATTATATTTCTTAGGTTTTCCGTTGACATGGAGTCCAACGGAAGGGGATCGCAGCACAGACTGGAGAAGCCGGAATCCGGAACGCAGAGCAGCACATCCATCATCAAGAATCGCTACCTGCAGATCATCCGCAAGATTCGTCTCAGTCGGTCAGCAGCAGCCGCATCTGCCGTATCCTCATCATCAATCGGCTCTGCCTCAGCAACCCAGGACGAGTCCACATGCTCCTCCCGCTTCGTCTGTCTTGAATCGCTTCCACTCGGCAGCAGTAGCGGAACAGGTGGAAGAGAAGGCGGCGGCGGTGGCACCGTCGTCAACAGCAGCGGCATTCCGGGAGGCAGCGAAGCAGCTCAGGTGAGGAACAGCATCAGCAGCCAGTATACAAAGGAGGCGGGAAGCCGTGACGAGAAAGCATCTCTTCTGTACGTCGATGCAACCGCAAACGAGGAGTGCCCTCACGAATTCAGACATCCCTCCAAGTCCGTCCTCGATCGCATATCCGACCGACTACTACCCCACTCCGGACTAACGACCACCTGTTCGCAGAGCCAGGGTGTTCCAGCGCAGCCGCCCGCCGTAGCGCAGGGTTCTTTACTGCACCCGATGCGAGAAAGACTCAGCACAGGACCTTCGCACGTCGCCGGGCGCGAAGCTGGTTCCGGTGGACGACCGGAAACGAGATCGGCGTTTGGCTCTGTAGAGTGGAACAGGGTGGTCCGAGAGAGAATCCTAAAGCGACGGCTTCAGCAGGTCCAGGAGGAATTGAAATCCCAGGGGCAGGCGGAACTAAAAATATCGTCCATATAGCAAGCTAAATTATTTTCAGAAAAAGGGGAAGAGTCGTGGCTTCCATTTTAAAAGGTTTCTTAGGTTTAAAAGGTTTTAACAGGTTGCTTAGGGGCATTGAGAATCGGGTTGCATGTGGTCTTGCATTTCTAGAGAATTTGGGGAGTCATTTTCTAAATTTTTACAGAATTGGGTGGAGTATTAATTTTTCCAGCAGTTTTAAATACTTTAATGGATTTTTTGTAGGTTGAGTTCGGTTTTTAATAAGTATGGTAGGGAGCTATGCATTACCAGGTCATATGGGAAAGGTTAATTAAATTAAGGCGATTGAAGCCACATAGTTTCTTAACTTCCTACATCAGTCGTTGCCTTTAGCGTATTTTGTGAGGACTTTTCATAGGGTAGGCTATAAGTGTTCTCAACCCGTCCCGCTCATTGTTGTAAACTTGGAACGACCTACATCTATGGGGTGGGGCGGTTTTCTGTTGGTGTCCTTCGTTTGACGAATGATCTGCCTAAAACCAGCCAATGGTGTCGGGTGGTCATTATATTCGTCACGTTGATGAGCCTCTGGTCACAATCTTTTGTCGCCTCTTCTGAGCAGTTTCTCCTGGCAAGCTGTAGAAATTCTTAAATATGTTACAAATTGCCAAAAGGCAGCGGCACACGAGGTGTTGATCAAAGTGAAATCGTTAAGGCACGTTTCCGCAAAACCTGTAATAATTATCTTAACTACACCTGTATTATCTAACTACACCCATAATATCTGAACATCATGAGTAAAATCTGAACTACACCTGTAATATCTGAACTACACCTGTAAAATCTGAACCAAACCTGTAAAGTCTTAACTACACCTCAGGTGTACCCTTCTGATATTACAGGTCCTGTAATATCAGAACTACACCTGTAAAATCTTAACTACACCTGTAACAATCAGAACTACATCTGTAAAATCTGAACTACACCTGTAAAGTTTTAACTACATATGTAATATCTTAACAACACAGTAAAATCTGAACTACATCTAAATTCTTCACTATACCGTATATCTTAACAACACTGTAATATCTGAATACATCTATAATACCTACCTACATGTATAATATCTGAACATCTTTAAAATCTGAACTACGCCTGTACCTGTGAAATCTTCAACACACCAGCAAGGTATTAGTACACCTCTAATATCATGACTACACACCTGTTACAGTAGTGTTTCAATTACATCTTTAATATCTTGGCACATCTGGAAAATGTTGCTAGCACTTGTAATACCTTAACAGCAATAAGCGTGGTTATTTTAATTAACGAGGTCTGTCATTATGCCTAGGGCCAAGTTATTACATATCACGATGAAAGACGTTTAGCCAAATTCTAATGTATTTTACAGTCTAAATTAAAAGTTGAGACATATCACTTTGAACAGGGCTTACAAGATTGTCCGAGTATTTGCCTGAATGACAATAAACGACATTTACTATTGTGTACTGTTGTTGCTGCTGGAAAATATGCAAGCAATACATTAAAACATGTTGTCTTGGTGCAGGTAAGTTTGAAAGTGTGTATGCACGTATGTGCATCCGTCCACGGGCCATGACTACACGAACAGGCCGTCTCGTCAGGACCAAATCCACAACAGAACCTTGATAGAATTGATACATATGTACAATTTAATGAACTATAAAAATGCCTTTGATGGCAAACAAGTTGAATCACAGACAAAATGTTTTGAAGCGTCTGTAGGACACAAACGAAATGATTCACTGTTCAATTCTAGAGTAAGCTATTTGCTCGTCTGGTATAATTTAAAACAAGCAAACTTGCAACATGTAGTGCAATGTCTAGTAATTGGTTTACAATAAGAAAAGTTATCAGGAGCAAGTCGACTGCAACGTGTAATGTTCTGTAACACTTGTACTGCTAGCGGATCTTGGCATTGGCTGGAAATGGCAGACATTAATGTAGCCATAAGTCTGGTAATACCTAGACAGTCTTGTCATAATAAATTTACATCAGCTCTACAACAGCATTAAGAAATGCAACTGTCTGGAAGGTGACAAAATGAGGTGCTATGTTAATTTCTGTTATAGTGTAAAGCACTGTACAGCCAGGCTTCTAAGCCTAAATCCCAAAGGAACAACTTACAGTTTCCAACTACACACCAGACGGTTCATCTCTGTGACCATTACAGCCACACACAAGTCCTGTTCACAGAGTGTATGTAACATGACTTCACTAACATTCCATTTTCATTCCTGTACAATGTACATATTCCACATGTCTTTGGGGTCTGCTACACAGGCAGCATATTAAGTATAGTACTGACAACACACTACACCGACAGCATACTTAGTAGTCTGCACACCAAGTAGTGATAGCATTCTCGGTACTGTTGATGTACAATGTACTGAATAGCATAATTGGTACTGATGGCACACTCAGTAGTCAGCATACTCGATACTGTCATATTGTCACAGCTACAAAAGCCTCTCCAAGATAAAAAATGTACAAATCATCATAGTAAATATAAAAAATAATCTTTACAGCATCCAACATCATTGTCCAACACCGACATCATGAACTGGACAATTTCCTCGATAAAAGAAACACAGCTTTAACAAAAGTCGAAGACATCCTGTAAACATTTTTCCACGATCTGCCAAAACAGTGCAGTGCTCTGAATTCTATCAATTAATTCAGAATTCAGACAAAATTAAAAAATTATGATAAATTCCAAACTTAATTCTGATAAATTCCACACCAGCGAAAAACAACAAACATTTAAACTTTAAAAGTAACAAGTTAGTTTGTAACTCATTCAAAAAACATGGCTAGTACCACAACAGCCCACCAATCCTTTAAGCCGCAAATAATGATGAATGTTACTACAGATTTAATTTGAAGCATAAATTCTAAATGTGCTCGTGAGGATAAAATAATACTGAATATATAGGCCCATGAATCCAGAAGATGTACTGAGGCGTGTCACAAGAATCTCGTAGTCTTCTCACGTTGAGAAGAGCGAGCAGCGTCACATGTACTTAGTCGATGGTGTCATAGAAGAAGTTGGAGAGAAAAGTTGGAGAACTGTTTCAGATGAATGGCCCTTCCTGAAGCCAGACTGCAGCTTTGGCATGAGGTCAAACACTTCCAAACATGGCTGGCAGAACTCCCTCCATCAGCTACGCATTACAGATCCACACCAAGAAAGGTAGCAGCTTGTCAAAAGTCATGGAGGAGGAAAGTTGTGATGGGGTCGAGCATAGACGACATTGGCGACATGGACAAAATGAGTTACGAGTCAAACAGATTGAATCGAAACGCTGTCAACGCCTCTCTGTGCAATGACTTCCATCCTCTGAACTTAACCTCAGTGACTAGTGGTAACACCTGGCAAGAATGGAATGCAGGAAATCGAGGTTGTGGTCGGCTATGGACGGAAGTTCTGTTGTAACTGGTGATGACTGACGACTAGATCAAGACAGCCGCTGTGCGTGTGTGGACTCTTTAACGAGCTGACACACACCGAAGCTGGATATTAAAGAGCTGCTTCAGACGGCTCAGGGACAGTTCGGATCTTCTGTATGGATGTTTGACCACCCGTTGAGTTGAAGGTGGCTGTCAGCTCCAGTCCATCCTAAACTGTGCCACTCGGCAAGTGGCCAATCTACCAAAATTCTCTCGTATCTCAGCATATATGAGATACACTTCGCTGGCTTCCTATTGAGGATACAATGATATGAAGATCCTACTCCTTGGCCAAGCTTCGTTGGTTGGCTCTGTTCCATCATACATACAAGAGCTATTTTTGGTGGGTTCAGCTCAGACTGGTCTCCGGTCAGTTCATTTACCCACCCGTGGAGATCTAGTGGTCCCTCGCTGCCATATATCAACATGTGTACCGAGCACTCTTGTGCGTTGGTCCTTCCATTTGGAACAATCTTCCAACAAGAGTTGAAAAAAGAGCTGACATCTGAGCTGTCCCTTTAAGCTTAAGACCCACCTGTTCAGATCCCTTGCACAGCCATGTTCTTAGTGCTTGTGAGGAGTTACAAAAATGTGCTTTATAAATGTTAAGATACATACATACAAAATAACACGTCTATAAATTCAAGTTCAACTGTTGGGTTTGAAATACTAAGTTTGAAATCACTGCACTTCAACAGTACACCAAATTAATTCACTAAACTCATTGAAAATCATCTTAAAATAGAATACAGCAAACTTTAAAAGGACCTTAATTTGCCCCTTCTGAAATGCTTTCAGCAATGACTTACAAACGTCTAGATGCACTTAACAATTAGGAGTAATAGCAGATACACCATTTACTTTACACACTTTTTACACACATGCTAACCTTGTTGCAACAACATACAGCAAATATGCTGTCAAACTCTGAAAATGAAACAGAAGCCTAACTCAATACCAATTAGCCCCGATCAAGAATGATACAATCCCAATCGCATTAATTTTACAATAGTTCGTTACAACAGTATTGTATAGAAGAATAGTAGTTCTTTAGTATTTATATAAGCAAACATCCACAAAAAGTACCTACTTTGGACCGCTCTCTCCCTATGTCCGCATGTAGTATTATCATTCCCTCATCCCGTTTAGCTCCATCCACAAGCCAACGGTGCATAAATGCCTGCAGAGGCTACCTGGTCGATCCTGCTAGGATACCAGCACTGTGTTGAGCATTTAGATACCGTCATATCCAGAAAAGGGACTTCAATCAGATCCAATGCAGTTCAGATGCTCTGAGTTCAGATGCTCTGGCATCTGAATGAAGTTGGTATTTAAGGCACAGGCTATACTGAAATATCTACATATATCAAACCTAAAGACAGATATCCACACTGGGCACAGTCCTTCCCAATTCCACAATTTACTTACGCCTCCCTCCCCTTTATGCAACGAGTCCTTAATGGAGGACTCCTGAAGATTGGAATTTTGTAACAACCAAAAGTAGCTCTGTGAAGCATATTACTAATAGATACGTAGCCACCACAGGCAGATCCTGAAGTTAAGAAGAGGAAATCAGTCTTTTCTTCTTCTCATTTTTGTTTATGATCCATACTGTAATTATAGCATATCTTTAGGTTCGAGTTCAAACCGTTAGGTTGGTCATTATTAGGCCATACGAAGACCATACTTCTCCACAAAATTTTTTTTCAGTTTCTCTTCAGACTTTTTACTTTCCAAGTTTAATAGGCACAACGCACCAAGGGTGTGTAGCCAGATTGCCTTCACATCTATAACTGACTGCCACATTGTAAAGTTTTCCTAGATTTTGTCGAAAACAAGTGCAACCACGAGCTGTGTATTGCAATTTGAAGGATCACAAACGAGAGACAGTCCACATCATAATAACACAGAAAAACTTAGTGCAACCCTTTGGACTACATCAATTAATTAGAGCAGTTCACAATTAAGGTCCATCATATTGAAGTCATGTACAATAGCTGAAATACATTTTTTGAAAGGTGTCACTTGCCAAATTAAAATGCAACTCTTGGGACTACATCAATTGCATGTTACAATAAGAGTGCATCATAACAGTCATATTCTACAGCCCAAACAAACTTCGCAATTCACGCCGCCAGCCACGTTATATCTGAATTCATCTTACGATGACGAGTGCTATAAGGAATTTCCGGTGCACTTAGCACTAGCAAGAAGTTTGCTCAGTTCTCGTCTATCGTATTCGCTCGACAATCTCATCCAGCAGTAGATCTGCGACTTCTAACTTTTACCGTCCGTCATTTCCAGGAAATTAGCGCTGATTTCTCGTGTGCACTCTCCCTTTGTGTTGAACACAAACTTATGATAGTTGCCATCAGCACAGATCACTACACATAAAGACAGAGAAACAAGAATATAAACTGTTCAGTCACATTGAGATTCTATGCTAGTTTTATTAATAAATAAAATACAGCCCGTAAAAACAAAGTTTTTTACTATATCCATCTACTATCCTATAATGCGTCTTATGAAGCAGTTACCTCTACAAATATATAGTCCGCGTTCATTTTACGTCATAGCGTGCATTTAATCAGGCAGCGCGCCAGTTTTTGTTGCGGCCAATGGCAACGCTGCGTATCGGAAAAGTTGAGTCCCCGATTCGAAAAGTTGAGTCCCGATTCTATAAGCTTGCCTTTTTGGGGAGCTGAAATTTTTATAGAATGAAGTGTCTGCGAGGGGCGAGTCTATCTGCCAAGTTTCAGGACGATTGAATGATTGTAAGTGATCGAATTAGTCGTCGCAAGATTTGACTTTTTAGCCTGTGGCTCAAGCAAGCAAGATTTCCGTAAGTTAAAGTAGATGGATAATAAAATACAGCCCGTAAAAACAAAGTTTTTACTATATCCATCTAGTATCCTATAATGGGTCTTATGAAGCAGTTACCTCTACAAATATATAGTCCGCATTCATTTTACGACATAGCGTGCGTTTAATGAACAGCGCCCGCCTGTTTCGGCCAATGGCAACGCTGGCCAATGACAACGCTGCGTGTCGGAAAAGGGGATTCCCCCGATTCGAAAAGTTGAGTCCCCGATTCTATAAGCTAGCCTTTTGGGGAGCTGAAATTTTTATAGAATGAAGTGTCTGCGAGGGCGAGTCTATCTGCCAAGTTTCATGACGATTGAATGATTGTAAGTGATCGAATTAGTCGTCGCAAGATTTGACTTTTTAGCCTGTGGCTCAAACATATATTCAAGATTTCCGTAAGTTAAACTAGATGGATAAAAAGGCAGCTAGTTGAGAAGGGTAAAGAAAGTAAGAGAAGCCTTGACATATGAGGGCATTTGGCAAGTATGCTCCCTTTCCATCACAGTGGTGTACAGTCAAGGTATGAATGCAGAGCAACCAAGACAAAATAAAAAATACACAATTGTAATCATAATTGCAAATTTATATAGCGCCTCTTCAAGAAAACTCCAGAGGTTCATTCATTCACAACAGAGATCAAAATAGCACCACATCAAGGCTACGACTTAGAAGTGCTCCCGACCCCAGCATCGCTTAAAAGGACAGTTTTGAGGTTAAAATAGAAATAAACCATGCCAGCAGAAAACGTCACCAGTTCTTCTTTATTACTCTTTTTCACTGGATGCGGTTTCTTTCTATGCAAGATATTTTATAGCGCATTTAGCTGCTATTACCGTAAATTCACATCTGGCAACATGGATAAAATGCCACTATTTTACCTGACTTCATCTATATTCCGGATTCCTTGTCTTGATGACCGTAACTGCTGCAAAACGAAAAAATGAGTCGGCAAAGCTCAAAAAACACCGAAAAGCGGCGAAAGTTGTTTTATTATATAACGTCGGCCTTAACTTGTAAATCACAAACTGGTAATTTTGAGTAGAAAATGTTCAATTACTGGTAGAACCTTGTGTATTAATGACTTAATTAAATAATAGATAATTATTAATACATAAACAAATGATATTTGACTTCATACCAAGAATGCAGTTGGTGTCGGGATTCGTCTGATTGCCAAATGCACAGATGCAGTGCGATCCACCTGGCACCTGGAACTTGGAGAAGCTCCACTGGGAGCTGAAGTACTTCGGAAGAAACGTCGCTGAAGCAAGACTAAACAGAAAACAAACAGCACTGCACTACAAAAACCATCACATCACGCTACATCACATTGCATGACAACGCGTTACTTTACATCACATTATGTTATGCTACATCACGTCTGTGTTGGCGATGTTGACATGAACCTAAGACTCTTAATGAAGTTAAAGATCGACCTGAGACAGCACTTCCATTGGTGTTCATTGACTGTGTCACCTGATGCCAACTTAGCCCTTCATTCTTTTGATGCCAACCTTCTTTTAAGGTTGGTAAATAAGTACCAATAAAAGTTGGGAGTGAAAACAAGGTGTCCTTGCCTTGAATAGTGGTAGCCATGTGTGTGCTGTAGTCAGTGACTCCTTGACATAGGGACCATGCTATTAAGGAATTTCCACGAAGGCAGAAGAATATTTACAGCACACAAACTCAACCAAGTCTTAAATTACAACTGCATAGTGAAATCCAGTGAAGTGCAGTGTCAATAGATACAAATCATATGCATATTTAAATTTTTTCATTTCAGTTTCATTTAGTTTTCATAAAAAATTGAACATTACATAATATAGTGCAAAAATACGTTTTAGCAATACAAAGGGCAGATCCAGCAGGGATTAACGTCCTGCTGATTAGGTCACCTATTCGACAACAAAATGGTTTGAAATCATGACTGATTAACATAAAAATATAAAATAAACTGAAGAAAACACACCAAAAAAACTTTTGTGATATATAAGTATACGCAATTTTCACAATATGCAACATAAGTTGTTTAAAAGTGAACTAGAGAAATTTTTAAGCTGGAAGTATAGTAATTTCTTCTGTGCCAGTTTGGTTACCTTGACTGTTTGTTTTTCTGTAAATCATCCAAGGAAAACACGTGTGAACAGTCCCATGATCACTAGCGACACACATCAGCGACGAATCGTGGTTGAAGTTTATGCTAAAATCAAGCACAACAATTCACTCATAATGCAAAACTACAGCACGAATAAGGTAATCAAATGCGCAACTATCTTGACTGCAACGAAACAGTTATCACTGTTACCTAATTTTACTAGGACACGAATGAGAATTAGCCAAACAAAAACAGTCCAACTGCGCTGTTAATTCCAGACAGTTCAAGAGATAACTGCAAATTGCGTTAAATAAATACTAGAAAATAAATAAAAACTAAACTGGACATCTCGTCTATAAGAGTTAAGCTACACACCAGTAAATGAAGGCGTGATTTGCTCCTCGTCTTACTTCCTGCAGCTGCGCTCCATTTGCCGTGTCAAAGACTCGAATCAGAGTTCCCTAGAAAGAGAAGTTGTAATTTAAGACTTGGTTGAGTTTCTCTGCCGTAAATGTTATTGTGCCTTCGTGGAAATTCCTTCAAAGCATGGACACTGTCAAAGACTCGAATCAGAGTTCCCTAGAAAGAGAAGCCAAGGCTTAAGAGTTTAAAACTGAAAAACCATAAGCTTAACATTCATGCCAAACTTGTATAGATCTCTTAGACAGACATGCTTCAGAACCGTTGAGAGTTCCTTGACATGCACTATATAAATACCTAAACACATATACAACCTATTAAATGAAATTGACAGAAATTAATCTTAATGGCATCAGTCAGTGTGAATGACAAAAGGTCTTTGACAGGTATGTTTAAGGCACTACATGACTTGTGTCCCCTAGTCAACTCAGTACACCGATCGTAAACAGTGGGTGGGGAGATCAGATAGTAAGGAAGAGGACTGGCTACCCATCCTCATATGCTGAGGCTAAAAAAAATCGCTTACACCTCATACCTATGGCTGCCTCCCAGACTAGCAATCTTACTGGGCCCTAGATAGATGTTGATGTTTATGTGAATTTATTTTGCTCATGCTTGTTCACCAGAGTGCTGTTTGGCAGCTGGTTATATTAAAGAATATACTTACTTACTTACTTAAAGGACTACTCTTCATTTTAGGAACCTTCAAAACCTTTAATTTTGGTTTCATATCATAAATAACACTCCAGATACACACACACATGCACACACACTGTTTGTTCATGGTACCTACACACACTAAACTCAAAACTGTTCTTTTTGGGCGCGTTGGAGTCGGGAGCACCTCTGAGTAGTTTCCTTGAAGAGGCGCTATATAAATTCCCGAATGAATGAATGAATTAACTAGTACACAGTCATTGCGACTTCATTTTCTTAGGTCCACTTGTGTGTGTGTGTGTGAGCTTGTGTACACATCTAACAACTATGCTTCTACAAACTTCTTAAGAGCACAGCACACTTGTCTATCCATGGATTCAAGAAACTGCACAGTCAAATACGAATAAACTATTCGGAGCACTGTCCAAGTCAAAATCGAATAAAAAAATATGCAAATTTGGTGCAGCTTTAGTAATAAGTCTTAAATAACTAAACAAATAAAAAAATCAAAGCTCTCAATTTAACACATAAGACATGCAACACGAACCTTTTCAGATGCAGTCGCCAGCCTGGTACCCTGTAAGTTGAGAGCGATGCAGCTGAGTGGAGTTTCGTGGGCTGCAATCTCCAGCGGCGACTTCTCTGTGTTGGCCAAATCCACGATCTGTACATGGCCAACCTTTCCGCCTGGGAAGGCGAGCAGAGAATTGTTGCTGTTGGGACAGAGCACGCAAAGTCCTGGCAACAACAAAAAAAGCTGTGGAAAATATGACATAAAATCCAATTAAGAGGCGTTTTAAGATTCCTAAAATGAAGTAGAGTAGTAGTCCTTTGAGCTAGCCTGGGAGGCAGCCATAGGTATGACGTGATAGCGACTTCATTTTCTTAGCCTCGGCATATGAAGGCATCTTCTCACCCACTGTGCATGGTCAGCGTACTCAGTTGGTTAGGGGGCACAAGTGGAATCAAAACCTTGAACAAATCTGTCTCATTTTTCTTACCCAAAGGATTCAGACTTGTATCGAAAACGTGTAACTGTTGTGGATTTTGCGTGAAAGTGTAAACTTTGATGAGCTGATCTTGGACCACTACAATCCTAAAAACCAAACAGTTTTCGTTAGCTGAAAATAATGGCCAGAGTCATAAACAGCCCAAACAATCATGGGTATTTTGCAGCATTGGCTAAAAGCACCAAGAAAAATTGGAATCCCTAAAAGCAAAGGACCTGACACAAGCTGGCATTACATCTGCAAGTGATACTACACCTATCTTTATCAACAATTACATTGCCGGTATCACGAAATAGAGTATCCGTCCTAGGACTATCCGGGGGATGTATGAATTTATCCCCGAATCCGGATGGAATAAACCGGTTTAGAGTATCCGGGGGGGGGATAAACCATTCTATCTCCCAACGGTATACGCATCACGATAACCTCAGCGAAAATCCAGTCAAAATCACCAAAAGCGAAGTAAATTGATTTCAGGTCGACTTACAAACTAAAGATACGCAATTTAAAAATGTTATGTGTACAATAAATCCAAACAGTACGACTGAATACACTTAGAAACCGCCAAAAATGCAAATTAAACTGAATACTCCATTTCGCTAAGGGGGATACTCATGTATGGGGGATACTCTATTTCGTGACACCGGCTTTTGGTATAGGCGATATAGGTAGCTGCCTAGAGCTGCACTTTTCAAGAGGCGCCAAATTCCGACAAAATACATGATAGTCACTTCCTTCAAAAAGATGTCATTTGTGAGTAACGGGTGGCATTTTTGTCCTCGCCTATATCACAAAATTGTCAAAGACTGTCAAAAGCCGCCTCTGAAAAGATAAGGTAAAAAGTTTCACCTGTCTCTTCGAAGCCGAACAGATCGAACTTCTCCGGAGAATTCGAGTTCTATGACGTGCTTCTTCTTCAGGTCATCCCAGATTAACACTGAAAAGCAAAATCCTTTTATATACACGAAACGTCACAAAATAAATGTGGAATACAGTCCCACAAGAAAGCCATAAAACAAGCAAAGGCAATACCAACACAAATGTTTCGTGACTTTACCCCGCCAACTAAAGCCAAATAGTTACATCTAAAAAGATAAAGTAAAGGTAGTAGTCAAGCAAAGGTAATACCAATGCTAAGGTAATACACACTGGAAGGTAATACACAAGTGAAAAATAACACACAAGTAAAGGCAATCCCCATGTAAAGAAATACCAAGGCAAATTTAGCATCCAAGAAAAGGTAATACACACACAAAAGTAAATAAATTTAAAGGTAATAGTCAAGAAAAGACAATACCCAAATAAAATAAGCCCAAAATGAGACACTGCTCATGTAAAAGTAATGCCCAAAAATCAATGTTATACCCAAGTAAACGCTATATTGGTAGCCATAGAGCTAATTCATTCATTCATTCATTCGGGAATTTATATAGCGCCCCTTCAAGAAAACTACTCAGAGGCGCTCCCGACTCCAACACGCCCAAAAAGAACAGTTTTGAGTTTAGTAAGGAAAGTTTCAGGCAGACTCCCAGGGTGTAGACGCAGCTCTAGAGGAAGACCATTCCAGATCATTGGGCCTGCCACAGAAAAAGCTCGGTTCTGCATTGTTGCAGTACGAGACTACGAGCAAAAGGAACCATAAGAACTCCTTTTTCTGCGGAGCATAGGAACGCCCTGGGACAACCGAAATTAAACAGCAGAGCTATAATGTCTATATAGGCTTAATGAATTTCCAATCTACTACCTATCCATGTAGGACTACAGATTTTTATTTAATCTGTTATTCATACCTTTGTTGGGAGGATATTTTGGTGACTTTCCACCACCGACTAAAGCCAGGTAGTTACATCGAAAAAGCATTTCGATGTGACCGATTCCACCTTCTGTAAAGTCTACAACGATTAATATAAAATCATTCCATGAGGATAAAAACATGACCATCCAAGCAACAAATACCTACCAGCAAAGTTCTTAATCTAATCTAATCTCCCCTAATATAAAAAAACCTACATGTTATGGTCTATCAAACCCTGGGGCGTATTTCTTCATTGAGCCATGCAAGACGGCCTGATTTTCATAAAAAAACTAAATACTTCTACTAGTCCCACCTTCTACAGTTCAACATACAAGTTCCATAATGACTGTGGTTGTCTAATCTTTCTGGAACAAGTCACATGGCAACCTGCAATATGAGCTTCTTGGTCTGTCTTTTCTGCAAGTGCCTCAAAACTATTCTATTTGATCAAGGTTTCGTGCTGTCATGTAGGAAGTGCCTCTGGTGAGTTTCTCTTGAAATGGTGCTGTATAAATTTGCAATTACAATTACAATACTTGAATCAATGTTACCCACGTAAAAGAACTTCAAATGATCTTTGGAATTCAAACGATTACTGGAATTCAAGTGATTTTTAGAATTCAAAGAGTCAGTGGAATTCAAAGAATTACCAGAATTTAAAAAGTCACTAGTGTTCACATGATTACTGAAATTAACAGAATCATTGAAATTGAAAGGATTCTTGTTATTGAAGGATTTACTGAAATTGAAAGGATTAATTATTGCTATCCAAAATATTACAGAAATTCAAAGAGTTACTAGGACCTACTGACCCTGTCGTTCTTTCTCTTTAAGGGGATCTGTGTTATAAACACGAAACCCATCTTCCATTCCGCACGCAAAGCAACCTACAGTAAAAACAAATTTACACAATAAACTGAAGAAGAACATATGGCAATTAGTGAGCATAACTCCAAGCCGTGTTCTGTGACACTGTCCTATCCTGCTTTGGCTCCTGCTCCAGCCTATGACTGTTGCCATTGTAACCACTTTCCACCTAACCACCACCACTGGTACAGCTGCCCAGGAAGATCAAGTGGTCCAGAACCACATTTAGGCCAAGACTCACATTTAGGCCAAGACCATCACCCTAGGGATTCTTGTAGATCTGATCATTTAGGTGTCCCCTCTGAAGTTGATGGAGAGACACAGTTGGTGTGAGCTTAAATTTTGCAGGCTTATACAATGCTGCTTGCCATTTTAGTTTCAATTGTCTTGGATTTCATTGTATTATAAGAGACAACCATATTACTGCAATAAAAATATAATCAGTCCAGTATATAAAGACTAATGAAATATGTACGTATATCTAAGCAAATATAAGGCGCCTTTTAGAATGTCTCAGATAGTCAGTCACAGTCAGTCTCACGAACAGTCATAAGGCAGATTTGTTGAAGACCTATTGGCCAACATGCCTGTATATATGCACTACTTCACTTAAGATCAGATGGAAAATGAAAGAATAACAGCGCCACAGTATAAACCTACGTAATCTTAAAGGTTTACATCTTTCCAGATAACATAAATAAAATTACAACCGAGTCAACATGCATCAAATGAGAAATGAAAATCGTTAACCCTTCCCCAAAGCAATCGGCAGTAAAACCGAGTTTACGTTGGTACAGTACTTAACAGAAGTTTAGGTTGGTAAATTATTTTAATCTTAGAAACACAATAGTTGGTCATTTGAAATGGAAGCTGGATTGATGAAAAGAAGTGTTTGCATAAATAGAAGTTGGATTAATTCAAATAGAATTGGGTAAATTAATACCAAGTTTTCAATAACCATAACCATAAATTTTATTGTTTCCAACAGAAGCAGAGCATACAATCATCACAATTACAGTATGATAGTAGGAAATCAATGCCGTACTATAGATACGTTGGTAAGAAGGCAGTCTACCAATGTCCATGATAACTGTCATCAATCCAGCTTCCAGTTAGGTAATGAAGAAATTATTTTCATCAATCCATAAAAGCGAAGTCACGGGAACCAGCTTATTCACAGGCGCTTTATCAAAACAGAATCGATACGCAGAAGGTCAAGATTCGGAGAGTCAGGCAGGCAGACAGTCAGACGGCTAAGGTGGATGATGTTTAGAGTTGAATGGTGAACGGGTGAGAGGAAGATTTGTGAAAAAGCAGTGTTTCAGTTTTGAGTGGAAGACCTGTGAAGAGATAGCAAGAGGTGAGGTTTTGGTGAGTTCGTGGGATGGGTCGGATATTTGTCGTAGCGACTGGGGCTTGTTCCCGGATTCTCGGACATCCTAAGTGCGAAACCCAGACGGGAATCCTTTCCACCCTAGCTGCAATTTCCTTATAGGGTCGACATCGATCCCATACTAAACGCCTTCTATTTACTTTTTCCTGGATATATGCGCACCACTGTATACATCGCGCACAGTAACAACTTATGTCGTCCGCTAACCTTGATCCTGATTGAAACCGACGTACAGGAGACCATTGCTCTGCGAGCCTAGGTTTGCAATTTTCATCGACATCGCTCAGTTTTTATATGATTTTCGTTAAAAACTAAATACTTGCATCGGAGAACTATACTAAACTTAATCCGCCCATTCACAGCTTATGATACGATCAAGACCTACACTCGCGCATGCGCATTTCCGCTAACGCAACGGATCCGATTGGAACCAGTAAATCAGTAAGTATAATATAATAATATATATATGCACCACGAAGGTAGAAAACACAAGAACAATCAAAGTTAACAAACAAAATAAAAAATAAAACGTTAATTGCAGACAGATGCAAAACTAGCATACATGAAATGATCAATTCTGCGACCTAACGTAGATACCCTATGTCAATATCATACTGATAACAAAGTGGTACACCTGGGATTATTATTATCGTAGTGGATCCAGTCACGCCCCGGGCGTTATCGCGAATGATAGGCTGAGTGGACCTGGGAAGGTTGCGGGAAACGATCCCGCTACTTACTGCTCTTCACGCCAGTGATGTTACCATTACTCTATGGCCCCCTTTTTTTCTTATTTATTTAAATCAATTTTACGCGCAAAAACTCAGTACATAATAATTATTATGAATCATCCAGTCGGCGTAGTATCATGCCACGTGGACCACAGTCCACTGGAAAACCGAGTGGAAACTGTTGTCACGTCAAATACAGCGAGCAGTTTTCATGACTGTGGGCCTAGACATAGGCTATAGTAGGCTGACCAGACGTCCCGGTTTTCCCGGGACAGTCCCGGTTTTCTGCTAGCTGTCCCGGCTGCCGGGAAAGGTAGGCCAAACTCTAAATATGTCCCGGTTTTTAAAAACTGACCTGCCTTTCCGATCTTATATATGATGTATTTCATGTGAGTTTGTCATGTGATCAAATAAAGGATATACTTACTTACTTTATCAACGTCTCCTTGATTTTACTACTGGCATCTGGCGAGTAAATTCATTTTTAATCTCACTTTTATTTATTACCATGCATAATGCCTCTTCCGGTTCTAAACGTCATATTGGCGTAGTGATAATATTCTGATCAAACACATTTTCATAAATAATAATTTTTAATTTAAAATCTAAATCCTAAAATTTGAAACTAAATTACTGAAATAAGATTATAAAATGTCAAAACGAAAATGTTCTTTTATCGACGATTTGAAGGCCGAGTTTTCATTCCTGTCCAGTAGTGCCACTGATGGTAGTAGGCTACTGCATTCTGCAATATCTGTGAAGTCAACTATTTCGGTTGCTCACGGCGGCAGGTCAGACATCAATGACCACATTGCCACTAAGAAACACAAGGTCGCTCTGAGTGCAAGAGCAAGTTCTTCATCATTACCGAAATATTTTACAGCTAAACAACCAGGTAAAGAAGAGTATAATTTAGCTGCTGCAGAGGGTCAAAAATGCGTATACCACCCCGTATGCCTAGGACAATTTTTAGGCCCAATAAGGGCCACAACAAATTTCCAGGCCTTTTTCAAATATCTTTCAAAAACTCAAGAGAAAGGTTCAAATCATTGATAAAATAGGAAATATTCCCCCTAACTTAGGGGGAATATTTGCTTAATTTTCAATAAAATTGACAATGGGGTCAAGTTTGTCAAATTGACTGATATTGTAAGCTTATGTTAAAACTATTTTAATGTAGATTAAATATCAATTTCATAAGTTAAAAACAAACCCCCTAATCGTGCACTCGTCGGCCTCGTTCCGTTCGAATTCGTGTCACCACCCCATTCATTTTCTACACTGCCCCAAACTCCAAATCCTGGCTACACCACCGCTCTAAGAGACTAAGAAAGTAAGAATATAATAGTATAGTGTACTGTGTAGGCTACACTATCCACAGCAAATCGGATGATAAGAACATTATATTCATATTAAAACATTATTTAGGTTTGAGTGTTTGACTTACGAGTAACGAGTTACGATAGATTTTAGACTGTTGAGTGTTGACAACTTTTCAATTTTACAACTAATAACAGATTTACGAGAAATTTGTTTACAGTTTGCAATTATTTAACGTCAACGATTTCGTCTCGAAATAATTAGAATTTGAATATCGCTACATTTCAATGAGTAACTCCTTAATTCCGTGATTCCCCATTTCAATAAATAACTCCGTAATTCCGAAATTCCGAGGCCCTTTATCAAGTGAGGCCTGGGGCCAAATGGCCCCGGTGGCCCCCCCTGTCCTAGGCCCTGGCCACAATCAAAGTTTCAGATCAATGGATTGTACATCACAGCTGATCAGAAAAATGTTCGAGCCAAAATTTACTTGTCCCAGAACAAAAACTGAGGCTATTATTACAAATGTTCTAGCACCACTGGCAACACAACGTCTTGAACAGGATCTTGCAAATTCAATGTTTGTGTCTGTCTCTGTTGATGCTTCCAATCATATAGAATTTTTTTTTATTTGTTTGAATGTATTAATCTTGCTATGTACAGTGCTGTGCGTTTGCTAGTGCTTCTCAATAAAGGAAATACTTACTTACTTACTTATAACAATGTTAAATTTTTCACTTAGTCTTATAGTCTTATACCAATATAATAAGCATAAAATAGATATTTGTGCAAGTTATATTATATCAATTATTGACAACATCACAAATTTATTTTATGGTTGAAATGTCCCGGTTTTTAGTTTCCAATAGGCTATACTGCTATAGCAATATAACCTTGAAATTTAATTTCACTCTTCTCCTTTACAACGGAACTACTGGTCTCTTAAACGTCGAGGAATGAAGGGTAGACTTAGGCTAATTAGCAAAGCATGGGAAGGTTGAGATTACAGAGCGCAAACTTAAACTTCACATTTCTAAATCCAAATGTAGGCTAGGCCTACACGTTCTGCTATAACGACCGTACAGTATAATAACCCTCAGATTACCAGAAATTTTTTGTTACACTGAGTACCAGTGGGGTCAAAAATGACCCCAACACAATTTTTACAATAAGTTATTTGTTTTTTGCATTTTTATTTATTGTCATGAAAACAATAATTAGTAAAGTATTTGGAACATGTATAAGCTGTTGAAATGAATGAATTTTTACTTTAATAGTTACAGATTAGTGTTTAAAGTGACCGAGTGTTTAATGTTCAAAACTAATATGGACAATTTCCGGTCATTACAGTTAGTGTTTGAAGTTTATACAGGTATACTTGGCAAAAACGGCCTCATTGCGCTTACAGGCGGCACAGATTATGTTGGAATTCTTATTACTTTCTAATGATTTTGTCCAATTGTCAAATATTGTTCTAATAGTTGCAAGTTGTTTAGGATATTGACGTTCTCTTCTGTGCACTGCATCGTCGTCAAATCTAAGGGAACGTGATATTTTCTGGAACCGATTTCTAGTCATGTTGTCGCTGAAACATCGTCTAAACTCTGTAACTGCTGCACTGCTTCATTTCTTAACTTGTCCGACATATCACTCCATGTTTAACCATAGATGGCACTATCTTTCTTATTTGACCAATTCAGTTTCTTATAGAATTGGTTTTCACATAACCAGTTGGACACCTGTTAGCGGACTGTCATCATTTTTGTAATAAATATACCATGTAAACAATTTATATTAGTTTATCTTTGTTAAAAATACTTTTAAAATAAATGTTAGCTCAATAAAAATGTATTTTGTTATTTTTACATATGTCAGAATTAATCAGTTTACACTGGGGTCAAAAACGACCCCACTGGTACTCAGTGTATAAATGGAATACCTGCGCCACCTGGTGTTAGAAAATGTAAATAAAACTTGGAATTTTGTACAAAACAGGAACACCTATAAAGTCATAAAATTTCGTTGAGATATCTCTTATAGGAGGTGAGCAGCACTAATGCAAACTACCTCTGGGGTCATTTTTGACCCCAGCGGTAGTCGCAGGGATAATATAGGCCTATGGCCTCGACCATTCTCATTTTTCAGTGAATTGATCGGTGAGATCCTTCACCACCGCTTGCCTTTTTGAATGGACGCCACGCCATTTCAGATCTCCGTGAACGGACCCTGCTAGCCCGAAATTTAAATCGGTGAAATATGCCAGCATCGAGAAGCCATCCGCACGCTCTCTAAGACTAACGGAGAGGCGCATGCATGTGATGCAGCATACGCTCTGGGAATGTAAAGCGCTGAAGCTAAGCGCAAAGCACCATGCAGCTTAGCCTATTCACGAGCGTTGCGTCGTAGCAGAGGGGTTGTACAGCGATTGATGTCCAGTGGAAGTCCAAGACCGGTTGCCAGAGAGGAGGCAGAGCAGCGGTTAAGGTCTTCGAGGACGAGAAGCTTAAGTAAGTAAGTAAGTATATCCTTTATTGAAAGTAATTGTCCACTTAAATAAGTTCACGTAGCGTATAAACATAGAGCCTACCAGCTAAACAAATTTCCATCATGTTTTTCCGCATAGGTAGGCCTAATCAATTAATCCATATCATAATATTGGTGATGGCATCGATCAGTACAACAAAAGTGAAAAGTCTGATAAGTGAATTTTGCAAGCACACATGAACATGGTTGCTACAAAGTCAACCCCACCAGCGGAACAAAAATGGCGCCAATGTTAACCGATCAATCAGAATGCAGGAATACTTACTAATTGCGCTATAGCAAACGGACGAACTCTCTGTAATAGATAGCTATGGGGGCGACACTGCAAGAACTCGTTTTGTCTGCCTCGACCACGGGCGGGAAGAGGGTGTGGAAAACAAGAGCATACTGTGCAGTTTTAACTTTTCGAGCAGTTGCTTGTAGCAGAAGCGTCGAAACTATCTTGCCTCCAGCAATGCATTGAGAATTTTACTTCCATGGCAATTCCGAAGCACCAGACGATCAATTCAACATGAGCAATTGGGGTGGGATTAAGTCGACAATGGCCTGTTCCACACAAGAAAGCTATAATCAGTCATGTTGAAGTGATTTCTCTTGTAACAGAAGCGTCGAAACTATCTTTCCTCCAGCAATGCATTGAGGATTTTACTTCCATGGCTGTTCCGAAGCACATACTGACCAGACGATCAATTCAACATGAGCAATTGGGGTGGGATTAAGTCAACAATGGCCTGTTCCACACAAGAAAGCTATAATCAGTCATGTTGAAGTGATTTCTCTTGTAACAGAAGCGTCGAAACTATCTTTCCTCCAGCAATGCATTGAGGATTTTACTTCCATGGCAATTCAGAAGAACCTACTGACCAGGCGATCAATTCAACATGAGAAATTGGGGTGAGATTAAGTCGACAATGGCCTCTTCCACACAAAAAGCTATAATCAGTCATGTTGAAGTGATTTCTCTTGCAGCAGAAGCGCCGATACTATCATTCCTCCAGCAATGCATTGAGAATTTTACTGCCATGGCGATTCGAAGCACCTACTGACCAGACGATTAATTCAACATGAGCAATTGGGGTGGGATTAAGTCGACAATGGCCTGTTCCACACGTAAGCTATAATCAATCTTATTGAAGTGATTTCTCTTGTAGCAAAGAAGCGTCGATACTATCGTTGGTTCATTCCAACGCTCGGCTCCATACAATCAAGTCTCAGAGGACACTGATATGGAATGCAATCCCTAAAATTGTGCGTATTAACACGCTGTTTCACAATTTGCTCAGAGCTTTGAAAGCCTTTGAAGCATGGGTGCATTCAGCTTCATGAATACACAAGTTTCCAAAGTAACTGACAAATTGCATAATAGAAATATCGCATTTTTCGTTCTCATTTATGTCGAATCATCCATATTGTACTTCCTATTTTAATTTTTTTTTATTAACGAAAATAAAGATGAATTTTTCGTTATTGTTATTTTCATTATAGTTATAGTTATAGTTAATGATATTTTTTAGTTATAGTTATAGTTATCGTTAACGAAATCATTTTATTTTCGTTAACGAACATTTTCGTTATCGTTATCGTTAACGAGAATCACACTGGCTTTAATATGATATTGAAATTATCTATTGTTTTATTTCATCCTGCGGTTGCTATAATAGGCGTCAAGTTTTTGTAACACGATGATAGAGATGTTTATGACGTAAACACAGACAATAACATGCAAATTAAGACGATGTAACTAATTAATGCATCACGCGATTATTATGATTTAACTGCATTACTTTCTTGTTTGGTTGTTTTTGCTGAAATTCTGTTAAACAGTTAAACCGCGAAATTATAAAGGCAGCCTGGCTCTTGTTGACCTGAATTCATTTAGCGCCAGAGTTTATATGGTCCGAGAAATTTCGGAGATTTAGCGACATCTTATGACCTCATCTTTACCTATAAAATAGCTCTGACGCGCTGTATTCGAAAATAGTTATAAATTTACCGCGTATTAAATTTATATAGCCTCACTTGAACACATTTTAAAGGTGTGTAAAGATACACCTATAAACAATTACTCCTGCGTGGACCTGCCTTATAATTAAGACATTAGCTCCTAACAATAACGATGTCTTGGCCATATTAGTGTGTTCTGCAACCACAAATCACTGTATACACATACGGTATTAATGACTAGGTTGGACTTTTTGGCTTCAAAGCGGTTATCAATGCGGATATGGCGGTCCACAGACGGTGATCCTAAATTGCCTTACGGCCAATAAAACGGAAAGCGGTGATAAAGGGACTTACGCGGTCAATACATTGAAAAAATGAACATGGTCGAGACCATGCACTCACTGCTGAAAAACGTGTACAGTAACGTATACAATTACAATAATTTTTCCTAGTATACTGTGGCCTTGGCAGGTTTTGTTTCTAATGGGACAATCGAGAATTTGGGCTTTGAAATTCATTCGTAAAATCAGACTTCGTACAGATTCAGGTTACGCAATATCCCTGACTGGGTTTGGTCCCATTGGGGTAGACCGATCAATTCTTTAACCGTTTGTTTATTTGATTTCATTTATTTTTATTAACTTTCTCTCGTGTAAATGGCTGCGGTATGTCAGCAATTGATTTCAATTAAACGAATATATATATAGTCCTTCATTAACAGGTTACTGCTGAGTCGATGACATAGGATTTGGGCATTCTAAATATTAAAGCGTTTTACTTAGACACCTCTAAAGCGTTGTCAACCGAAGCTATAAATAGGAATGGAGCATAGTCGCATAAATTATGCCAAAAACTAATCTTTGTCGGCGGCTACGGCCTATGTTGTCATAAGCTGCCGTTAAACTGTGGACATACACACACACGCATAAATTAATGTCCGCTATCGAGACAGTAATGTGATGAGAAGACTTGTGAATGTGTTGTTGCTACAATGTAAAATATAATAAATCATGAATTCAAGACGACTAATCTGATGCTGCTAGGTTTCTACTTACCCAGTGTTCATGCCAGATTCCCATGACAACGGCTAGTTGCAACGACCTAGCGGGGTTCATACTCGATCCCGTGTACTTTATCTGCGCATTGACAAAATACATCACGACAGGTATGCTAGTGTAAGGCCCTGTGTGTGTGTGTGTGTGTGTGTGTGTGTGTGTGTGTGTGTGTGTGTGTGTGTGTGTGTGTGTGTGTGTGTGTGTGTGTGTGTGTGTGTGTGTGTGTGTGTGTGTGTGTGTGTGTGTGTGTGTGTGTGTGTGTGTGTTGTGTGTGCGCGCGTGGCGCGTATGGAATCTAATAGGTAAAGTAAGACAGACAAGGTACTAACAAAATCAGTAAGGTAGGTTAGTATACGTTAGGTACGGAAAGTTACGATGATGGTATGGTAAGGTGAAGTGAATTAAGATAAGACGCTGGTCCACGTGCCTGGAACAGTTTTCCTGCGCCCATTCAGAAAACTAAAAGTTTCTCGATTTAAAAAAAAACCTGTTAAAATGCCCTTATTACGTAACCACGAGCATTAACATTTACGCTGACAGTTTTGTAAATCGTCCTAGAAGTAGCTTGCTAACAACTACGCTATATAAATGGTCGTAATTACAAAAGTATTTCTGATAGGAATAGAGGGATCCATGAGTTGACAGTAAACACCTTTTTAACATAGTTATCTGATGCTATATAAATATTGGCCTTCGTTGAAAAATTAATCTAGCTTCTGCAGAAAAAGATTTGGTAAAGATAATTACGTCGTTAAACTGAAACTACTACTGATGCCATACGAATGGTGAGAACTGTTTAGAATAAAAAATATCATGTAGACGTCAACGGCCGATGTTGTTATCATGCGTCGTTACATGTACACTGGATCCATCCATTCTGGAGAAAGTAGGAGAAGGGCGACGCTAATCATCTTTGTAATTAAACAGTGTCGTTGCAAATCCTTATAGGAGAAATGGAAAAATATCAAAGAGTTTCATTCTTTGACGAAAGTGTGTCGTTGCATATCCACATCAGTGGATATGCAACGACACACTTCGTTCGTGCGTAATAAGTGCATTATTGGTTTTCGTAATCTGTTGTAGACTTACTTATTAGATAATTATTGTAATAATGCTGAATGTCTTGCCTTGGCATTCGCAATATATATCGAGGAAATGGAATAGTTGGCTTGATGACATTGTGTACAATGAGCTGAAATGATGTTGACTATAATTACTTAAATAATCTGTTCGTATGTCATAATTAGGTTCATTTAAGACCGCCAGTCTGCTTTTCTACGTCTTATAATAGGGTGAATTTCACTCTTAAAAGATGGCTATAATAATTTACTTATTACAACGTTCGTTTTAGATAATTATTGCTGCAATGAGTTATAGTACGATCTAACGGCTCTAGCACAGTTTTATATATGATTACATAAAATCGTTAAAAAGGTGTTCAAACATCGACAGAAACTGTTCCGAGCAGATCTTACAGTTCCAATGGCATAATCTGCGTTTTTCTCATTTTCTTTACATTTTGTAAATGTTGGTTGCTGTTTCTACTTATGTGGCGTGATAAAGCAGTTCATTATCGGGAGGCGCATTGGATAACACACTGGCAGAGAGAGCGAGATGTACCGAGTTAGAGACCCGTAGGACGGATATGCGTTGTAGGCTGCTATTAGAGCCGTGTATTGCAGTATTATTATTATCATCACAGTGGAGGATATGTTATAGGAACAAACAAGGCCCCGAGTAGTGGCTTATACTAAACACCTTTTTAGCGCATTCCTCTGATGCTATATGAATCGACATTGATTGTTTGGTTAGTAGATGGATTACTTATTAGCTACAACAAAACGACAATAAAATAATATAATCATAATAACACAGCGTTAATGACAGAATATTTATTATTATGTTGTTTAAACGATTTAAAGTTGTGAGTTTCTTATCAGTGTATTTTCAATCGTCTCGTAGTTTCTAAAACGCATATGAAAAACTTGGTTATTTACTGTTTAAACGACGTTATGTTATAACGATGATGATTAGCGTCTACCTTCTCACTTAACCAGGCTTAGAACTGGCCCTACAACATTCAGTGTCACGGAAATGCTGAGAAATCAATCAACGATTGTACAATCTGGACGCTCACCAACAGATCGATACTAAGATATTGATAGGAAGAAATCAATAATAAGAGATCGATTTTTTAAACAATCCAATTTTCTCAATCTAATCCTCTCGATGATTTGCCATTGTATCTTAACCAAACCGATCCTACGTTGCTATGTATCAGTGTATAACGATTACATCTTACTTTACAGCTTTAGATGTTGCATGGATTTGATATGGCAAGACGACAATTATAGAGCGCCTCTGATTTTGAGCGGCGCTCTATAAATGTTCGATTACAATTACAATTACTATTGTTATGGGGAGGGTTAAACCCTCACTTTGGTTCATCATCATCATCATCATCATCATCATCATCATCATCATCATCATCATCATCATCATCATCATCATCATCATCATCACCCACCACCACCACCACCACCACCACCACCACCACCACCACCACAACCACTATAATCATTATCATTTTCATCCTCATTATTCTTATTCTTGGCAATAATTGTTGCGGCTATTATTCTTCTGTGAGCATTCCATAGGGAAGGTGTTCCATGGTGTTCGGTAATTCGCCACCAGCACAGTTCCCTTCAGGGTACATCTTCATCGTGTGAAGGAACTGGTTCAACATCACTCTACCCAATCGTCGTCTGGTTATCTGGATCATTCCTGGTAGCAGTAGCCTATTATTAAGACGATTGTAAAGAATTTGGAAATCAACCGCGCGCCGCATAACAGTCATGCGGTTTGGACAACACGGCAACAGACTCTCGCTCATCCAAACTTTCATTACACGCAAATTTGAATCTACGACAAGGTAAGCGATCTAGTTCTTGTATATTCTTGTAAACAACGTAGACGGGCGGCCATGTTTTTAGCATCGCCACCAACCGAAATTAATTGAACTCGAAATTCTACACCACAGTTCTTCCTACGTTTCTTAGTAAACAAAACACCTACTGTTTTACTGATGGATATTTTAAAACCATTCTTATTACACCATTTGTCTTTTGCATTCGAGGACAACTGGATTCTGTTTTGTAATTTATTATAATTTCTGTGGCCTGCATAGATGGATCTGTCATCAACAAACAAAGTCATCCAACCCTTGAGGTATATCATTAATCATTATAAGGCGTATTTGTCAGAAAAGGAAGTTCCAATTTTGACTTGAAATGTTCTGTTGGATAAAAAGTTTACTGTCCAATGATAAGTTTTCCCAATAATCCCCATTTTAATCAATTTCTCAGCAGCGTAGGAACATGAAGCATGTCATATGCACGTTTATTATTGTACGAGTGGGAAGAAAATGGGAATCTATAGCGTCGAGAAGATGCGATTTAAAGGTGTCTAAGCAAAATTTAGAAATTATGGAGGTATTCAGTGTCTAATGTTATTAAATTTACAAGGTGTGTCATCGTTTCATTCATACTGAATTTCTGAAGTCATTTGCAATAATTTTTCGGGTGTTTAGGGACGTCATTTTATTTCCACAGTTTAGCAAAACCTTAGAGATGTTGATATTACCTCATTATGTCCGTGTAACAAAAGGACTCCTAATAGTATGTAACGGCGACAAAGACCGTTGTTGACGGTAAGTCGGTTGGTTAGTTGCTGTTTAACGACACTGTGTTGTAAGAAAGATGATTAGCGTCGCCCTCCTCCTATCTACAGGCTTGGGGCTGGCACTACCACAGGTTGGGTAGTGGCGGAGTTATATGGTTCTGCAATATTGCGTTTTAATGTGATCGATTCTTATTCCCATTTAATTGTTTCTTTCTGCCTTCTGGATTAATAAAGTGTTCAATATAGCGACAGTGTCACGGGATTGATGTCGAAATAAATTAAATCAAGACGCAAAATATTTGCATTTATTGCGCCATTTGAACGAATTTTAAAGGTGTCCAATGAAATCCGTCATTTGCTACCTTTCCTTATCTTGTAAAATCAAATGTAAAGACTTCTATAGCGCCACTGTTATAATGGAGGAGTCATTATTTGATGGTCGCTACTACGATGAATCGTATTAGTAGTTGTCTGTTGAACGACGCTATGTTATAACAAAGATTATTAGAGTCGCACTCTTCCTTTCTCGGGGATTGGGACTGACACTGCCAGAGTACAAACAATGGCGGAGTTGAAAGGATAGAAGTATCGAGAACACTGGACTATTGTTTTGATGATGATGATGATGATGATGATGATGATGATGATGATGACGACGACGACGACGACGATGATGATGATGATGATGATGATGATGATGATGATGATGATGATGATGATGATGATGATGATGATGATGATGATGATGATGATGATGATGATGATGATGATGATGATGATGATGATGATGATGATGATGATGATGATGATGATGATGATGATGATGATGATGATGATGATGATGATGATGATGATGATGATGATGACACGGACGCGGAATCGCTCCCGATACCCACCAAGAGAGGGCGACTCAGCCTTTCATTCGCCAGATAGCGTTGGTAAAATGAGCAGCAGGACGCGATAGGCGCCATGCAAGGCTGTCAAGCAATTATAATCGTTTCCTGTAATAACTTTTGATCATCCGTTCATAATTATTATGAATTTTGTAATCATACTGCGGTGAGTCAGTTTGAAACAATTAAAACGAAGATTATCATTTGGGTATCTGCAAAATCAAGCACTACATGATCGACATCTTTTTCCACGTCCGACTTGATTACTGTTGCTCACTCTATGTTGGCCTCCCAGCTAGTCGGTCTCGGTGCCTGAATCGGGTCCTGCGCTCTGCTGCACGCCTTTTCGGACGTATTCCCAAATTTGGTCACGTCTCAGGTTATATGCTGGATGTGCTTCATTGGCTCCCCTACTGCAGCGGATCTCGTATCGGATCATCGCTTTGGTCTGGCGGTCCTTGCTGGGCCTAGCCCCTGCCTATCTACGCGCCCTCTGCTGCCCTACCTTGGGTGCTCCGGGTCGTCGCTCTCCGATCTATTGAGCGGGGCGTGCTCATAGCACTTTTTTGCCCACACAGCTACTAAGCAGAATCGCGCCTTCTCAGTGGTTGGCTCTGTAACGGGCTCCCTTTGACGCTGCGCTTGCATCCCAGAATCCACTCTGAATCTTTCTATACTTGCCTCAAAACTCTCCTTTTCAGCCATTCTGGTGTCGGGAGAGCTCCTGAGTCATAACCTTGAAGGAGCGCTATATAAATCTTCGTAATGAATTAATGAAAAATGGATGGAGACATTGCCTTGTCACAGAGACAGTGCAGGTTTTAGACAGTTACGTAGACTGACAACACGCAAGCCTTGAAAAAAAGAGGGCGATTAACTAACTGATTAGTGAAAAACAAATCAATTGGCTATGATATGCAACAGGAACGGTGAGAACTGATTAAATAATTATTTCTGGCGACGTTCAGCGTACTTTGTTGTCGTAAAAATGTCGTGAAACTCTCGATCCATCCAGCCGAATAAATAGTTTCGATTTAGACACCTTTGAAACGTTGTTATAGAGAGCTATATAGACTCAGAGCACGCATGCTGATTAATCGCTACTTGATCGTTCATTCATAAATAAACTAATTCATTCGTTCACTAATTAATTAATTAATTCATTCATTCATTCGTTAGAGTGCTTTAAAAGGCTTTTACCTCTTCAGGCTTGCTTTACATCAATGCCCTACATCTCTGACCTACCTATTTGACCTACCTCTTTCATCTGTCTATTTAACCTACCTCTGTGTCCTACTTCTCTTTCAGATCCGTCTTATGGTCCTCTCTTCGCAGACCGTTCGATCAACTCTAGTCGAACCATCTTCCCAAAGTCTTCACCTGAATATCTCCTTCTCCCCGACAGATGGCTACCATGGATACCGATCACACCCTTGACCTCCTCCGTTGGGCCAGGGGTCAATCGTCCTCTTCAATGGCTCCTGGTCAGCTGGGCAGTCCTCTGCTGCCACCACCTAGTGACGTCCTGAGGAACCAATGTCCGAGTGGCTGACTGATAAAGCGACCGTCTTTCCAATGTGCTACGTCTGGGATTCGATTCTTGTTGTCCAGTTGTGTTGCCTCTGAGATGTTTGTCTGGTTGTCGGATGCGTTGTTGTTGCAACACGCTGATTAACTGCTCTAACTTACCATACCTTCTTTTCTATTCTACTACACCACTTGCTGAATCTGCAATGTATCATTATTACTAACCCTTTGCCATTGCTTGTCTCTCCTCACCCTACTCTACCCTAACGTACCCTACTCTGCAGCTGTATCCTTACCTTTCCCTACCATACCTCACCCTATGCCTTGCCTTATATTCTACATTACCCTACTATACCTCACCTCAACCTACTTAAATTAATTTTGATCTGTGAGCGGCGCAATATAAATGTTTACAATTACCAAAATCTGTTGTCTGATGCGATTTCGTCAGCGAAATATGTGTCTTGTTCTCAGCGAGAAAATTAATCAGCTATCGTGTCCCATCACTTATATAGCATCGAATAAAACCGTTGTAAAGGTGTCTAACAGAGAGCTCGCATAACTAGCCGCTCTAACCAATCGTACCTCTACTTAAGAATATAAAAACATAATCAGTGGGAGCAAGTGATCAGAGAAATACGACAACGCTATCCAAATTAAGTCATTAGTGTCGAGAAAACCGAGACCGCAAGGTGGCGTCGAGTCGCCCAGAGAATCAGCCACGTACAGATGGCGCTGCACTTTCTTTTTGCCTTTCGGCCATGATTACTATCGATAAAAACTGTTACGCGAATCTGATCTCCTAGTAAGAATAAAATTAGAATACATAAGTAAAAATGGAATTCATTGTTTAGCTCAAGGTAAGGACGGTAAAGTCGACGTTAACTATTTTGGCATCAAGAGAATGTCTTTAAATACTGGATAATCTTTTGCCGTCTTTGCCGTCTATTTTCTCTATTTCTTTAGTCCAGTTCCGCAAGCGCCTGAAACCTTTCTCTCTATCTCTACCAGTGAAGACACTGGCCCGGGTCGGGAGCACCTCTGATTTGAGTGGCGCTATGTAAATGCTCGATTACAATATTATTACGATTGCGATTAATCCTAGCCTCGATTTAGACACCTTTAAAAAGCCTGCAAGTGGCAATATATATCTTCAGACGCAATAAAAAGTCGATTAAGTGATCTTCCACATTCTATTTCGTTCCTCCGATGACTTTCACTGATCGGCGCTATATAAGTCAGAACTCGATTTGATTCATTATGAAACCATCCTCCTTCTCCTTGTTCTTCTTCTTTACCCTCTCCTTCTAATTCAACTTCTCCAACTTATCCTTCGCCTTCTGCTTCTCCTTCTTCTCCTTCTCCTCGTTGTTCTTCTTGCTCCTTATTTTAAGCGAAAAGGGTGCCTATATGTTAACAAAATTAACGTTATCGAATATCAATAATAATCTCAATTCTTTAACGACACCTAATAGCAACAACCGTCTTAGACATGTATGGAAATCTTTTGAACATTTCTCACTTCTCATATTCTTAGGTTACGATAATGATCAGCTGCAACCAATTCACAATTTGACGCAATTTGACACAATTTCATTACATTTATAGCATATCTTCTGCACGTTTTAAAGGTGTTGAGTGTCCAACGATTTTTAACGTTACAACATCTAGTTTGAGTGACGCGATCTGATAATCGCCAAACACACACCTGTAGACATATCATAACCTTACTTCTAAACCATGCCCTAATTCATACGATCCTTAGTCCGTTAGGTCTTTCCCTCTCTCAATCCATTCATTCCTTTCCTACCAAAATCTAACCAAAATCATCTGCCTTCCAACTTTCTCGTCCTAAACGAAGTCCGCCTTAGCAGTTGCTCTGCTTCCTCCTCCTCTGTCTGGTCTCTCTGGTAACCGGACTTAGATCGCCACTGGACATCTCTGTACAACCCCTCTGACACGACGCAGCACATGTAGCCTCAAAGTGGCGGTTTTAAAATTCTTACTGCATTGTCAGTTTTAGTTAATAAACGAACATTATTATTATTATTATTATTATTATTATTATTATTATTATTATTATTATTATTATTATTATTATTATTATTATTATTATTATTATTATTATTATTATTATTATTATTATTATTATTATTATTATTATTATTATTATTATTATTAGCCATAATTATGCCGTGGTTTTTTGGTTGTGGAACCTTCCATCTGGAATGACCTCCCACTAAAATGTCGATCAAGATGTAAGAGTTATTCGGTAGAAGTGTCACCAAGGCTGCTTGTCAAAACCGCAATGCACACTTGCACACGTTTGGGAGAAGTCACTGTGTTTCGCCAAAGAATAGCGTAGCTCCAGTAAGCTCCAGTAAGAAACAGAGACCACGTAGTGACAATGAGTTCGTGCGTGATTCGCGTTTTTCATACCCACCGGTATCTCATGGATGGAGCGTAGTAATGACATAGTGTTGTAGAAAATAGCATAAAATGCATAGACGTTATTATTTGAAACGGTTCTATTTAACACTTCAGCATTCCGTGTTAGCTATGGATCTTCAAATGTCAAACCAATAAAAATTTAGATCCATGCTTATTGCACATTCATTGCAATATTTTAAATATAGACAACATTTATCATATTGGGGCAATTCTGTTGTCACCGACACCAAACTTACACGTGTAGAGCCCCAGTTCGTCATATTGACATAGGGTCAATTATGGCCCCAGATCCCAGTTGGCAAATAACGCATTGTAAATATGTTGGTAGGATGAGGGTTAAGAAATATTATTCTAATGATAATTAATATAACATTTGAGGCTGCAACTACAGTGGGCTAATGTGTGCTTTACGCTTTTCCTTCAGACCACTGTTTACTTTCGATGTAAGCGACGCTTTCCTTTAAAGCCAACGTTTCTGGTAAGATACAGAACTCATTATTTCATTTTACCGACCATATTCAGAGAGTTTAATTGAGAGAATAATGCAGTTACCAAACCTCAATCGCGTTTTTGCTTTATTGAATGAATAAAGCAGAACTCCTGACTACATTCTTTGCCATTCCTCTTGAAATATTACTATTGTTTAAGGTAAGTTGCATTTCATTTTTAACCATTCATTACACTGGTCAACGTACAATATATTTCTTTGCCATTGAGAACTTTAAAAATTTCTGTTAGCCAAATATTTGGGGCGCTGATTTCAAATATGAAATTAAAATTCGGCTTGCACCTCAGCTTTTCAGGATACGCATATTTGCAGTTCTAAACATTATTGCGAACTAAGGCGTGTCATTTATATTATGAAATAATTATATCTCACCCTAAAATGGTGTTATTACATTTACTGTTAAAACAAACCAAAAAGAACTTACAGCGCACACGTTGATGAAAACTTACGTCTTTCTCAACTTACGCTATAAGTAAAAGCAAGGCATATGCGGGCTGTATTCTACTGGCTCCCTTTCTTGCGGCGGATAACTTATCGGATCTCTGCCTTGGTATTATAGCTGCCTCACGAGTGTGACCCTTGCGTATAGGAACTCCGTTGCTCCTTCCTGAGAAGCGCTGTGGTTATCTCCGCTCATCTAGACCGACTGAACTCCTCGTCCCCCGCTCGCGGACTTCGATTATGCAGAGCAGTGCCTTCTCTGTTGCTGACCCTGCAATCTAGAATAGGTTCCCTGTGGCACTACGCCTAGTGCCTGCAGCCCTTGCATCCACATGTTATTCTAAGCTTAAGACTGCAGCTGTCTAAGCTCCATTTAACCGGGGTTGGGTCGGAAGTGCTTCTGAGATGATAAACTTAAAGCGGCGTTATTAAAATTTCTGAAATCAATTAATTAATTAATTAATTAATTAATGTTTCAGGCTTTCGAATTTGCACTTGTGAGAACCAACAATTGTCTCCCACCATGCTGACATCTTCTTTCTCTCACCTTTAAATGTCTTGATGGAACCTTTCTCCATGCTCATCTCTGAAATCGTCCTGATTTTGTGGAAAGAAGTCGAGATGAGAGTGCAGAAAGTGAATCTTCAGTTCAGTGACACTCTAACCCCCATTTTCTACAACCTCAGCATAATTCTCTGCTCTTTGATTACCACGAAGTTCTGGACAACCAACACGACTGCTTCTGATGCTGCCAACGCAGCGTGGCTGAGTTTTCTTTGAACTCTTCGTGACGCATCAGTTCATGGATTTTGGGATCAACAAAAACATCCGCTTTAAGTTTGGCTTCACTTTTCTCAAGACCAAAGTTATTTTTCAGATGCTGAAGACTATCATCTCGTTTTGTCCATTCATTTTGCAAAATGTTTTATAAGACCAGGTTTAATGTGAAGTCTTGGAAGACAGACTGTCATAGATAGATAGATTGTGGGGCGCGGTGGTGAAGGGGTATGTTCGGTGCTTTGCAGCCGGAGGGTTGCGGGTTCGAATCCACCTCAAGCCGCCGCGTCGGGACCCTGGGCAAGTCCTTCGCTCGCAATTGCTCATGCGCTTCGGCGTGAAACTCCGATTCAGTGTTCGCGCTGTAGTCGGGAGCGCCTCTGAGTAGAAATCTTGAAGGGGCGCTATAACAAGTGCTCATACATACATACATACATACATACATACGTACATACATACATACATACATACATACATACATACATACATACGTACGTACGTACGTACGTACGTACGTACGTACGTACGTACGTACATACATAAAGGCATGTGCCTCAGACTGTTATCTCTAATGGTTTCGTCGCGCTTAGGCCTTTGTTTCCTAACTGACAAACTAACAAATCTTTTCTTACCCACAAACCCAATGCATATATATATCAGTAATATTCCAATAAAACATAGTACATTTCAGTACACTTGCTAGGGAATAGAGAATACCCAAAGGTTGCCGAAGCCCCGCTTGATTAGGGACATCCCATTAACTAAATTATATGATGTCTGATTAGTCAGTACTGTTGTTAACTAGCTGATAACATTTACTTTTCAAAAACGAAGATTAAAATAAGCGCCACAATGAAACAATTCCAAATGAAATATCGTCAATCTGTCAACCTTGATTTAAGTAATTCCTCCACAACTTCTTGAACTGGATAGAAGCATTCTGTATACTTCTTGGTTCAGCATTCCAAATTTTTGGACCATTACAGCAAACAGAAAATCCTACTATAATTGTTTGTATCATCACGACTGTTACAAAGACAAAGGTAGCACATATATTATTTTGTATATCCCAACTGTAGGCCAAGGAGAAGCGACACAACGTGGAGATCGCCACAGAGGTTCCACTTGTGATCTGCATACATGTAATGTGTCAGTTTCAGAAGCCGAATCCTCCAAGTGTTACCACAGCCCTTGTGTCATTTCGCTCACCAGACATGTATAGCATACAATCATAATCAATTACTTCGGGATAATTGGTAGCAAGTATTCGACATTGCTGTATTTGATCAGTTAAAACCCGCATGAGAAACCTAACTACTTAAAACTGATAGACGAATGCGGTTTTCGGATTTGGTGTCAGCATCTCAAATTTATGCCGGTTAAAATGAAACAATGCCAGTTGCAAAATGCTTGTTGCAAATGGTTATCGTATAATAAACCCAGACCTCGTGATGATTTTGCATGGTATTGAATCAGGTAAAGGCGGCGTTTAACTGTATGCCACAATATGTTCAATGTTCATAGTAGTATTGCCCGATGAGATATATTATAAGCGCTAGAGAGAGCATGACGTATCTTCTCTTAATGTAACTATGTTAGGGTAAGGTATGGGTTGGTTTGGTCACTTGCATCTATTGTGACGGTGGTGATAGTCACCACCACTTTTTGGTCCTGCATTCAATGAAATATTATGTGTATAACATGAAAGCATTTGGCTGTTTACCGTCTAGGACTCTAGGCTATTCATGCATAGGCTACTTAACATCGCAATGGCGGCAATACTGATAGAAACTTCCATCGTGTGTCCACACTACCTTACTAACATTAGCCTATGCTTGGTTTCTTAATTTGGTGATGTCATCCATTTTGTTTCTATAAAAGGTCAAATTATCAAATTCATTTGGAAAATGGATCGATTCATTGGACCGCGAAAGGTTATATTGGGCATGCAATGCAATGCATCATGAATATTGATTGATGCTTCCGTGGTATTGGCTGTAAGCTCTAACTGCAGTCTATGGTAATGAAGCGGGTAAAACCGTCATTTAGGCTGGTAGGGCCTAAATAATTATGTTATGTTGTAAATTTAAAATGGAAGCTGAATCGATTAAAATAATTGTTGGTCTAAATGAAAGTTGGATTGATGAAACCAATTCTTTATTTAAATAGAAGATGGATTGATGGAAATAATTGTTTCCGTGAATAGAAGCTGGATTGATCAAACTAAGTCGTTGTTTCAATAGAAGCTAGATCGATGAAGTTTTTGCTTAAATAGAAGTGGGATTGACGAAAATAATTCTTGCCTAAAGAGAAGTTGGATTGATGACAAAATTCTTGGCTAAGTAGAAGTTGGATTGATGACATTAATTCTTGCTTAAACAGAAGTTCAATTGATGAAACATTTTCTCGTAATGGAAGCTGGATTGATGACAATTATCATGGACATTGGCAGACTGCTTACTTATCAGCGTCAAGACTTTAAAATATTTACCAACCTAAACTAGGGATAACTATTTAGCGTTGATAATGACTATTGGTACAATAGCGTTGATAATTATTGATAGTACAGTAGTATCCTAACGATATTCATTTAAAAGCTGCAGTAGCAGCCGGAAAATGCGTAGCGTGTCTCTGAGGCTTCGACGTTGCTCGAGTCTTGTCTTTTTCACAACTGGACTTGGAACGCAATCGAACACTGTCTCTGACATACGTAACCTAGCATGGGCGACTTCTGCTCGAATTAGCATTTTTATTTGATCACAGATCACGTGGATGAACGCAGCGCTTGTGAATAAGCTGGCGTCCCGTGCTTAGCTAGCGTTCCAGTAGTACGCTAAAAATTAGGAGGAGGGGATTGGTCACCACCACTTTCTGGGACAAAGTAACGCCCTTGGAACCGTAAGCCAGGATAATGTCGACGCCTTTGGTCTCTCGAGCAATGAGCCACAAGATACCGTTGAACATCGGAGAATATGAAAGAATTATCAAAGAACAAACTGTTTAATATCGACGATACCATAATTATTATTATGAGGTATGGTTGCAAATGGCAACTATAGCATGTCTTGGATGGTATCGGGTGAGTTGACAGATCGCAGCTTCGTCACAAGAACTAGGACAATGTTGCACAGAAAGATGTGATTACCCTTAAAAACAACAAACAACTCTTCATTTTATGTTAACTCATAAAAACATAACTTCGTCAACTATATTTCGGAGCCGTGGAATTTTCCCACCTTAAGCATTTTGGAGGCAGGTACAACGGGTTTCGAGTTCGATGGCCATACAACTGAAACGCAAAATTAAAGCGATCACATTAAGCCAAAGGCAAAAAACCTTTGTAATTAAACGGATAGTCTTAAACAGACATTTCAAACACCTTTTTAATGGAAGTAACGTACGATATGCCAGTCCCAAGCCTGAATAAAGGAGGAGGGCGACGCTAATGGTCTTTGTTATCACACAGCTAGTCGTTAAACAGAAAAACCACCACATATTAAGAGGCCGTGTGAAAATCTTGGACAGTACTTCGAATTTTTTAAGGCATCAAAGGCTGTTGACGACGAGATGAAATTCCGTTTAATCCTCATTGTTAGTTTTGATAGGAGTGTTCAATGTTTCGCGACATATAAACTCGAAAGCTCATTCGTAACATTGGTCACCATGGTATGGTATCGAAAGATTGGTCAACTATTTTAAGGCGTCTAATAAATATGTTAATTAAAAAGTTTAAGTAATTAAACTTAAACATTCAACATAATGAATTGTAATAGTTAAATGTTATTCGCTGAAGTTTGTGGTAAACAGCAATGTCCAGTGGAGACGCGAATCCTGTTGTCAGAGAGACCAGTGACGGTTTATTGTTTTGAGAAGGATTAGCTTATAATTAGCGTTGCCCTCCTCCTTTTACGAGTCTTGCCAACGTTCATATTACGCATAACGTTTTCTAATGGAAAATTTATACAGGAACGGCCTTTGCACACAAAGGTATAGGATGTTGTTTGACAACGGATTACTAGTACTTAACAACCTTCGGGCAGACGCAATGCTTACACACCTTTAAATAGCTGTTTCTCTATAGCAATGAAATTACCAGTAGACTTTTCTCTCAACACCTCTGTAGCTTTCAAGCTGTAACGTAGTATGATACTACTAGTATCATACTTCGCTGAGAATATCACTGATTCGTCTAATCGTTTTGAATTTGATAAAGATAACGCAGTGCGCTTGTCAGGCGCTTATTAAAGAAAATATATTATATTATTATTATTATTATTATTATTATTATTATTATTATTATTATTATTATTATTATTATTATTATTATTATTATTATTATTATTATTATTATTATTATTATTATTATTATTATTATTATTATTATTATTATTATTATTATTATTAGAGAACGTCAAAGGAAATGGATTGGACACGTAATAAGGGAAGACCGTCTAATAAGAAGCATCATACAGGAGAGAATGGAGGGATAAAGACAAGTGGAAGACCAAGAATGATGCTACTGGACTGAGCGATGGAGAAGAGCGGCGCTACGGTAAAATTAATGAAGAAGGATGCTCAGGATCGTGAAGAGTGAGCATATGAACCTGCCTGGGGCAGAGAACAGGAAGAAGAAGAGAAATTAGGAAACTGTACAGTTTATGAATTACTTATTTGAGTTTAGTAGTCAAATGATGCCAGAGCTGTTAAAAGCCAACTATCTGACAGTCTAGGCAGATTGCAACCTTTAGATTCTACGTTACTGGCGATTTTTCCTCTTGAATGTAGGCCAACTGCTTCGTCTGATTAAACCTCATCGTTAGTTGTATTTGCATTGTTCATTGCTTTTGCGAAAACTTCAGTCGTGAAGTTGATCACAATGAGAGAACCTTTATAATTCATGTCATTATTTAGCGATTCAACGATGAAGTTATTTATTCCGTTAGTAGAATACAATTTAAAGGTGTTTAATAAATATTACGCTAGAATGCAAAAGCTTTGAGTCCAAAGAAATGTCCATAAGACATTGGCTTTATACTTTCAACTCAATAAATAATAGGCTAATAATTGATTGCGATGCCAAGCGAAGATGCGAGTCAATTATATCGAAGCCGTTAATGCTTTTCTTTTCTTACATTACGTGGTCATATTTTCTTGGAGACGTAGGGATCATTCTAGAAGAACAACAGTCCCCTCAGCCAGCCTTCCGATTTCAGTTTATTAGCCTCAGCATATGAGGGTGGGTTCCATCTTCCGACTCGCAGTCTGCTGTCAGTGAACTCATTAGAGCAGAGTTGGCTGGGGTAGCGGTTTTCAAACCTTATTTTTATTGTACCACCAGGTAAAAAAATCGAATGTTGGCCTACCTCCAGCAATTGTCATAACAAAAACAACAGGCGAGCGTGAAGTACCCTTGCAATTAGAAATTAGGTGGAACATCGTACGTTCTTTTTAAGAGTTTTGGAGAGGTATTGGAGTCGTAAGTAGACAAATAAAAAAAAATTAACATAATGGTTTTAAAAATTTAATCACATCAACAACAGACCAAATTAAATCATCATTTAAATAGACAATCATAGACAGATGGGCATAAGCTCATAGAAAAGTTTATTTAAATTTGTCGCGTACCACTGGGCGACACCTGGCGTACCACTGGTGGTACGCGTACCACCGATTGAAAACCGCTGGGCGAGGGGGCGCATGAAATAAATGTCTGTCCTTGCGGGGATTTGAACCCGCGACCTCTCGGTTGACAGTCCAGCACACTAACCAGTAGACTATCAACTATTCGGACTAGTTCATACTAGACTAAAATAGGCCAGACTTGTAAAACGATAGACTAAACTGTTTCAATTAGATCTATAATATTATAAGTATTTATCATAATATTATTATACTCGTGGGTTTGTCTATGGATCAAATTTTTTCTCAGTATATTGACACGTGTCACTTGGAAGATCGAATTAAAAGGACCATCAAACATCACGGTACTCACAAGCCTCTATAGGTCAGTGGAAGAGTACTGACCTTGCAACCCATGGTTCGTGGGTTCAAATCACATTGGGCCACGTAGTTTTAAAAGAAACAGCTTTGTATTGCTTGTGTTGCCGCTACAACAAACCGTGATATAATATTATTTTACAGGTGACCTACGCACAAAATAATAGCCATCGTTCAAATTCGGTCAATTGTATTGTATAGTATTGTATTTAAAGATTTATAAAGAGCCTTTTGCATTGCACACCAATCAGAGGCGCTCCCACTGCGAAAGTCCTCGAGAATAAAGACAAGATTTTTAGGTAGCGAAAGGACGTAGCAGGACCACAACATAGTATGGTGGTGCGAACAAAGAGGGAAGTTGATTCCATAGCGAAGGGCTAATGCAGGCAAAAGCAAGGGACTGGGCTATGGCCCTTCTCACACGAGGTACAAAAAGGTCAAGACGATCCGAAGAGCGTAGTGGGCGAAGGGCCTCAGCCGAGGTAGACCGACGAATCGAGTCACAGAGGTATTGCAATGACATTGCAACTGCGAACTCACATAGCCAAACGTACAAACACACGCACACACACACACGCACACACAGACACACAAACAAACACACACATTCACATAATTATACACACACCCGCACGCGCGGACACATATACACGTACGTCACGTTACGTGCACCTACGCATGAACGTATACCCAGTCTATTTCTCATTAACTTATAGATTTCTACAGCTTAATAAATTATGTTTCAGCAACAAAGTTCATTGTTCACGACTGTTAAAGCGTCCTTTATAATTATAGCAATGGAGTTTAAGGAGAACACTTTTTTATTTATTGCATCATTTGCACATGTTTTAAAGGTGTCGAGTGACATTCGACATTTATTTATTTAATAGAACGAAAGTTGCATAATTCCAAACGATTATATCAATGTGCTTATTTTGCAACGCAAACATTGGCTTTGACTCGTTGCCAAGAATCCCACGGGTAAATGCTGTATTGATTACAGCAAAAGAAAATTTTCCTTATTAATTGTACTATTTTAACATGTTTTAAAGGTGTCTAATGACGTTCAACAGTTATTTATTTATTTAACCCTCAGGCTACCAAGGGGGGGTGGTTGCCACCCCCCCTAGGTTTTTATGCATAAAAATTTTTCCCGTGTGGAATAAAAATTTTGAAAATTAGGTAGCTGTAGCAGATTCATTGGCGCACATTTTGAGGTAAACATTATGGTGGTAGTCCACGCCATTCAAAAGTTATACCCAATATACCCGAGGCACCAGGAGGGGGGATGGATACCACCCACCCCTAGATTTTTGACTATATCTTATCCGTCATTTAATATTAAGAGACACAAATTATACCATTCTATAGAGGGAATGTGGGGCTTCATTTGCATACTTAAATGTTTGTCTTTTGAAAACCGGAAGTGATCAAAATAAATAATAATACCCGTAATATGCGTGAAAAATGGCTGAATGGAAGGACTCCCCCTTAGTTTTTTGTCTGTAGCGTATTCAGTTTTCTTCCCAGAAGAGAAACAAATATACCATTCTTTAGAGGGAATGTAGGGCTTCATTTGCATACTTACAGGTTTGTCTTTTAAAAACCGGAAGTGATGAAAATAAATAATAATACGCGTAATCTGTGTGAAAATGTCTGTATGCAGCATCACAACGTAAACCAATATATATGTATGGATAATATATGTATGAATGTATATTTATGCATAAATAAACATGTGTAGGGATGTATATGTGTGTATCTTGGATACGTAGATCAGTTTCAAAGCACATAATCGTATATTTGTTTATCTAACAAGTAAAAAATATACGCAATAATATAAAATATCGCTAATTATCAGTTCCGATGTTAAAAATTATGTAATTTCGAGGTGCATTCACATAATGTACAACTAAATTTGCCATTCTGTGCAGAATTGAATGCTGAATCCATTGGTGTATTACAAGATATGATATGTGAAACCAAACCCGAAATCCAGGGGGTGGTAACCACCCCCCTCTTGGTAGTCCGTGTTACAAAAAAAGCTTGGTAGCCTGAGGGTTAATATATTAACAGCTTGCATAATATCAAAACGATTACATCAGAGTGTGGGGAGTAGTTTAACGACGTCTATGGCTGCTTGATGGTCTCTGCTGTCTTCCGAATTTTCTTTTATTTCTTGTCATTTCTATTTTTCCGGAATCTTGATTTTAGAAGTTCTTGTTCTTGTTCTTGTTTTCCTTTCTGTTGAATTCACCGCTGCCGATCTTAAAAGATTATAAATATTATTTTGTTTTTGTGTTTTAAAAAATTCTCTGATTCTCACTCTGCTTTTGTGTAAACATAGGCAGCGTTTAAAGAGGTTGCTCTCCAAATCCATTGCTTGCGTTTCTACTGTACAGTAGATCCAATGAAACTCTTCTTCAGAGTTCCAACTGCTCACCTTTCCCTTGAAAATACAAGTAAAATAGAAAATCTATTTTGCAAAAGATATCTATATTGAAATCCTTTTGTGTTCAACACTGTATGATTAACCATCTTCGACTGTCATAAGTCGATAGCAAACTGTCGTGAAGTCATTTCTCTCAATAAAACTATTAACGCATTATTAGACACCTTTAATTCGCATACTTCGGAAGCTATCAATAATACTTTTCTCTTTGTCGGTGGGAACGGCCTATGTTATCATAAGCTGCCGTTAAACTGTGGATCCATCGCTTTAGTGTCTTCTTACTTAGTTGTGGTAGTTCCATAATAATAATCTTGGTTTATTGTTTCAAACTGAACATCGCAATTTGATTATAAATCATAGTATGAACGGATGATCGCAAGTTATTACAGGAGTCGAATTTAACTATTTTTGGCAGCCATGCAAGGCGCCCATCACAACCTACTGCTCCTTTATAGACGCTATCTAGCGAATGAAAGAATGAGTCGACCTCTAGGAGCGTAGCGGTAATCGATCCCGCAGCCATGATGATCTTCTGCTCTTCGTGCCAGGGTATTATCATCATTACCCTAAAACCTCTCCCACTCCCAAGCATAGCGCAAGGAGAAGGGCGACGTTAATCATCTTTGTAATGATAATTTTATTAAAGTGCCGTTCAACTGCACGCGGCTAAACGGTTTTTCTGGACTCTTAAAGACGCACTTTTTCAGCTGTTTCATGGCCACGTGTTGAGCGCCTCTGAGAGACTCTGAGTGGCGCTTTATAAATGTCTTGTTACATTACATTAACAAGAACTACCCAACACATCTTCGGGTGTGCGAGATCTAAGACCATGGATTAAGGAGGAGACAGACGCTAGTATGACATAGCGTCGTTCAGCAAAGTATGTACCAATTCCATTTAACTCAGTATCGACCATCAACTGATAACTTCGCCGTTATACAGCGGCGCAATAGAAGTCCTTATATTAGATTATACAAGATAAGAGAAGGAAAAGTGGATTGGTTCTCTTGCGACGTAAAAGAAGCTCAACGCTACCGTATTAGTAGTCAAACTCTAGAAAAGACGATGTTATTAGACACCATTAAAACAAGTTCAGATGTTGCTATAAATATGCAAATTTGCACTTTTATATAATTAATTCACCTTTAATTCAGCACAAGGTTGAAGTATTACATGGAATAGCTGAATAATTACATAATAATTATTATTACATGATTTCACCACTTCGTCATTACCATACCTTTGGCATTGCCAGTACCAAGCCTGGAGAAAGGAGGAGGGCGACGCTAATAACCTTTGCTATGAGACAGTGTAGTTAAACAGCAACTAACCAAACCAACATGGTTTATTTTTTAATTGTCAGGCATACTCTTTTTGTTCCACGCGTTAGGACCACAATGTCTCAAACTAAATCTTTTGCCACTATTGGGCCCTCGCTATGGAATGCCCTCCCTCTTCTCTGCGTGCTACCATTCTTTCTAGGTCTCTGCCCTTAATATCAATCATTGACTGATGACTGGCACATTATTACAGTGGCGCAATAGAAGCCTTTAGTGTTGATTATACTTAATTATGAAAGGAATAGTGGATTGGCCCTCTATAATATTGTTGTCGATATCTTACATGGGAAAATTACACATTTAAAAAATTTACATAATAATTACATAATTGCATTACACTACCTGTAGTAGTGCCGGTCCCAAGCTTCGACAAAGAAGGAGGGCGACGCTAATCACCTTTATTACGACACAATATCCTTAAACAGCAACTAATAAAACCAATACAACGTCAACGGCCTTTGCTGCCGTCACGTGTAAATTACCTGCAATTGCAACACTGAAATAGTTAGAAATCAGCAGCTCTAAGATGTTGCTACATTACAGAAATAAAATGACGTCCCTAGCCACCCGATAAACGATTGCAAATGACATTAGAAACTAAGCACTGAACGTTTTTATAATAATTGTTGACTACGACACTAATCGTACTTTGTCAGTGCCAGTCCCAAGCCCGGATGAAGTGGTAGTAGCCTAGTAGTTTCAGTTTAACGACACTCTGTGGTAACAAAGATCATTAGCGTAGCCCTCCTCCTTCATTCAGGCTTGGGACTGGCACTGACAGAAAACAACCAGTGGCGGAGTTGAATGATCAGTGACCGAGTTATGCTGAGTTCATAACGTCCCTTGGAACCGTTTTTGAGGTGTGCAAGGACATCTTCTTGTTTCCCGCATATTATAACGCCGGTGACGTCTACCACACCATATCCGCGCGAAATATTGTTGTGGCTTTATATGCAGGATAAGAAGAGCTTTCTATAATTTTCAGTTTTAGCTATGTTTTAGTTATTATTGTTTAGCGTCATCTGTGCTAAACGCCATTTTAACTTATTTTCTTATATCCTGTATAATGGAGGTTCGATATTTCTCCCATTGGTTGCTTTTATCGACACTGTGCCATAAGAAACACGTCGCCTTCCTCCTTTCTCCAGGCTGGGGTCTGGCACTACCAAGGTATGGGCAGTGGTGGAATTATTTGTTCTTGAGTTTTTGCTTCGTGTAGTAAACGACATCTTAAGCCGTTACGGTAACCTTCAACGCCTCATCTTTGAAAGTGAATCTTTCAGCACTGTGCTAAATTTGTAACGTCACTTGAAATCGTTTTTGAGGTGTGTAAAGACATCAGTTTTCTCTTCAAGGTTTTTTCCAACGTCTTAGGGCCGTAGCGTCGAACTCACCACATCCAGGCGACAATAGGTTTCCACCAGTTTAGAGACGTCTTACGGCGTCATAGGCACGAACTCGGAAGTATTTTATAGTCTCCATTAGGCTATTAGTTCTGTTTTTATTCGTTAGCGCCATCTGTCTATCGGTGTCCAAACAGTATAATCGATATTAGAAATCATTGATGGTAGCTGACTGTGAGGCGCCTTTGCTGTGCTACGGCGCCATATAGAAAATTGTCATTATTATTATTGAAAAAAAAACTGCAGACGACAATTCACAACATTCTTCAGACACAGATGGAAGATTGCTTCAGTTGGATTGTATCCGAAGTTTAACGGCAGCTTATGACAACATAGGCCGTTTCCGCCGACAAAGATTAATTTTTGGTATATTACAGCTCAAACTTATTGCTTCAGTTCCGATGTCCTATGCTTATATATAGCATAAGTTTATGCTGTGTGTGTGTTAAAGCTGTCTTAATGGAGCACTCGCGACTTAACGCTTACAGTGACCATTGTGACCCACCCCGACATTAATTAAATGCGCTGATAAAGATTATAAATTTTTATGTTCATAAGACGTGGATGTAGAACGGTTCACCTAATACCTTGATTATTCCATTTATTCGACTCAAGACTTTCTGACTATGGCGGAGTTACAGTGGGATAAAATTAAGTATGAATGAGTTATGGAATTTTTAGAAACCTTTCTAATACATTAACATCGCACTATATAAGTCCACTTTTAGCCAGAATAAATTAAGATTGAATCCATGTTACTGCAACAAACGAGATCTTGAATAAAGGTCGTTAATAAACAAATTCACGACACCATAACCTGGCGCCATATATGCAGCGTTCATCGAACAGCACACCAATAGGCAGTATTTCTAATATCCAGGCAATCGTTTGAATATCCAAACCAAAAATAAAGTCGTCGAGTAGGGACCCTGCATGGAAGATTACAAGAGAAGCAGACGACCAACACAAAATCATCAAATGGGTGACCACTGATTATCAGCCAATCAGTCTCTCAGTGTCCAAAGATGGTCATTTGTTGATGGTCAATGATTTCTGGTTCATTCTGATGATCTACGGATCAGACGCAGAACTTCTTCGATCCATTCTTGTTGCCAAATGGCATCGAGAACCCTATCCATGCAGTGGAAACAAACATCGGGAATTTCATCATCATTCACAGGTGGATGGCACGTGAGGAGGCAGGAGAGAGCGGGTCAAGTGGGAGAGAGAGGGTAACGAAGTGGGGCATATGTGAATTGTCCAGAGATGGACAAATGGTAATTCGTCGTTTTATCCCTTTAAATGTAACCCAAAAACTGAATGACCCGTATCATCTCTTACACGATTCAGACGATCGAGTGTTTGTGGCTGACACAGGGAATAGTAGAGTGATTCTGTTGGATTCCGATCTCAAATGGAATCGGATTCTTTGTCCAACAAAGGAAGAAACAGAAGAAACGAAGATCGAAGAGCCATGGAGATTGTGTAACGACGAAGAAAACAAACAACTGATCGTCGAGGAAGAAACGAGGATCCGAAGGCCATCTAGAATGAGTTACAACGAAGAAAAGCAACACCTGATCGTCGGAGAATATTTAGGAAAAGAAGTCAATTTTTACACTTTAAGTCGGAAATAGGCCAAAACTGACTTTCATCAAAAGTTTCTTACAAAAAATTCTTCCTTCCAAGCAACTAATTTCATTGGAAATCCTGCATTTTAGCGTATTTTATTCTTGTTTTTTCCCAGTGAGAAGTAATAGCGCATATTATCTATTATTAGGTCTATGGATGGCCAACTCTATAGCGTATTTCATTACGTCTAACTGTCATCAATTCTACTTCTTTTTACGCAAAGAATTATTTCTCATCACTCTACCACTTCAAATCCAATATTCTTTTCACCAATCCAAATTTCGTTTTAACGCAAAAATTCAATCCAACTTTTATTTACACAGCCAGAGAAGAAAAACAATAATAAAATACGCTAAAAAAGCCTAAAATACAGGATACGTTCAATGACATAATAAAACAAGCTAAAATGCAGTTTCACCAATTCCATTAATATGTTTCTAAAATAATATTTAATAATATTTAACATACATATGTAGCATGAAGCAGCTTATTTTTTTAAATTTTGCAAATCCTCCGCATTACAGAAATCACAAACAGACAAAAGCTTACGCATTGAATACCATGTCGATAAGTAAGAAGATCGCAACGACCGATAATGCTAAGCATTGACATTGTGCTGATTGGTTCGATCAGATGTTCTAAAAGCACCGGGACGCAGTTTGATTAATTAATTAATTAAAGCTGCCATCCGTCTCATAATTATGCAACGTGGATAAGAATCGGAAGCATTTGCCTTTCTGAAGAATACGTACTCCTTTTCTCCTCTGGCAAACAGAAGACCTTCTGGTCGGATCTTCAATGCGAAACACCATCAGTGAAGAGCTTCTGTCTGTTGAGCATTGGGCGACGGCAAACAATCTGCGTCTGAACGTTCGAGAAACACGCGAGGTGATCATTACCCGGAATCGTAAAGTACTGCCACCTCAAGCTTTGGAGGGACTCGAACGTGTTTCTACCTTTAAGATCCTAGGTGTAACCATAACTAATGACCTTCGAGACACCAACCACGTGGAGGAAGTCTCCTGTAGTTGAGCTTTACACGCTCTCAGAATACTCCGGTCGAATGGTCTTCCCAGTGGCGCCCTCTGCCGGGTTGCTGAGGCAACTGTCGTCTCTCGATTGACTTACGCCGCTCCAGCCTGGTGGGGTCTTACAACTGCTGAAGACCGAAAAAGACTCGAGAGACTTCTGCAGCGAATCAAGCATGCCGGATATCTTCCTCCTAACTCATCGGATATCGATCAGCTGGTGTGTGATGCTGACGCCAGTCTACTAAAGCGCCCCTGAATGGGAAATCTGGTAGGGGCGCTATAACAAGTGTTCAAATACAATACAATAAAGGCAGTGATAAGGAACGATTTCCATGTGTTACGTTCACTGTTTCCACCAATAATTACTCGTCATTATAATCTGCGACCCCGGCCTCATGATTTCACTTTGCCGGTGTCACGAAATAGAGTATCCCCATACATGAGTATCCCCCTTAGCTAAATGGAGTATTCGGTTTAATTTGCATTTTTGGCGGTTTCGAAGTGTATTCAGTCGTACTGTTTGGATTTATTGTACACATAACATTTTCAAATTGCGTATATTTAGTTTGTTAGTCGACCTGACATCAGAAGAACGGACAAGACGTAAAGAACTAAACAGTTAATTCCAATGATTTCGTCACGAAATATATTGGCTTGTCTCCATTTAAACTCCTTTGAAAAACATTCCAGCGATTTCAGATACCATTGCCCGAGTTTAGGCCTTTTTGTTTTTGTACTATGAATAGCAGGTGTCTTGTGACCAGAAGATGTCGTTCAATGTGGAAATGATTTGCAGTAATGTGTGTACGGATCATTTGGACACCTATCAACAGGTTCTACATCTTGCTATACAGAAGAAATATAACGTTAACGCCAATGAGAGGAGACATTCAAGGAGAGGAAGGTTAGGCCCATATCAACGGCTATTCTGACTAATAATTAATTATTAAAACACGTCTGATCTTATACTGTAAGGCTTGAAGTTTGTCCTTCCGTTTGTTTGTATATAATTATGTTTGTTTGTCCGTCCCACTAAAGGCTCCGATAGGGAAAGCTTTAGCGATTTGAAATATTTAAAAAATATTTTAACGGTCATTTGTAGAGTTAATAAAAACTACTATTATTATCATCGTTGTTGTTGCTGCTGTTATTGCTGTTGTTGTTGTTATTGTTATTGTCATTATCACTATCATCATTATGTCAACTCGATTACCCAGATTCTGAGGAACAGAAAGCTGGCCAACTGCGCATTCGTTTAATATCTGAGTTCGCTATGGTGCAATAGTGTGACGGAAATGGTGAGAAATCTGTGTGACTACCATCCATCAAACACGGATTGTACGACCTGCAAGCTTAATACGATAGGAAGAAATCGATTTTTAGAATAATCAAATCTAACCTAATCCAGTCCTATCAATGATAATCTTGGTGGTTTGTAATCAAACAAAAGATGGCAGTGGTCGACTGCGAGTTGTAATGTATCAGTGTATAACGATTGATTCTTACTTTACAGTTTTTATCTTAATACCGCGTACTCTTTCGAAACGTCTGTAGTGAACTGTAATAATTATGGAAAAAATAATATTTGTCGGCGGCAACGGCCTATGTTGTCATAAGCTGCCGTTAAACTGTGGATCCATCCATCATCTGTAGTGACCTTTCGGAATTCACGTTAAACACCTTTGTAAGAAGATGCCTCTGATTCTCTACTTAAAGTTCGCTTAATCGCTTACGTATACTTTAATGTCTTACAGTAGTTGTTGAGAAAAGACCAAGACCGCGACTTGACACTGATCATAGTGCCAGCATGCTACCATTCAACCATCTACCGGCCCGTCATTAAGAGAGGATTGGAGGATTTAAAACCGAGGTCTAAAGTGATGAGATCTTGCTTGGAGGTCTCTGTGTTTGTCGAGCTAAAAGAGCGAAAGGAATTGGAAACGGGATCTGAACGTGGAGTAGGTTGTCGGTTAAGGCGTGTGAAAATGTGGTAATGGCGTATCAAGAAAGAGACATAGGGTGATAACTTAGACAGAGATGAAGTAATGACGAGGTCGAGACTCAAGCGTGTGGTTGTGAGCGTGGGTGGGGAAGTTCACATTGTTGCACCAGGTTAGTATGGTGCAAGAGAGTTAGGCAAACAGTGAAGCTTCACTTAAGCGTAATCAGTTAACAATAACGGAGTTAAGCCTCACTTTGGTTTGAGGTGTACATTTGCGAAAACGTTAGCATCAAATTAACGCAGCCTATCTGCTGAATCGCGGATATATTTGCATCTAATTAACGCAGCCTATCTGCTGAATCGCGGATATATTTGCATCTAATTAACGCAGCCTATCTGCTGAATCGCGGATATATTTGCATCTAATTAACGCAGCCTATCTGCTGAATCGCGGATATAATTATTATTTGCATCTAATTAACGCAGCCTATCTGCTGAATCGCGGATATAATTATTATTTGCATCTAATTAACGCAGCCTACATGTATCTGCTGAATCGCGGATATATTTGCATCTAATTAACGCAGCCTATCTGCTGAATCGCGGATATATTTGCATCTAATTAACGCAGCCTATATATCGCGGATATATATTATTAGCATATAATTGAAGCAAATCCAATGGATCATCATCGTCTTAAACCAACCAATCGAATTAGTCCACTAGTAGCTTATTTAACCTGGTTACTTTTTTGCCATTCGGAAACCTTATCTGAAAGTATCAGTTGTTAGAAGAGGTGTCCAAAAAAGACCTTCATTATCGTTTCTCTAATGCCTGGGACTATTATTACGGCAATAATAGTCCAAACCTTAAACATAAAACCCCAGAAAATCTACTGTTATACATCCAGGAACTTACTGTACACAAAAGATGGCTTTAATAAAGAATATAGTTACTTTCTTACTTAATATGGTCCTGTCTCGTTATCTACCGGAATCCTACCAAAGTTTCGAGCAACTTTGCCGAAAGCAGACTCTAACCTCTTTTCTACCATCATCAACAACCCTGCACATGTATTACATCCACTACTGCCTCCCGTGAAAAGTGTTTCATACTCGCTACGCCCAAGAACTCACAATAGAATAATATCTATTGCAAACTCTCTATCTCGTAAAACATTTGTCACACGTATGCTTTATACTTAATTTGTTTTTATATTTTGATGATCTTTGTACACCAAAATGCGGTTAGCAGTTGGCTTTTCAATAAAGGATATACTTACTTACTTACTTACTTACTTATAATGCTCCATGGATTTATTTTATCATTGCCAAATTTACTAAAGGAAAAAATGAAACCATGAGTTGACGCTTAACCCTAGGGCTACCAAGCTTTTTTTGTAACACTGACTACCAAGGGGGGGGTGGTTACCACCCCCTTCCTGGATTTCGTGTTTGGTTTTACATAATATCATAACTTGTAATATAACAATGGATTCAGCATTCATTTCTGCACAGAATGGTATATTTACTTGTATATTATGTGAAGGCACCTCGAAATTACATCACTTTTAACAACGGAACCCATTAATTAGCAATATTGTATATTTTTGCGTACATTTTGTACTTTTTGGATAAACAAATATAAGATTATGTGTGTTTTGAAACTAATCTATGTATAAAAGATACACACAATCATCCCTACACATGTTTATATAGTATAAATGTACATCCATACATATATATCCATACATATATATCGGTTTACGTTGTAATGCTGAATTCAGCAATTTTCACACAGATTACGCGTATTATTATTTATTTTGATCACTTCCGGTATTCAAAAGACAAAGATGTAGGTATGCAAATGAAGCCCTACATTCCCTCTAAAGAATGGTATATTTGTTTCTCTTCTGGGAAGAAAACTGAATACGCTACAGACAAAAACTAAGGAGGGAGTCCTTCCATTCAGCCATTTTTCACGCATGGTACGCGTATTATTATTTATTTTGAGCACTTCCGGTTGTCTCAGGTCAACTCAGTGACCATAGAAATGTAGCTCCACATTCCCTCTATAGAATGGTATAATTTGTGTCTCTTAATATTAAATGACGGATAAGATATAGTCGAAAATCTAGGGGGGTGGTATCCACCCCCTGGTACCTCGGGTATATTGGGTATAACTTTTGAACGGTGTGAGATATCATCTAACATTTTACCTCAAAATGTGTATAAATGAACCCCCTACAGCTACTTAAAAGGTCAAATTTTTATTCCATACGGGAAAAGTTTGAGATGAAAAAAACCTAGAGGGGGTGGCAACCACCCCCCCCCTTGGTAGCCTGAGGGTTAACTTAACACCTTTATTACAGAATAACGCTCTCTCTATATAAATTATGCTTCTCAAGCGTATACTTATGTATTTGCATAGAACACATTAATTTACTGTAGGAAAAAACGAGAGGGCGAAATGACGCTAAACACCATTATTGGATGAAAAGTCGATGCTCCATGTCCATTTAACTTTCCCACTGCTCGCACTCTGGCGGTGCCAGTCCTAAGCCTGGTTAAGGCGGAGGGCGTCGTTAATAATCTTTGTTATCACACAGTGTCGTTAAAGTGAAACTGGTACTACGAATATATAAGTTTACGCTTCATTAGTCTTTAAACGACTGATACAATGAAGCTGCGCTAGACAAATCTATTTTCTGTCTCGATGCCACAGGATTTTGTTAAACTCTGGATCCATTCATCTGTAAACTCCACCACTGGTCGGACTATGGTCATGGCAGTCCCATGGGTCAACAATTATACACGGAGTCAAACCCACACCCTCACGATCATCGATTGGTGTCTTGGATATTGTGATAACGGACCAATTGAAGTCCTAGCTTAGATTAGATAAGATTGGAAAAGTTTTGACTAAGGGATAATAGGAAATAAAAAATATAAGATACGATGCGTTTACCTTGATTTTCTCGTGACAGAGTATAAATCGATACAAATATATAGACACCTTTAAAATGGATGCACAATATTCTATTTATACTTCACACGTTCAATTGGGGTTTACTTTTCGCATTTCTGTTATTCGGTCGATGTTAACGGCATACGCAAGATGTCGTCGAAAATAACTCTGTCACTATACCCTCCCTGGATGTGGTATTGCCAGTCCAAAGTCTGAAGGAATGAGGAGGGCGACACTAATCATCTTTTTCATGACACAGTTTTGATAAACAACAAATAACCACCAAATTAGAAATTTATAACACATCATTATTATTAGCAGTGTCGATTAGCATTGATATTGACAAATCATTTTCTACGCACGCATGCTCAATAAATTTGATTCTGATGATCTGAGCAATTGTAAGTGAAGGATTTGCTAAAGGTCCCTATGCAGTAGCCTTCTCAGGGGAGGAGAATCGAACCCGAACTTTCCGTTTTACAAAGCCAGCGTCCTAACTAATCGACTACCGTTGCCTTGCAACAACGTTGTATTAAGACAAAAATTGTAATGTAAGATGCAAAGCTATTAACTGATACCTTACAAAGAAGGTCCAGTGTCATCTGTTGTTTGGTTACTACACACCGGGGGCCCGATAGCGCATTGGATAACAAACTGACGTGGAGAGCGAGAGGTAGCCTACTGAGTTCGAGCCCCGTAGGGCGGATATGCTTTGTAGGCTGCTATTAGCACCGTGTATTGCAGGCTGTCTGTTCTGTTTGTAGTTAAGATTGTTTCAATTGCATAACATGTAAAAGTACAGCGCAGTGCGTTTGTCAGGCGCTTATTACAGAAAAGATATTATTTAATTATTTTATTATTATAATTAATTCATAGGATGAAGTTAGGTCAGATTATTATAAAAATCGATATTTTATTATTGATCTGTTTCTATCGATCTCTTCCGATCGATCAGAATTTGGCAGCGTTTGTAATTGTTTGGCGACATCTTACGTCTGCCGTTAACGTCGACCTTAATATTTACTGAAAAGCTAAAGGAAGACTATTAGGCCTACACATAAAAATACTGCCCTTGAGCGCGTCAAGAATTTATAGAACCTATTTTACACACGTACCCAATCTCAGGCAACAACCATTGGTAATAAATGATAGGCACCGTTGGAGGCTGAAACAATTATTCTACAGTCCCAGTTTACCAAGCTAGCTAATTAATATTCTAATTAATATAATATGGCAGCGGAAAAACTGCAGTTCCAATTAAGAACGATGAATTACTGCATCTAACGACGCCTAGAATCTTAGAATCATAATGGAAAAGATGAGAGAACACCAACTTCCGCTGTACATGTGCTTTGTTGATTTCAAAAAGGCTTTTGATTGTGTATCACATGAGCAACTATGGTTGTCGATGGTTGAAATGGGATATCCAATACACATTATCAACCTGATAACAGAACTGTATAAAAAACAGACGGCAAAGGTAAAAGTTGCTGGGACACTGTCAAGTGAGTTTAGAATTAAAAGTTTAGTATAATCTATACAAAAAGCTTCTATAGCACCACTCTAAAAATAACGAAGTCATTAGTTGATGGTCGCTACAGTACTACAATGAATCGTTTCAGTAGTTTTGTGTTAAAGATGTTAGAATTATCATAGAAAAGGTGATTAGCGTCACCCTCATCCTTTGTGCATAAGCTTAGGTCTGGCACGACTCGAAGATGAATTGGTTAGTTGCTGTCTAACGACGCTGTGTCTTTAGAAAGATGATTAGCATAACCCTCCTCCTTTATTTAGGCTTGGGACTGGCACTACCAGAGTAAGAACACTCCCACTTTATAAACAAAAGATGATTGGCATAACCCTCCTCCTTTATTTAGGCTTGGGACTGGCACTACCAGAGTAAGAACACTCCAACTTTATAAACAACATTTTCTTACAGAATATCTTAACGTCAACAGACAATGGAGCTATAGGATGTCGTTAAACAATGGATTACTACTATTTTACCACCTTTTGGCAGATGCGATGCTTAGACACCTTTAAAGTGATTTTCCCGTGCTGTATATTTGACAGTTTCGTCTAGTCTCTATTACTTCCGTTCGTATCACCCAGGTGGAGCAATATTATCATTAGCATCGTAGATTTGTAAAATGATGCACAAATTATAAAAAAATAAACTTCAGTGGTATTCTACACTGAAAAATATCCTATCTAAATATCAAACAGGGTTTACAAAGCATAAACACAGCTACATATTTAGAAATAATTCTTGATTCGAAAAGGCATTACGATGGAAATCACATATTTATTACATAGTTACAAAATGTGAAAACAGAATTTGTCTATTGAGGGCTGCTAATGGGCATTAGTGGGACCCTTAAAGAAAGCTATGCTCTGTATAATTATAAAAAAAACGGGTAAGGATAGTCAGTGAGCGATAGTGTAGTGGATAGCGTGCTTCACTGTCGACCTAGAGGTCGTGGATTCAAATCCCCGTCAGTGTACTCGTGGCCGCAAAATTGTCAAGAGTTCATGATAGAACAGAGGTCTGGAAACAAATATCTGCCCTGGCGGTTATTATGCATCTACAATGTACGTACATTTGTAAGCATGTGCATAGGTTTAAGATGTGGTTAGTTTCGTGTATTAATGGTAACCTATTATGCCATAAGACGTCTTTATACTGGTAAAATGAGAATGTAGCGTGAATGTGGTGAGGTCGACGTCAATGGTCCTAATTATGTTGAAAAACACTAGAAACAAAAACGATGTCCTACACACCTCAAAAACGGTTTCATTTGAAGCCCTAAATGCAGCAAAACGCTAAAGTAAGCACGCTCATCCAAGAATTCAGTCGTTGTTAATGTAATGACAACAGGCTAAAAAAAAGTCCACAAAATGATGTACAGATAATTGCTGTGTTATGTTTCAAGTCTAGCAGAAGTCATTGTGCAGATAAATTGAATACATAAACAATAAAGTTGCCAGAAAGAAAAACTTTACTGCATCTTTAGTAACTATAGCATACCATTCCATTATGATGTTATTCAATAATTCTAGTCATACAATTATGTGATAAGAAAGCAAAAGCTTAGTTACGTGGTTTATATAAGGAGGAACCTCTAGAGTCTTTACATCAGAATGTATACTGTCCAAGTATTCTGAAATGAAAGTAGTACAAAGTAACTATTCATGTATGCAAGTGTGTATCCCAGCACTTTGATACCATCTTTTCTTAATCTCAAATAACAATTGTTTTCAACAGTAATTACGTGGAATCATAACTCAGCAAATAATTCGTCGGGTGGAGAAAATCGATGGCTAGAACAATGTTCTAGAAATTCTTTCTCTATTTCAAACAATTTGTCACATACACCACATCCAAAACATTTAGACAAAGATGCTCTTGCATTAACTCCTCTAGAATCCGGATATATGTTCTCTGAGAAACGTTTATTTGGTTTATCAATAACGGCTTTACCACTAACTTTGATTAAATGACCAGGAAGGTTACCGATCATCTCACTTGTCATTGGCTGTGTTCCTGCATGTTGTTTAAACTGCTTTGCTGAAGAACTGCAGCTCTTGGTATAAGGTTTATTGCGTCTATGCTGCTTCTTAGTAGAATGAGTTCCCCTGTGTATCTTTAAACTTTCAAGTTTTGTGAATTCTTTATTACAAACCTTACATGTGTATGGTTTTTCTCCTGTATGACTTCTCAGGTGACGTTTCAGAGCACAGCCTACTGTAAATTGTTTCTGACATAAATGGCACCTGTATGGTTTTTCACCAGTATGGGTTCTCATGTGTGTTTTCAGATGACCACGTTGGGCAAATGTTTTCTCACATAGCTTGCAACTGTATGGCTTTTTCACCAGTATGGGTTCTCATGTGTGTTTTCAGATGACCACGTTGGGCAAATGTTTTCTCACATAGCTTGCAACTGTATTGTTTTTCACCAGTATGGGTTCTCATGTGTGTTTTCAGATGACCACGTTGGGCAAATGTTTTCTCAAATAGCTTGCAACTGTATGGTTTTTCACCAGTATGCGTTCTCATGTGCGTTTTCAGAGTAATCCGGTGAGCAAATGAATTCTGACATAACTGGCACCTGTATGGTTTTTCACCAGTATGGGTACTCATGTGACTTTTCAGAGCATAACCCCAAGCAAATGAATTCTGACATAACTGGCACCTGTATGGTTTTTCACCAGTTTGGGTTCTCATGTGTCTTTTCAGAGCAATGCCCTGAGCAAGTGATTCTGGCATAACTGGCACCTTTTCTTTTCTTCTGCAGGATGGGTAATAATGTGTCTTTTCAGAGTATTACCTTCAATAAATGATTTCTTGTGTATTCGACACCTGTATGGTTTTCACAAGTATGGGTTCTCGTGTGCGTTTTCAGATTACTATCCTGATTAAATGATTTCCGACATATCCGGCATCTGTATTGTTTTTTCCCGCTTTGTTTTTCGTATTCACCACCAGGCTACTCATTTAATTGATAATTTTACAGATTTCCTCCAGTATATGAGGTATTTGGTGAGCTGCCAATTGATCATCTGGAATATCGGTTTCTGAAATAATTGACACAGATCTGCTTTTAATTATTCGTATGTGCTTCTTCAACCACCAGATCCTAAGCAAAGTTGGGATTTATATAGTTTTTTAAAAGCATGAGTTTCTATACACACTGCAAAGTTAACAAAGTTTGGCTTTCTGATATTTGCATGAAGAAGGATTCATTTTTCATCTGTCAGTAGTAGATATTTTTTAGTACAGGAAGAAAAAGTCACAGAAAAATTCTCTATGACGAAATACTGAATCTATCCAAACATTGTATCATTATAAATTATGACACTGAACGTACGCTATGCTCTTGTAGAGTCTTGTAGTCTTGTTGCATATGATTTTAGCTCAAGATGAACTAGCTGGATATGTTAAAGGAAATGTGTAGGCCTATTTTCAGTGGTATTTATACACCCTGAAATTTTTATGGTATATGTATAATTATGGTAACAGGTCGATAGTCCGATGGTTCGATAATCCGAGGGTTCGATAGTCCGAAGAGTCGTAGTAGCTTGACGGATTAAAATAATTCTTGCTTGGGTAGAAGTTGGATTTATTAACAGAATTTCTTGTTTAAATAGACGTTGGATTGATGAAAATAATCTCTGCTTAAATGAAAGTTGGAATGATGAAAAGATGTTGCAGTGTAAGTAGAATTTGAATTCATGCAACAATTTTATGTCGGATTAATGTCGTACTACAGAATCTTCGGACTATCGAACCTTCGGACTATCAAGCCTTCGGACTATCGAGGCGTAACCATGTAAATAGCCTGGTTTTATCATTGAATGTATAATTATTTCCGTAAGTAGAAACTGGATTGATGAAACTAAGTCTTTGCTTCAATATTATTATGCTGGATTGATGAAATAATTGTTTCCACAAATAGCAATTCGATTGATGAGAATAATTCTTTGGTTAGATAGAAGATGGATTGATAAAAGTAATTTTTCATGAAATGGAAGTTGGATTGATGAAATTTTTTTTGAAATGGAAGTTTGGTTGATGACAGTTATCATAGACATTGGTAGACTGCTTACTTACCAATGTCAAGTGTGGCGTTGAAGACATTAAAAATAATTTGGCAACGTAAACTACAGGATTGCCCAAAAAAATAGCCATACACATGTAGCAGGCAATCCCGTAGTTTAGGTTGGTAAATTATTTGAATGTCTTCAATGCCGTACTTGACGTTGGTAAGTAAGCAGTCTACCAATGTCCATCAATCCAGCTTCCACTTTATCGGAAATTTTTTCATCAATCCAATTTCCATTTAATAAAAAAATAACCAAATTCTATTTAAGCAAAAAATATTTCTTAGCTGTGGAAATTTTAAGGAAAGAACTATTCTCATGGATCCAGATTCTACTTATGGAAACAATTATTTTCATCAGTCCAGCTTCTACTGAAACAAATGAAGTTTGGTTTAATCAATCCAGCTTCTATTTAAACACAGGAATGGCTTTATCAATCCAACTTCGAGGGTAGTGATGTAGCTTTTCCGGAAAAATTTTTTTGCGGAAAAATTGTCGGGAAATTTTTCGGAAAATTTCCTTAAATTGTCTGCCGAACCGGAAAAATACATTTAATTCATAATATCAGATTTTTAGTATTCATGAGACAACACTAGAAAATTTCTGTTTTTTAAGTTCCTTTTATTTACAGTATTTCTGTCAATGCAGGCAACGTTCACCGTAAAGGAATTAAAATAAACATTAAACAGATTTAAAAAAATATTGGTCTCGGACGAAAGACTTCAATGGCAATGCCAATAACATTATATTTAAAAACATAAAATAATAGTAGTAAATACGTTTATTTAACAATGCCGTCATATCGACGATGATTGGCGTCCATAAAATAATAGTAAAATAGGCCTCATAAGAATTTTTCTGTTGCTGTATTAAAATGGTGTCTATTGTAGCCTCGTAATCTCTAAACTTCTAATGTGCCACTCGAAAGCCAAGCACAGGGCACCACCTTATTCACGAACACTACTAGCCTACTGCTGCATCTTTTGCTGGTTTTGTCTCATGTTTTCATAACTAACAAATATTAAGGATACTAAAATATAACAAATAATTTCTCTAAATGAACAGTGAAGTTTAGTTGCAATTAATTCTTAAATGTATTGTCATTGTTGAGCTTTGCGAACACACTGAACAGTAAGCACTAACAGTGCCCTCTATTGAATCAATGTATCAGTTATACCTACATAAGATAGCTTAGAGTGAGTGATGTTTAAAACTAGTACTTTTAAATTATTATTTAGTAATTTTCTATTGATGGAAAATTATTGGAAATTTTCCGGAAAAATACAATCGAAAATTTTCGATATTTTCCGGGAAAATATGACATTTTCCGGACAATTTTTCCGCCTCACAACACTATTCGAGAGCATGGCTAAATGCTGATTTGCTGATTGGATAGGGGTAAAATGCTGATTGGCCAGCATTTTGACAACCAGACAAATCAGTATATGAAAGGGTAAAATGCTGATAGAAAACCAGGCAAGTACTGATCACAAGTCAATACACTTTGTTGTTTTCAATATTTTTTAAATCAATAACTATGAAGCTGTTAATTACGAGATTGAAGTCTAAGCAAACAGTGATCAAAGAAGACATATGCACTTTGTTGTTTCAATATTGTTTTGATTAACAAACATGAGACAGTTAATTCAGAGATTGAAGCCCAGGCAGGCAGTTCCTCGACAACTCGTCGAACGACATTTTCGTATAACGACACTTTGTCTACGACACTTCGTATAACGACATTTTGTCTACAAGTGTATCTGTATCCATTACGGCTAATCAACAGAGGCCGCTTTCTTATAGTTTTCGCTAAAACGTGCTATATATTCTCAGGAATCCAGCTTCTAATTATTGACAAGATTATTTTTTCATCAATCCAGCTTCTGTTGAATGGAAACCTATTTTCATCCATGCATCCAGGTTGATTTCCAGCTTCTATTTATGGGAAAAATTATTTCGATCAATTCAGCTTCTATTTCAACACAGGAATGTTTTCATCAATCCAACTTCCATTTCGGGAAACAGTTTTTTTCATCAATCCAGCTAACATTTTAAAATGACAATATCAAATAACTTTGTAGACGAAATGTCGTTCGATGAAATGTCGCTAGACGAAGTGTCGTATACGAAATGTCGTTTGACGAGTTGTCGTGACACCCAGGCAGGCAGTGACCAAAGAAGACAGTACACTATGTTGTCTTCAATACGGTATTTTATTCAAGCAATGCAAACTTTTAAAAGACTACAAATACTTCCAAATAAGTGTGTAGCTTATTATTAATTTTTTAATTTTGGAGAGTTCACATACATTGGATAGGAAGAATTGCAGTCATGAGTGATATTTTTCAAACAGCATTTTACCAACCAATCAGCATACATTTAATAATTCATTTAATAATAATAATAATAATAATAATAATAATAATAATAATAATAATAATAATAATAATAATAATAATAATAATAATAATAATAATAATAATATTAATTAATAATAATAATAATAATAATAATAATAATAATAATAATAATAATAATAATAATAATAATAATAATAATAATCATAATAAGAACAACAACAACAACAGCAATAACAATAACAACAATAACAATAATACCTGTAGTAATAAATACGTGTAGTTGATTAATAATAATAAAGACCTATTGTTACATTCTGTTGTTACAATCAGCATTTTTCTAATCAGCATTTTACCCACCAATCAGCTTGACCAATCAGCATTTTTATAATCAGCATTTGGTTCAACCGTATTTTACGTTGCTAAATTATTTCATATTGCCAATTGGAAGTTGGAAGTTAAAATGGAAGTAGGATTGATGAAAGAAATTGTTTCCCTAAATAGAAGTGGGACTGATAAAAACATTCCTGTGTTTAAATTAGAGCTGGGCATTTAACGCGTTATAAACGAGATTAATATAATGGACCAGTCATCAGTCGATGGTCGCAATTAAATCAAATCGCAGGAGTAGTTTTTGCTGAACGTAACGAGGGGGGGCAGAGGGGGCGGCCGCCCCCGGGCGCAGCAGGGGGCGCAAAATGAGGGTTTAAGACAATTTTTTTTTGTAAGAAAATAGAAAAATTTTAGGTAAATTTTAGGTTTTTTGAAGGAAAAGTAGGACAGGGGGCGCAAATCAACGTAGGACAGGGGGCGCAAAATGAGGGTTACAGACGAAAAAGCAAAAAAAAAAAGGTCATCGGAAAATTTTTTGCCCCGGGCGCCGGACCCCCTAGTTACGCCACTGGAACGACACCATGTTAATAAGAAAGATTGTAAACGTCGCCCTCCCCTTTAACCATTGTCTTAGGTCTGGTACCACCCGAAGGAGCGTTGGTTAACTGCTGTTCAACGACGCTGTGTCATTAAATGACGGACATTCCTTGTGGGTTGCAGAATAAGGCTACAGTCGACGTTAACAGTTTTGTCAGCCGTAAGATATCGTTTAAAACACGAAACTAAAACTGAAGGAAAAATCATTATTTTCGCCACTGGCCCTACTCTAGTAGTCCCAGTCCCAGTCCAATTCAAAAGGTTTTTCATTGATTTCATTGATGCACTGGTGTCGTATTTTATCTTATGCCACCATAGCTCAATGGCAAAGCACCGGTCTTGCAAACCATGGATCGTGGGTTCAAATCTGTTTGGCTGTTATAGCAATCCGGAATATTTAAGAGGTGACTACGCACAGAAAAACCTTGTGGAAATTCTGTCAATGTCATTGTCACAGCGAACTAAAATATCCACACGTAGACATGCAAACGCACGCACGCATAAATACACGTACGCACACATACCCACACATACCCACACAACAATGTACATCATGCCCACACTGACACACATGAACACACACACACAACATTATCCTAATGGCTCTGTATTAAATGGATTTCTACAGTTTAATGATACGGCAACATAGACCTTTGCCGTTTAACGACACTATGTCATAACAATCGCCCTCCTCCTTTCTTCAGGCTTTGAACTGGCACTACTGCAGATAGTGTTGTGTCGGAGTTATGTAATTATGTTATTATTATATAATTTTTTTGTGACTGTTTAATTATTCCATGTAAGTTAACGACATTATTTTTGCAAGGGGCCGTCCATAAATGACGTCACGCACCTAGAGGGTGGGGGGGGTCGGAAATTTGTGACGATATTGTCACATGGGGGATCCTGAGTGGCCGAGTGGGCTGGTGCCCGCTTGACACGTCGGCGCCCCGGGTTCGCTTCCCGGTCGGGTCGGTTTATCAGAGATTAATTTCTCGGATCTTTACTGCGGGTGGCTCGGTCGCATTATAAACGTGGAGTACAATACAACACACAACACAACACAATATACTGGGGCGTGGTGGTTTGGGGGTATGTTCGGTGCCTTGCAGCTGGAGGGTTGCGGGTTCGAATCCACCTCAAAGCCGCTGCGTAGGGACCCTGGGCAAGTCCTTCACTCACAATTGCTCATGCGCTTCGGCGTGAAACTCCGACTACAGCAGTAGTCGGGAGCGCCTCTGAATGGGAAATCTGGTTGAGGCGCTATAACAAGCAGGCAGTTCCTCGACAACTCGTCGAACGACATTTTCGTATAACGACACTTTGTCTACGACACTTCGTATAACAATACAATGGAGGTGGGGTCTGAGAAGTGTGACGTCACACCAGATCTATGCTATTAAATTTAACAATTAACAACAATCTAATTTTAATAATAACAGCACTAATTTTGAGGATTAAAATTTCATTATTTTTCAATTATTTTAATGTATACGGGCACCATTATTAATAATTTTCTAGTTATTTCAATATTTGGTATAGGCCTATATAAAGGCCTATATTCGTTTATTTGAAAAAAGACAAATCTGGGTGGCACACTGCACCCAGTTACATGTCGAAGCATAAACCAGACAACTAAAATAATAAATGAAAGAGTTAACCCTCGGGCTACCAAGGGGAGGTGGGGTTATTACGACCCACCCACCCCCTAGGTTTTCGCTTCGAAAACTTGTTCCATGTGGAATATAATTTTGATAATTTAGGTAGCTGCAGCAGGATCATTTGCGCGCATTTTGAGGTAGACATCATTGTGATATCTCACGCCATTCAAAGTTACATCCCATATACCCGAGGTACCAGGGGGTTGATACGACCCCCTTAGTTTTCGTCTATAGCGTACTCATTTTTCTTCCTGGAAGAAAAACAAATATACCATTCTTTAGATGGAATGTAGGGCTTTATTTGCATACTTAGATGTTTGTCTTTGTAAACCGGAAGTGATCAAAATAAATAAAAATACCCGTTTACTGAGTGAAAAATTGATATTTCTACGTGAACGAAAGTTCTTGTGACGCGGCCCTAAGATGTTGAAAAACATTGGAAACAAAAATGACCTTTTTACATACCTCAAAAACGTTGGAAGTGACGTTATAAATTCAGCAGTTATAGGCTTTAAGAACACTCGTCTATTCGACGACTAATGGCAGTCTTTGTAATACACTAAACTAAAACTGAAGGTAAAATAATTCCGCAACTGCAGATACTCTAGTAGTGCCAGTCCCAAGCGTGGGTAAATGAGGATGGCGACATTAAATCATCTTCCTTATGATGATGTGTCGCTAAACAGTAACTTTACAGTCGTGGAGAAAAGGAAGGAGAGGAGGAAGACGTGTATTTCGTTTGTGATCCTATATAAATTAATTTTATAGTTTCAATTAATTAAATTGTTAAGTGAATGCATCGTTTTGTTGTCAATCAGCTAATCGGAGGCACCTATGATAAGCCTGTCATGTTGATTATTGTGATATTTCCCGAAAGTGCTGCGAAAGTCGATAGTATTAAACTATTAACGTCAGTGTCAGAGGATGAGGCTCGAACCCGTACTCTACGCGTTACAAGTCGAGCGCTTTAACCACTTCGGCTTTCGTTTCTCAACAGTCAGTGAACTGATTCTTCAGTTGAATATTATTTCGATAAAAGGTGAATCGAGGAGGGGTTGAGCTCCTTACAAGTGACAAATGTCGGCTTTCAACGACAATCAATCAGTACGCATGTTCTGTGACCTCTGCCACCTCCGCCTCACACTCGTTCTCTCACTCTCTCGCTACGTCCATATGACGGTTTGTTGGTTTAGTTAGTTGATGGTTAACGACACTGTGTCATAAGAAAGATGATTAGCGTCGCCTGCTTTTCTCCAGGCTTGCGATTGGCACTACTATTATATACAAGTTAGTGGCAAGGTTAGATCACTTTGAAGGAGAAAATTACCATGCAAACAGTATCATTTGAAAGAATGGTTATTAATAGCGCCGGATAGATCCGATTTAAAGGTGTCTAAGGAAAGCTTAGTAATTATGCAGATATTCAGTGTTTAATGTAAATACTATTATTATAATGAACAGTGCTTTTTTCAGCCGGAGCGGTCCGGAACGGCGTTCATGGACATTTTTCAGCTATTAAAAACAATTTAGTTAATTAAAATTTTTATTAAAAATTATTTTAAATTATTTAGGTACTTTAATTTAATTTAAGTGCTTTCAGTGTTTATTGATATTGATATCTATAAAATAGATATATTAGCATAAAATATGCTCTTATAATTGTTCTGAATTCATTGATTGATTGATTGATTGATACATACTTACGTACATACATACACACGTACGTACATACATAAATACATACACACGTACATACATTTATCTCGCTATGTCGGTTCACTCGTTATTTGCAGACTTTTTATGGTGTATAGAAACATCATTATTTGTATTCCCATTATTTTGTGGCAACATCTTAGAGGTAGGCCTATTGATATCATCTCGTTATGTCCGTGTAACCAAAGGATTCCTACACACAGACATAGTTTGAGCTGTAATATGCAAAAATAATCTTTGTCGGCGGCCACGGCCTATGTTGTCATAAGCTGCCGTTAAACTGTGGATCCATCCATCCATCCATCCATCCATCCATCCATCCATCCATAATCGTTGTTTAACGAAGGTGTAGCACATGGGAGTTTCAACCAATGAACGTTAAACGTTAAATTTTATATATCATCAGACGAATTTTTTATAAAGGTGTGTAACATTAGCCTTTACTCGTGGCGTCGTTCCTTTCAATACAAATCCTCGACGTCGGACATGGAATCCTTATTTTAAGATTAAAGCCAAAAGATTGATTGAATGGGAGAAAAACATATAAACACGAGACGTAGGCTACACCTTCGTTAAACAAATTACAAGGGATTTATTTGAGTGCAATAATATTGTTTAGATAGAAGCTGGATTGATGAAAAATAATTCTTGATCAAATAGAAGTTGTTTTGATGAAAAATAATTCTTATTCAAATAGAAGTTGTTTTGATGAAAAATAATTGCTGCTTAAATGGAAGTTGACACTAAGATCTTCACATAAAATATAGTGACTATCAAAATCTTCATCGAGGACACCCTCACCATATCAAAAACTGCAGTGAAGTGTCAGCACACCTGCAGCGAACGACTGGAGACTTCTTCCGATTATGTTTCTGGAAGCCCAGGATGATATCCACTCCAGCTCATCACGGACCCTATCGCGGCTGGATGCCACAATCAGCATGTAGCTGTCGTCAGCTTACTTCACTATTTTCTTCTAAGGGTGAAGCGGATGGAGGACGGAGGCAGTGACAATGAAATCCGGCGGACCAACACCCGGCCATCCAATTATAGATACTATCGGGCAAGTCGAGTCTGGGTGGCTTGTCCATCAAGGTGTAGTGGGACCGTGTCTAAGACCCGTGAAAAGTCCAATGAAATGAGGGATAGGTAGCTGTTAGTCGCGAAGAGCGAAATGATGTAGTGAGGCAGTGAGACGAGGGCCGCGGTCGTTGACCCCGTAGGACTCTCTCTCAATTCCTTCCGTTCCTTCCAGAACATTGGGCGACAAGATTTCTCCATTGAGAAATAATTGGTTGTCAAGGAGTCTAGACACTGATGGCGCGACGAAGGTTGGGCAGAGGAATCGATGTACTAATTCCCTATCAACCAATCTGAAGTGAACCGACGTGATGGAGATCAGTCGCAGCAGCTGAGGCCACGTCTTGGCTACCGGGTGAATGATGGCGGTTTCATGGTCATGGTACGTGGGAGGAGAAGAGCGAGGGGTTGATTAGGCTGGCGAGGACGTTAGAGTACACAGGCGCGGCCAGGCGCAGAAGCCAGACCATGTGGTGCAGTCTCTACAGAATCTTAAGAATGTGTAATTCTGAGGTGAATGGTTGTGTGGCGCCGTTATGTAATGCTCAGGACTGAAATTCTGTTCTATATTTTATAGCATATGAAGTTGATAATCTTGCTGTAAATCTTTGAATGAATCAAAAGTGAGTTTATTGTTCTTTTCAGCAAGTTCACGAAGAAGCGACATTCAGTTACAGGACAAGATCTACTTTCTTATTAATCTTCATTAAGCAAATTACAAGGGATTTATTTGAGTGCAACTTTCACCAGATAGTCAATTATTTCATCTTCAGTTAAAGTCACACAGAACTTAGCATAGAGGCGTGATATTATACCAAGACTGGATGGTTTCAGTATTTCGTCACAAAGGTATTTCTATGTGACCAATTTCTTACTTTACTTGAAAACTAACTAAGATTCATACTTGAAACGTGAACCCTTCTTGTAAGCATCTGAAATTGAAGCTTAAATGAACTCATCGAAAACATGAGAAACTGGACACTGCTGGTATTGGAAGGGTTATGACAGCAACAATTAATGAAACTTTTGCACTGGAAGTTACATTTAAGTGCATTTCAAAACTCGTGCTAATCAAAAGCCATACAAATTCCAACTTTGTCTAGAATCTGGTGATTGGAGAAGCACTTACGAATAATTTAAAAACTACACAGATGTCAATTACTTCAGAAATCGTATGCTCCACGGGATTATCTGACAGCTCGTCAAAGAACCCATACTAGAGAAAAACAGTGAAATTATTAATCACGTGGCCTGATGGCGAATACGAAAACCCATACAGGAGAAAAACAATATGAGTTCCAGATTAATCAGAAATCATTTGATCAGGGTAGTAGACTGAAAACCCATACTGACGAAAACCCACACAGGTGTCAGTTTTGTCAGAAAACATTTACTTATTATAGTCATCTGAAAGTGCACTTGAGAATCCATACTGGTGAAAAACCATACGGGTGCAAGTTATGTCAGAAATCATTTGCAAAAGAAAGTCATCTGAAAAGACACACGAGAACCCATACTGGGGAAAAATCATAAATGTGCCATTTATGTCCGAAAAGATTTGCTCTAGGTAGTTATATGAAAGTGCATATGAAAATGCATACTGGGGAAAAACCACACAGGTGTCAGTTGTGTGAGAAACCATTTGCTGAACAGTGTACTTTGACAAGGCACATGAGAACCCATACTGGCGAGAAGCCATACAAATGTCAGTTATGTCAGAAATCATTTGCCTTCTATAGTATTCTAAAAATGCACATGAGAACCCACTCTGGTGAAAAACCATACAAATGTCTGTTATGTGAGCAATCATTTCCTAAAGATGGTGATCTGAAAATGCACATGAGAACCCATACTGGGGAAAAACCATACGGATGCCAGTTATGTCAGAAAACATTTGCTAAAAATAGTCATCTGAAAAGACACATGAGAACCCATACAGGCGAGAAACCATACAGGTGTCAGTTATGTCTGAAACGATTTACACTTGGCGGTAATCTAAAGAGTCACATGATAACTCATACAGGAGAAAAACCATACGTATGCGAATTTTGTAACAAAGGATTTGCAGAACCTGGAAAACTAAAGAATCACGGAAGGACTCATGCAACTGCGAGGCTACACTCACACAATGAACCTTATACCAAGAGCAGTTCTTCAATGAAGCAGTTTAAACATCATGCAGTAACACAGCCACAAGATCTTGAAATGGGAAGTGAAGTAATTGCCAACCTATCTGATCATTTCATCACATTTGATAGTACAGACGTTATATATAAAGTAAATGAATGTTTATCAAAGAACATTTATCCGGACAGTAGAATTGCAGGTCCTCTGTCGAAAATTAGAGGTGTAGAATGTCTGTCTGTTAGCGAATTCAGACCTCCTTTGGATGGAAAAGCGTCTTTGTCAAAATCGTTTGGATGTGGTATATGTGAGGAATTGCATGAAACAAAGGAAGAATTTCTGGAGCATTGTTCTAGCCATCGATTTTCTCCACCTGACGAGTTAGCTGCTTACCTATGCTGAATTATGATTCCACATAATTACAGATGATCATTTCATCATATTTAGTAGTGCAGGCGTTATTAATAGACCAACTGAACTTTTATCATTATCTGGATTCTTGTGGATTTGCATGTCTTTTACCAAAAGTTACAGATGGAGAATGTCTGCATATTTGCAAATGTAAACCTCCTTTGGACAAAACGCCTGCTTGTCAAAGTCTTTTGTATGTCGTATATGTGACGAATTGCTCGATATAAAGAAAGTATGTCTAGAGAATAATTGTTCGAGCCATTGATTTATCCACTTGACGACTTTGTTTCTGATCTGTATTAAATTATGGTTCCACATAATTACAGTTGAAAACAACATATTATTTTCCATCCACCCGTCTTTAGAGTCATGGGAATGATTAGATGATTAGAGTTGCCCTCCTCTTTTATCCAGGCTTGCGACTGGCACTACTAGAGTAGGGACGCTTACGAACGTTCCATTTATAGCCTACACAACACTTAGCCAACGGCCTTTGTAAGTAAGAAGTAAGTAAGAATATTCTTTAGTTTAGAAGTACTAGCAAATGCACAGCACTGTACGTGGCAAGATTAATACATTAAAACAAACACATTTATATATACATACTATATTGTAGCTCTAAGATGTCGTTAAACATAGCATTACTACTATTCTTAGCACCTTCTGGAAGTGGCGATTATTAATTATCATTATTTTCCCCGAGATACATAGTTATGATCCCTCGAGACTTTGTTCAGGCTGGGGAAAAGTCCTGCGAAAGGTGACATTAATTAGTAACCGAGAGAGGAAGCTCGAACCCGTACTCTACGCGTTACAAGTCGAGCGCTTTAACCACTTCGGCTTTCGTTTCTCAACAGTCAGTGAACTGGTTCTTCAGTTGAATACTCTGTCTCTGTCTCTGTCTCTGTCTCTGTCTCTGTCTCTGTCTCTGTCTCTGTCTGTCTGTCTGTCTGTCTGTCTGTCTGTGTCGATTAAAGGAGGATCGGGAAAGTGTTGAGTCCCAGCCCACTTGCACACATGTGACAAATGTAGACCGCTAATCGATCCCACACTTTCTCTCTTACCCTATCTCACTCTTTCCATCTTTCCATGCCTAACCCTCCCTCCGTATGACCATAACCCACCTTACTCTATTCCTCAAGATTTTAGCTCAGCTACGTGTTTGATCTGTTGCAGAGAATTGATACGGGAGAGAAAGTATTTCTTTGCGACATCTGTGGACGAGAATTTCGCCAACCAAGGAACCGTACACGTCACCGTCTCACTCACACATCAATCAAACCCTACGCATGCGCAGTCTGCCTCAAGGCGTTCAAACGCCAGGCCAATGTACATACGCACATTCGCACTCACGAGCGAAGACCAACAGTAAGAATCAGCTGAGACATTAGAAGCTGAAACAATCAGTTAATCAATAAATCCATCTATCAACCAGTCTTATCAATCATTCAGGCATTCATTCAGTCAGACAATCAATCAATTATAAGTAGGAGTGGGCAACGATTAAAAATCTTAATCGAAAATTATCGCACGATTAAAATGTTTAATAATACGATTAATTTTCAGTTACGTTGAAAATGCGCTTAATAAATGCTTGCAGTTAATAGACAAAAAGTAAACATGCTTTTATGGCTTGTTTTTAGTTTTTAGTTTTTACCTTAAAGTTTAAATTATCAACTTAAAGTGTTTACTTTGTAATTGCGTTTTATCAAAAATTGTCTTATCGCATTCATTAAGAATATTGCTGCCAGAGTTACGAAAAATATCGCACCAAAACTTCTTCTTCTTCATCATCATCATCAGTTCCTGACGCCAACCATTTGGCAGCGATGGCTACGAATAAATTATCTTCATTGTCCTCGTTCATTTGTCAAGTAGATTGCCACGCTTAGTGTTAGTCCAAGTGGTGCTATGTCCTCATTCAAGCCTCACATCTCACCTTATCTGCACCAATTGCCATCATTCCACAGGCTTGGCTAATTTACCTATGCACATTCGCACTCCAACTCCAGCGAAGACAAACAGTGAGAATCAGCTGAGAGAACAGAAACTAGATCGATCGATAGATAAATCAATCAATCTTATAATTCATTCTGTCAATCAGTCAGTCCATGAGTCAAGCAATCGATTAGTCAAACTTAAGGGGTATAGCATTTTAACTACGCCTAAAAAAGAACGACGTAAGTCGTGAAACAGCAATTGATTGATAAGCATTAGAATTAGCACACTAGTAAAATTAATTGGTCATGCTGAGATCCTGTAGGTACCGCTTTAAGATATTATTATAGCGTTTCTAAGACGCGATTTAAAGGTGTTTAAGTACAGCTTAGAAAGTTTAGTAATATTCAGTGTCTAACGACATCTTGTGGCTGTGGTCGACGCTTACATTTCATTACATCAAAAGGGAAGAGATTCCAATGGTTTCTGCGGACTTTGCAAGGTTTAACATTGTATAATGTATGCGATAGATATACATTGTTTGTATTGTATTGTATTTGAACAGTTTTTATAGCGCCCCTACCAGATTTCCCATTCAGAGGCGCTCCCGACTACTGCGCAGACGCTGAATGGGAGTTTCACGCCGAAGCGCATGAGCAATTGCGAGTGAAGGACTTGCCCAGGTCCCTACGCGTGTATATATACATACAACGTAAAAGAAGATCAACGCTAAAATATTTTAGTAAAACTATAGCATAATTATGACGGATGTCTTTAGACACCTTTAAAACACGTTCCAATGGCGCAATAAATAAAGAAATTTGCGCAGTGATGAAGATGCGTACAAAAAAGCGTAAGACGGACTCGTCGTTGGTAACGCCGATCAACTCTCGCTCCAGAATCTGCCGATAAAACGATAAAACATCCGACTGGCTGGTGGCAATAAAAACAGAAATGTGTGATTTGATGTAATCGCATTGTAATTGACATTGTAAGGATTTATTTTGACACCATTAAATGGTGTCGCTAAGGCGCTAAGTTTCTTGTTTTCATTGTGTAGTAGACCTATACGTTTTGAATTGTCGTCAACGGCCTTTGATGTCATAAGACAACGTAAAACCTTGGATTAATAATAGTGATGTAGTTGCTTAGAAATCTTGTAAACTGTCGCTATATCAAAAAGTTGATGTTGCCATTAGACACCTTTAAATAACTTCACATGGCACAATAAATAGAGAAATTTTTCGTGAATCATCTATCTTTTTTCTGTTACTTGGCTACATTTATTTATTACGTCAATGACGACATAATTATGATGCGGGAACATGCTAATTATATTGCAGGAATCATTATATTACAGAGGCATAGACTAGTGTACGTGTGGGTAGTAGTAAGTAAGTCTGTGGATGTGTATTTGCGTTTGTGTGTATGTGTATACGAGTGTGTGCGAGTGTGTGCGAGTGTTTGCGTGTCTACATGTGAGTAAGTAAATTCGCAGTTACAATGACAATGAAAGAATTCTAACAAGGGTTGTTTGTGCGTAGTCATTTTGTTATTAGTATTTTTTACTCTTGACCATAATACTGTACACAGCGCAGTTTGAAAAACAATAGGGAATAAAATGTAACATTATAGCGTATCGCCCATTGTAGAATGTAAACCAGAATTTTTGTTGGCTACTTGAGCAGTAAACTATATGCTTACTTACTTGCTTTATCTGATGAACATACCGGTTTTTTAATCACTTTACAAATTGATGATGTCAAAAACTTCTGTCTATATGACTCAAATACGTTACTGACGAGCGACGGAATTGTTATTAGCGATTGAACGAAGGTGATAAATATATCGGATCAACAGTTAACGGCAGCTTATGGCAGCATAGGCCGTTGCCGCCGACAAAGATTATTTTTGGATAATTACAGCATGACTATAAATATATAGCGTGAGAAACCTTATTAATTTTAGTCTGGAGAAAAGAGGAGGGCGACCCTAGTTATATTTGTTAAATGATTAACACTACCCTCCTATTTTAGCCAGGTTTGTGACTGGCACTATGAGAGTACGAACACTGGCGGAACGTTCATTTTATACGCGACGTTTTTATGACTGAATGTAGGGGTCGTTAAACAATGAATTACACAGACACCTTTAAATAAATATATAGCGTGAGAAACCAATTTGAAAATGTCAAGCGATGCGTCTTCTCGTGCTATGATTGACTACTCTCTCCGTCCCTCCCTCCTTCCCTCCCTCGTACTTCTCTGCCGTCCGTCCCGGCCGGCCGTACCTCCTTCCCTCCCTTCAACAACCGTCCCTCCCTCTCCCACGTCTCTCGAGGCGATCGTGCGTGTCTTCTCCCTCCGTCCCTCCCTCCCCGTACTTCTCTGCCGTCCGTATCTAATAACAGAAGTCCATGCCCATCCCCTTTTAGAAATGCCGAAGGACCTATACGTCATGATCTCGCGTTGCTATGACAACGTTTGCAGTTATTGCGATGACGTGGTATTGTCGTTGCCAATGAAGGCAAAAACAGCTTAACAGGTAAACAGCGTAACAGCACACACGCAGGCGCAGAGATTTTTTGTGCGTTTATATTATTAATTAATCCTATGGCATCCTAGCAATTACTGCATCCTTACACTTTAACTGTACATGTTTATATACATGAATGTATATATCTACAGCGTTTGGTAATAATTTGTGTGGGGTCTCAAGGGCATTCGTTACACTGGTGCTGCTCAATCTTAATTATCATCTTTAGTTATATCATGTACTGCCCTTGAATCACGTGGATTACGCTCAGCCTCAAGAGGAGACTTCGTAATAAGAAGAACAAGTCCGCAATTTGGAAATGGCTCGAGACAATTGGTCCAGCTGAATTAACTCTACCAAAATCAATCAGAAGATTCTCTTTGATAAATACTTTTAAAACTAAACTTAAAACTCATCTATTCTCTACATACTATGAATCGTTTCTAGGCTACATTGTAACGCGTCCTTTGAGTAAGACTTTGTCTTATTAAGGCGCGTTATAAATACAAGTTTTGTTGTATTGCATTGTATTATACGGCAACACAGGTCGTTGTTGACGTTAGGTAATTAACATTATGACAAAAGTTAATAAAATACAGCCCGTAAAACAAAGTTTTTTACTATATCCATCTAGTATCCTATAACGTGTACACTGAAAATAGTCCGCGTTAATTTTACGACATAGCGTGCGTTTAATGAGGCAGCGCACCCATTTCTGCTGCGGCCAATGGCAACGCGGCCAATGGCAACGCTGCGTATCGGAAAAGGGGATTCCCCGATTCGAAAAGTTGAGTCCCCGATTCTATAAGCTAGCCTTTTGGGGAGCTGAAATTTTAATAGAATGAAGTGTCTGCGAGGGCGAGTTTATCTGCCACGTTTCAGGACGATTGAATGATTGTAAGTGATCGAATTAGTCGTCGCAAGATTTGACTTTTTAGCCTGTGGCTCGTGCAAGCAAGCAAGCAAGCATTCAAGATTTCCGTAAGTTAAACTAGATGGATAAAAAGGAAACAGAAAACATCCTCGAGAAACAAGTTCTCTATTTATAGCACTATTTGAAGTGTTTTAGAGGTGTCTAATGACGTACAGCATCTATTTTTTATTTATTTATAATATAATTATTTGCTTATTTAATATGGCGACACTTTAAATTATAACAAAACGATTCAATCAAAGCGAAAATTTCTTTATTTATTGCACCATCTGAACAAGTTTTGAAGGTGTCTAAAGACATCCGTCATAATTATGCTAGAGTTTAAGTTTCTAGAGGGTCAATCCACTTTGTATTTCCTTATCCTGTATAATCTGATGTAGGGACTTCTATAGCACAACCCTGATGACCACTGCTAAGCTAAGTCGTTGTGGTAGTGATCTGCCTAACGACGCTATTATCATAGTGAAGGTATTTAGCGTCGCCCTCCTCTTTTGTCCATAGGCTTAGGTTAGGTTTGGCACCACACGAAGATGCGTTGGTTAGCTGCTGTTTAAGAACAAAATGGTCATACAGCTCTCAAAGGCTGCGTATGGTCGCACCTCAACATAGCCGCTCCCTGTAGAACACCACAAGTTACCACCATAGGTGACGTCTCCTTCGCTGCCACATGGATAGATTGTGTGCGCCATTTGATGCTAAAGATGATTGTTATCGCCCTCCTCACTTACATAATGCTTGGGCCTGGAACTGCCAGAGCACGGGCAGTGGCGGAATTTGGAATATGTTAGAGTAAAAACTGAATGCATCGGTTGGCTGGTTATTTGCTGTTTAACGACATGTCATAACAAAGATGATTAGCGTCACCCTCCTTTCTAAGTAAGTAAGTAAAAATATCCTTTTATTAACGAACAGCAAATGCACAATAGCTTACAAGAGGCATAAATGATATGAAAAGTTTTAACCAAGGCTTTTTTACATTCGCATAACAAAAACTTTCTCTTGGCAAAGGAGTGAACTCGTTGTAGGATAATATCATGTTGCCTCGATCGCATGTTGTATGGGGTGACTTTACGGGAAGGAAAGAGGTCGTGAAGGACGCGACATGACTTTAATAGGACTGAGTGGAAAAGAGCAAAGTCAGCTGCAGAGCAATGTTCTTCACAAGAAGGAGAGTCAACAGGAAGGAAGCTTGACCGAGCGTTCAATTTTCTCAGAAGACCATTAAGGTGGTTGCACTATCCTACATTACGAATCCCCGCCAAACTGAGAGACGTTGGGACTGGCACTACCAGAGTACCTGCTCTGGCGGAAGTCAAAGTTACCGAGAAGATAGCAGAAAATGCTTTTTTCTTTACTGATTTGTAAGTGTATTTGTCTTGTTTTTCCGGGATCAATAAATGAATTGAATTGAATTGAATTGTAGGTTCCTTTCTCAGAGAGTACACACTGATATACCAATAAATTCAGTCTAAATTGTAATTATCCTACAGGCTGGATGAATGGATCTAAAGTTTAACGACATCTTATGGCAACAGAGGCCGTAAATGTCGATATAAAATATATTTCAACAGTTCCCACAGTTCTTTATGGCTCCACGTTAAGTGAACTGCTGTTTAACGACACTGTGTCATACGAAAGATGATTAGCGTCGCCCTCCTTGAACCATCTTTGTAATGAAACAGTGTCGTAACTAATCAGCGTTCGACACCTTTAAAACTGTGTCAAACTATGCGATATAAATGTGAAAGACGATAGACGATTAATAGAAGAGGATGATGCTCAATAACTGATAAGTTAGAGTAACAAAAAGCAACTGATCGTAATCAAACAGAAACAATCTAGTTAACGAAAAACAATAAGACAGTTAGAATCCAATGGCTTCGGACAGTCACGAGGAACATCTGAAACCAAACACTGTTATTATTATTACTATTACTAAACACCGCTACACTCATCCACTCTTTTATCACTGTCCGACTTGATTACTGTTGCTCACTCTATGTTGGCCTCCCATCTAGTCGGTTGGGGTGCCTTAACCGGGTCCTGCGCTCTGCTGCACGCCTTTGCGGACGTATTCCCAAATTTGGCCACGTCTCGGGTTATAAGCTGGACGTGCCTCATTGGCTCCCCCTATTGCAGCGGTTCTCGTATCGGATCATCCCTTTGGTCTGGCGGTCCTTGTTGGGCGTAGCCCCTGCCTATCTAAGCGACCTCTGCTGCCCTACTTTGGGTGCTCCGGGTCGTCGCACTCTCCGCTCTACTGAGCGGGGCGTGCTCATGGTCCCTTTGCCCACACAGCTACTAAGCAGAATCGGGCCTTTTCAGTGGTTGGCCCCTCCCTCTGGAACGGGCTTCCTTTGACGCTGCGCTTGCATCCCAGAATCCACTCTGAATCTTTCTATACTTGCCTCAAAACTATCCTGTTCAGCCGTGCTGGGATCGGGAGCGCTCCTAAGTAGTAACCTTGAAGGGGCGCTATATAAAACTGCGTAATGAATGAATGAACGAATTTTTGCGCAAAAGAATAATCTGAAGGACTTAATCGACGATTTCAACTTGATTGCAGTTGAGGACAAGATGTAGTTTATGTTTTTCGCGTCATTTTTTGGGAGGGGGTGGGGTAATATCTGAATTAACTTTTACGCAAATATGACAAATAAATAGACATCTAGCTATATTTCGTAAAGACGAGAATTTAGATGCGGAAAAGAAACCAGACGCACAACAGACAAATCAAGAAATCTTGTCAACAGTCAGTGAAACTACTTCGAAAACTGGTTTATCTCAAAATAAAGATAACTTAACACTTAACAGAAACTGAGGATACATGTTATTATTACAAGCGTATAACGTAAACTGTTTCTGCTTGGATATGAAACGTCCTCTAGCGCTTGAAGATAAATTCCCTGGTCTGGAGATGCTGCGCTCCTCCAATGGCTAAATAAGCAAACGCTCTCTGAAGAAATCTATTCATTTTATGCTAATACTGTGTGATAGTCAGACGGGCGGTTGAGACGGGAAAAGGTCAACGTAGCCCAGAGGAAGGAAAGAAGTAGCGTAGGTTTTGGACACCTCTTTAATGAATTCCATTCACCTTATTAGTATAAGACGTAGCTAATCGGTACATTGGTCTTCTTATCCTCAGTCAATATTGAACCCAACCATGATATCTGACAAGACGGCGTTGCTTAACAAACAAAACACCATTATCATCCTCCTTCTCCTCCTCCTTCTCCTCCTCCTCCTCCTCCTTTTCATCATCATCATATTCGTCATCGTATTAACATCATAGACATCACCATCATCATCAAAACAATAGTCCTAGATCATCCGTTTTGTTTTCTATTTTAATTCCATCGACGCCATTCTCTGATATTGCCAGTCCAAAGTCTGTGGAAAGGAGGAAAGCGACGCCAATCATCCTTGTTGCAAAAAACTCTTTAAGTAATTGCATTCGCCTTGTAAGTAAAAGTAATATGAACAAATTCGAACAGTGAAAGTTCAATCGTCCATCATAATTATAAACAAAAACAGTCAGAACGTCACTCTATATTAGAGAAGAAATAGGAGCTATATAAATAAGACAGTAGGAAAGCAGGAGTTGTAGAGGCAGCGGTCACAAAGATAAGTTTGGTGTTAGTCATAATTTAGAGTGTGGGTCAGGTTGAGCTATTAATAGACTGAAAATTGCTAGGTAGCCTTAGTAACGGAGAGATCAGGTAACGAGTACAGCTTGAGGGGAGAACACTGCAAGCACAGCTTGACCAGGCAACAGGTTTTAGTGAGGTAGATGTACACATAGACAGGGCAGAAGTGCTTAGATAAAAATAGTTTCAGTGGGTAAGGAATAGGAAGCAAGGAGGAAGAGAGGAGCCAGGAAGTGAGTAATACTTCTGGGAACAAAGAGAGCAGACCAGCGGGTTGAGGATCAGCGAGGAATTTAGAGGAAGAGGATCTGCCAGGAAGCCACTGGGCCAAAATGAACCAAAGAGAGATTAATTTAAGTAGCGAGCAGGAAGATAGGAGTTCAGTTGGGGATGCGGAGTCGAACGTGGAACATCAGACGAGACGAACGCTGGTGAAGACGATAGAAAGAGATGGGGAAGGAACGAAGGAATCAGAACAACGGACAGAGGATAGGAAAAGAAATGTTAAGATAAGTGATAGAGTTTATTATTATTATTATTTTACTGTCTGGTATTATTATTATCATTCTAATCCTCATCACCAATACTAACTTGGTTTAAGCGAGTTGCTCTTGTGACGCTAGTTAGATTCCCTAATAACTTAATAACATAATAACTTCGTAACCTTGTACTTTGTAAACTTTCAAAAGGGTGTTTCTTATAATAAAACATTTATATTGAATTTCGTTTTAATATCTATAATTTGATAATTTAAATCTGTGATAACATGGTGAGAACCGGTTCGTTCCTTCAGTAAATCCTCTCGCTAACCATTTAACTGATTATTTTTAACCTAACAACGTTTTTCTAACACGTAGCGCAGGCGTTAAGCCGACGGCAAATTTATCTAATGCATTAGGCCTAACAGAACACAGCCGCTGACTCACTCTAAGTTCAGCCTTCGCTAATGCACTGCAGATGTTACCGCTTGTATCTTAGACAGTTTTCAGGGCACCGGCGCATTTATGAGTCATTGGATCAATGCTAACGCCATCTGTCAGTTTTAGTTTGCACTAAATAATTATATCGGTTTTCTTCTTGTATGCGTTACTGCATTCGCTAGTTTCACTAACCTATACAAAGGCATGAATTATGACTAATCGCACGCACGAAACTTATTTAAATTTTTAACAATATCAACTATCGCATGAATTTATTAAGAAATGCTTTCTTACAACGAACCATCATTGCGCTATATAAACTTCTAGAGATTATTCGATCGCCTCATTAATATTCATTGTTAACATTGTTATTCAAAGTGATTTTCTAGCGCTTTGCTATATTATAGACGGATAGTTATAAATTTGAGATAAAATACTGTTCTAGAAGGCGTATAGTCTATCTTTTTCATTTCAGCAACGCAATATTAATAAGTTAATTCGTTTGACAGTTTATAAAGTTACAGGCAGACATTAGCATTTTTGACAGATATTTTAATCAGATTACATTGCATTCTCGAAGCATCTCAATGCTAAATTAGTTAGAATTAGACTTATTTTCCAGTAACTGTGTGGAAAAATAGCATATGGCTACGTCTGAACGTTAGCTAATAGAATGCAGACATTCGCTAGGCTCGTGATTTACGGTTGATAAGAGGTTGCAATGTACGAAGCACTGTGTATCAGGAACAAAAGCGCCACCACGCGCTGTGAAACAGTTACAAGCTGTAAGAAGCTTACAACAAACAGTGAAGTGAATACATAGATTTGAACAGTAAACGCCACCAAGCGATGAATTTACTGGTTCAACGAAGAGTAAGACCTTTATCTCAGCAGCGACTGGGTGCATAAATTACCTATCGATCACTAGGGGCGCTTCACAGAGCAGCGGTGGTATTCTTCGATATGACGTATGAGAGTAATTCCACTGAGCTAGAGGCTTTGGTCTTTCCGCGCGTGGGTCACCATTTACAGTAAAAGAGAAATTTTCTTTTTACAATTTATTGTGTTATTAATATAAAGTGTTTTTAAGTATGATTTAGTTGTCAATTTAAGCGGGCAGATTGACGATCCAACCACGAACGAGTAGCAGGGCCCACGACGGAAAAGTTCGACGATCCCCGCTTCTGCCAACCATAAGCAGATCCAGCGTGGGTTAAACAAAACGATTCAACGGTCGAACGGGCCAAAACGAGTCGACCACGATCGGCACTTTTACAGACTTACGTAAGGAAATAAACTTATTTTATCGTATCATTCATGTACGACCTGCATATAATATTTGATGGCAGTGATTAATTTACGAGATTTCAGTGGATGCGAAAATTTGGCATAGACCACGTGCGTTCAACAGATTTGCATTATTTTCAGTAAACAAAGGATCGACCAGTGATTCTTTAAGGATTCATGTGGAAATTGAATAGTCACTATGTGTATGTTTTACTTTGAAGAAAGTTTGTAGATTTTAATTGCTGAAACGTTTTCAGCATTCAACAGAAAGAGGTGAATCTATTTTAAACAGTGCATTGTTGCAGGAATAGCAGTTTATTAAATAGATCATGGATGCTTTTAACAATTTTACAGTAGGATTTAATGACAAAAGTCCTTGCCAGTCATGTTTTTACGAACCAACCACAAGCCATGATTTGAACCTCATTGACTTTGATTATTCAGAGAATGAGTCATTGCCACAGAGGCCAGTCTTTTGCGATAATGCAGAAACTAGACAAATGTTTCTAGACACATCTACCACGATGTTAAACTATGACAATGATTTTGATTTGCACTCGGAGATTTTGAATCCTATTTTACATTGCAATCGAGGAATTTTAGAACAGTCTGATGAATTGATGTGTAAGTCTGATCACGTAACATGTAATGTAATGTGGGAAGAGGACCCTTATGCATTTGCACCACGTTCTCAATGCAGAGTGGCAGATGTAACAGCGTTTACTACAGAACAGGATCACAGGAGTTCTAGACCAACGATGCTTTTACATGAGCAACTAGCTAATTTAGAATCTTCATTGTGTAACGTTGAGAAATTAGTTAAAAGCACTTTACATGCTAATGATAGCAGCTCTTCTGCAATGGAGGTTCACGCATTAGCACAGGTACAACTGGAACATGTACAGACTCCATCTGTACTTAGCACCATCCAAGATGATAACAGGCCCAGCCACACAGCTTTGGGATCCACGGCTTTGTTTTTACCACCACCTTTCTTGGGAGATTTACAACAAGATGCCAGAGATTATGTCAGAATTTTTAAATTGTGGGCACAATATCAGGCACTAGATGAATCAAATGCCTTAGCTGCATTTCAATTATTGATGAAAGGCAACGCTGCCAATTGGATAAAAGTAATTGATAAAGATAAAATTCAGAATTTAGACCATTTACTTGATCTGTTTTTGAAACGCTTTACCAGTCACGAGAAAGTTTATGAAAACATGTCACAAATGTGGCTTTTGAAACAAAATGAATCTCAGACTGCAGAAAGTTTTATTGAACAAATTCTGGTTAGCGCAAAACCATTAAACTTAAACAAGGAAACCATTTTTGACATCGTGAGAAATGGGTTAAAACCAGCCACACGTTGTCATGTCATACAGGCAGACGTGAAAAACCTAGATGAATTAAAGGAACAGGCAATACGTTTTGAGAGGGCTGAGGAGCCAAAACAAACAGCGGCTTCTGAAATTTTAAAGACGATTACAGAATTTCAAAATCAGTTGAAAGACTTGCAGTCACGTGCCATTGCACCAGTTGGCAGCAGTGATGTAGCATTTTTGGAAACAGTAAAAAGAATTCCACAGGAAATTGAGTCTTTACCTAACAGGATTGTTAGACCAAGGTCTAATGACAACAGAGTTAATGCACAGAATGCTTTTGACCCATATTCTGATGCAACAAAAGACACTGTGTTACAGGAAGCACAGGGCCTCAAACAAAAGTATGGTCACCAACGCAAGAAGAAATTTAAAAACAAAAAGCGCTTTACATCTTCTAAACAAGTGTCTAAAGTAAATTCAAAAGCTTTTGCACCAAAATTTAACAGGCCAACTGAACATTGTCAAAATTTTAATCTCGAAAGCCAACATTTTGAAACGGACAAACTTCTTTCACGGTGTAACAGATGTGCACGCATTCATGATGCTCATTTTTGTCCGGCAAAAGGAGCTATATGCAAGAGATGCAATAAGCTCGATCACTTTGCACGTGCATGTAGAAATTGTAAATTTGTTTATAACAATGGAGATAAGCTTGTTACACAGGTTAGGTGGAACAAGAGAAAGTGTCATCCACTGAGGAATGACAGTGACCGAGTAATACCATCTCACCAGAGGTATTGCACGCAGTCACACACTGACAGCCAGAAAGCCGTGAAAGGTACAGGTAATAGAACAGCTGATGCAACGCTGTCAATGCATCATGCAGGGGCAATTTCTGTGTTTGTTTATGGCAAGCAGAAGTTTGCACAGCTCGATACTGGTTCAGAGATCAGTGCGGTATCTGTTGAATTTCTGAAAGAATTACCTAGTCATAGGAAACTTGACACTAATGTCACAGCAAATTTATGTAGCGCCAACAAAGAAAAGCTTAAAGTGTTAGGACAAGTTGAGATTCCTTTGCATTTGAATGGATTGAAGGTGAATTTTAAATTCTTAGTAATCTCTAATCTGTGTCACGAAATCTTGATCGGCGATAATTTTTTGAGGTATACTAACGCTAACATAAATTATGCAAATCAGACTGTTACGTTTTACGATGAGTTAGTAACGTTGAGTTTAAGGTCTAGAGTAGACCAGGTCCAGGACTCTGTTTTGCAGTTAGCGTCTAATGTCACAATAGCTCCTGGGTGTGCAACTTTAATACCAATTGAGATTCCAACAGAGTTTGTCAACACAGATGCTATAATTCAACCACTGGAAGCCAGTCCAAATCAAAAATTTCAGGTGGCACGAATTTTAGTTCATCCGACAACTAGGTCTTCGGTTGTTCATGTGCTGAATACGACAAGTTCTGAGTTAGTGATTTCAAGGGATAGGCCTATAGCATCAATCACAGCTGCAGATCCAGCTACAGTGCCACCAATCACCTCGACTTCACCAAGCCAGCCAGTCGACACTTCACCCTTGGACTCAGTCACTCGTGATGCAATGCTTAAAGACTTGGGAATTCAAATTGACCACAGTCATCTCTCAAAAGACCAAGTCGAACAACTCTCAATCCTACTATGTCGCAACAGAAAAGTCTTTGCGAAAGATTTGTCTGAAATTCCAGGAACTGACTTAGTCACGCATTCTATACCCACGTTTGGTCTACCGACACGACAAAGAGCGTTTCGTCATAGCCCAGAGGCTCGAGCTGAAATCTCGCGTCAGACGAGGGAAATGCTGGAACAACAGATAATTTCAGAGTCATTCTCATTGTGGGCAAGTCCAGTACTGCTCGTATCAAAGAAGGCAGATCAGTCACCTAGATTTGTGGTGGACCTACGGGCCTTGAATAAGCAAACGATAGGAATTGCATTCCCTTTGCCATCGTTAGAGACCGTTTTAGATGTAATGAGTGATAACCATCCCTCATATTTCTCGGCCTTGGACTTAAGCTCAGGATACTTCCAAATAAAGATGCATCCAGATTCTAGAGAAAAGACAACGTTTATTACACACGAAGGAACTTACTGCTTTAATCGGATGTGTTTCGGTTTATGCAATGCGATGCAGAGTTTCCAGCACCTTATGCAGACTGTGTTTAAAGGTGAACTCTTCAAATTTACTTTGGTATATGTAGATGACGTGTTAGTGTTTTCGAAAAGCTTCGAGGAACATCTGGAACACTTACAGGTTGTCTTCACTCGTCTCCTGGACGCCAAATTGCGTCTTCATCCATCTAAGTGCAAATTCGCGAGAAAAGAAGTCTCATTCTTAGGGCATCGTCTTTCATCTCAGGGCGTGTCCGTAGACCAAAGCAAAGTAGAACGAGTCAAATCCTTTCCAAGACCGCAGAATGTGACACAATTAAGACAATTCCTTGGACTCTGTAATTATTATCGTCGTTTTGTGAAGGGTTATTCTCAAATTGCAGTGTCACTCAATGAACTGTTAAGAAAAGACACAAAATTCCTGTGGACAGATACTTGTCAGACAGCATTTGAAGACCTGAAGGCTGCTCTTGCAAAGACACCCATACTAGCCTATGCAGATATGAATAAGCCTTTCACTTTGACGACTGATGCTAGTAATAAGGCCATAGCGTACATATTGAGCCAAGCAGATTCAAATGGGAGACAAGTGCCGTTATCGTTTGGAAGCCGTGCTTTACGTCAACCAGAGAGAAATTACATGTGCTGCGAGACTGAGTGTTTAGCGGTTCTTGAAGGAATTCGCCAGTTCCATCCTTATCTGGTTGGGAGACATTTTGAAGTCATCACAGACAACCTCAGCTTACAATGGCTACAGCAAATTCGGGCAAGTCATGGAAGGTTAGCTCGTTGGTCGTTGCTTCTTCAGGGCTACAACTTCACCATTAAATACAGGTCAGGTAAAGAGAATTCTGCTGCGGATGCTCTCTCAAGAGTGGATCTTCCAGATCCGGGTCCAGTAAGTCCTAAAGATGAATTTCTGAATGATAACATATATATGACACCCATTAATCATTGTGACAATTCAGGTTCTATAGAAGTGTTCTTCGAATATCATGAGCCAATGCAGACAATTGCTCCTGTTGTGCAAAATGACAATTCTGATGATGCTGTTGACTCTGATTCTCAATTCTGTGATTTCTCAGTCTTCGATGGCATAGATCTAGCTTCGTCTCAAAGACGCTGTTCTGAACTGAAACCTCTCATTGACTATCTAGAATCAGACATATTGCCAGAAGACAATGTAGACGCTAGAAAACTGATTTTACATGCAGATCAGTATAATTTGAGAGATGACCTACTTTTTCATCATTACCAGCCTAGATCTAAAAACATTGCCAAGGTAAAACCTTTGATTAGTCAGCTGGTCGTACCAAGCTCACTCCGTCAACAAGTGCTACACGCCTGTCACGAAGAGTTAGCTCATCCAGGTCACGAGAGATGTTATGTGTTTATGCGTCAGAGATTCTTTTGGAGAAATATGTATAACGATTCATTAAACTACATAGCTTCATGTACCACTTGTCAGCAGTCAAAGAGACCAATCCACCCGACAAAAGCTTCGCTGCATCCGCTTCCAATAGAAGAGGTATTTGGTCGTTGGAGTATGGACTTTGCGTGCGATTTGCCAGTGACAGCAGCCGGTAACAAACACATTCTGTTGCTGGTAGAGACAACCACAAAATGGCCGGAGATGGTTGCTCTTCCTAATCAGAGAGCGGAGACCGTGGCGCAAGTTTTGTACGATAACATTTTCACCAGGTATGGACCTCCGACATCCATTTTGTCAGACAGAGGACAAAATTTTATGTCTACGCTAGTGTCTGAAGTTTGCAGGAGATTCAATGTCAAAAGAACTCTCACGTCTAGTTACCACGCTCAGACAAATTCACAAGCCGAAAGATACTTCTCGTCATTGTGGCAGTCGTTAAGAGCGCATGGTCTCAAACAGAAAGAGTGGGACACAGCCTTGTCCACCATTCTGTATGCTCACAGAGCCACTCCTTCAACCTCAAGTACACATTTTAGTCCAGCGTTTCTAATGTATGGTCGAGAGATAAAACTACCAATGGAGCAAGCCTTAGTCCCAGCAAAAACAGGAAAGGTAACGGCTGACAGCTATATCAAGGAATTACTACCAAAATTGGAAATGGCTAGAGAGATTGCTAAAGCTAATATACAAGAGGCTCAGCAGCGTTACAAAGCACAGTATGATAGGACCCAAAGACCAGCAATATATGAACCAGGGACCTACGTTTGGCTACATAATCCTCACATCGCAAAAGGGGACTCTCCTAAACTACGACGCAAGTACGAAGGTCCTTATTATGTGGTTCAGAGATCGGATAAAGATACATACATTTTAAGGGATGCAAAGACCAACAAGAAGCATCCAAGTCCTGTCCATGTCAACAGGTTAAGGTTACATGTAGATGACAGAGATATTCTTTTTTCTAGGTTTGCAGATTTAGGCCTCAAAGATGCTGACATTACAACTGATGCAACGGATCACATTGACTCGACAGAAGACACAGCTATACAGGCATCACCAGTCATCCCAGATGCACAAGATGACACTGTAAGGGACGACCCTTGTCCAGACACAGTGGATGATGGCCAAGATAACGGTAATGGTCTAGATGCAGGGCAGACCACCACTTCGAATGCACAGAATACAGGTCCAGATTGGCATGCTGTTACACGACTGATGGCTTCTAAGTTTATTAAAGGACAGCGTTATTTCAAAGTCCTCTGGGAAGACAGGACTTACCCTCCGTCATGGCAACATGAGGATGATGTGTCAGATGCTTTGAAACATGCATTTTATATAACACACACCAAGGCAGGTAAAAGACGTAAACGCAAGCTGTAAAACAGACAACCTAATGATAGCAAATCAGTCAAATTTATAGGCACACCATTGCTGAAGATTTGAAATGTTATGACTAAATTTTAGTACAAGATTTGAAAAGGGAAGAATTTTATCGAAAGGAGAGGCCTCTCTAATGAATTTTGTAAGAACTAAGACAGTACATTTAGAGAAATTTTAGAACGTAAGGGGACGCCTTTATTGTTCTTAAGAAATTACATCTAATTCTCTTTGTATGTTTTGGGCTTTACAAATTTAAAATGATACTATTCTTTTACTCTGAAGAAATTTTTATATTTGCAGCTGGTCTGCATGTGTCATATTTCCTAGGAGAGAAACAGGTTATCTAATCCTAGATCTGGTAAATCTGCATAACATGATTTAAAGTCATTACAGTTTTACATGTTGTGCATTTTTTTGTTATATTAGAGGTGTGATTGAAATGTAGAACTATATTTTGATTGACAAGTAGGTGTAACATTATTACAGAGGCAGAGTTACAGGTTTTACAGGAGTAAGAGGTTACAGGATTACCATGATCCATTGATTGTAACGTGACCTACTTTGAAAGTTGTGTAAGGTGAGGTAATGTTTACCACCAAGTAAACAAAGAGTGGTGTGAGTTTAATATTGTATAGGATGCAAACCAGAGGCATGAGAAGTAAGAGGCATGTTTAATTTTTGCACCAATAGAAGTCTTTATATTATGAGTGTTTTTGTCACATTAATTTTAGATTGACTAAGTGGCACAGTGAATATGACAATGAATAGTATGTAATTATATAGTATTAAATATTAAGAATGTAATGTCAAAGTGACATGTCTTTTCATTGCTAAGTCACTGAGAAATAAGTTTGTTTACATTTTTCACACATGACCTAGTTTCAGATTCAAGTGTATTTAACAGAGGATTATAGATTTACATTGACCACCAAAGTCAAGATTGTTTGCTCTTATGTACAGAATTGTGTAGTAGAATATACAAGGTTAATTGCTTACTTGTGTCATTTTACAGATTTATAATATTGTGTTTATTCTATTGTTTACATTTATTTTGATGTCAGTAATAAGCATTTGATTTTTAGATCCATCCACTCAAGGAAGATTATGCACAGGTTCACTGAAGAGTTCGAACTCATATAGGGATGTGCTCAGATTTTGTGGGATTGCTTACTAATGCTTACAGGGATTTTTTTTATAGGGTGGACGCGCGCAATCCAAGCATAGGGATTTGAGGTTGTGCATTCACATGTCCTTAGTCATATTTTATAGTGGTAATAATTTACTAATACTTATGTGTGTTTTTTGTTTTCATATGGAGGAAAGGCTTCTTCATGACGCTGATCCTTGACGACGAAGGAGAATCGAAACAACTGGACGAGCTCACAAAATTCTCGACGGCTGTTCATACATACGTCATCTCGTCGCAGTTACATTTTGGACTCGATTCTTTTCCCTCGTCTGAACATGGAGTACAATTCAAGAGCGTTTCACACGTGCTGAACTTACTCCACCCTAATTCAAAGGAACAGCGTTTTCCCAAAGCCTTCCCTTCAGAAACTTATTCCCTTTTCAATTGTTCGATTTTTAAGTTTTGGTTCACAGTTTTCATACAGAGTCATCTGTTTACATACATTGTGTTTATGGTTTAAACTATCATATTTTTGAGACATATAAGAATGTCTTTATAGCATTTTGATACATTATAGAATTTTTGACGTTTTGATAATATGGACACTTAAATTTTTCAAATTATTTTGACACTAGGTCTGTTTGTTTTTTTTAACATGTTAACATAACACTTCTGTAGCATCACCTCAGACTTGATTTCAGATCGGGACGATCTGAGCTGGGGAGGCGAGAGTAGTATAACAGAGAAGAAATAGGAGCTATATAAATAAGACAGTAGGAAAGCAGGAGTTGTAGAGGCAGCGGTCACAAAGATAAGTTTGGTGTTAGTCATAATTTAGAGTGTGGGTCAGGTTGAGCTATTAATAGACTGAAAATTGCTAGGTAGCCTTAGTAACGGAGAGATCAGGTAACGAGTACAGCTTGAGGGGAGAACACTGCAAGCACAGCTTGACCAGGCAACAGGTTTTAGTGAGGTAGATGTACACATAGACAGGGCAGAAGTGCTTAGATAAAAATAGTTTCAGTGGGTAAGGAATAGGAAGCAAGGAGGAAGAGAGGAGCCAGGAAGTGAGTAATACTTCTGGGAACAAAGAGAGCAGACCAGCGGGTTGAGGATCAGCGAGGAATTTAGAGGAAGAGGATCTGCCAGGAAGCCACTGGGCCAAAATGAACCAAAGAGAGATTAATTTAAGTAGCGAGCAGGAAGATAGGAGTTCAGTTGGGGATGCGGAGTCGAACGTGGAACATCAGACGAGACGAACGCTGGTGAAGACGATAGAAAGAGATGGGGAAGGAACGAAGGAATCAGAACAACGGACAGAGGATAGGAAAAGAAATGTTAAGATAAGTGATAGAGTTTAATTATTATTATTATTTTACTGTCTGGTATTATTATTATCATTCTAATCCTCATCACCAATACTAACTTGGTTTAAGCGAGTTGCTCTTGTGACGCTAGTTAGATTCCCTAATAACTTAATAACATAATAACTTCGTAACCTTGTACTTTGTAAACTTTCAAAAGGGTGTTTCTTATAATAAAACATTTATATTGAATTTCGTTTTAATATCTATAATTTGATAATATAAATCTGTCATAACTCTATGTTTTTCAATCGACGTCAACGGCCTTTTGTGCGATAAGATAATATTATCGTTAAACTATGCGATCCTTTAAAAATGGACTTAACGACTTCATTTTCCTTGCATCGGCATAATGGGAGCTAGTGGCCAGTTCTTTCCCTCACCGTCTGATCTTCTTAACGCTAGAGTAGGATGCGCAGGTTAATAATCCTTGGTTTAACCCTCGGGCTACCAAGGGGGGAGGGTGGTTACCACCCTAACCCCTACGTTTTTATGCATAAGTTTTTTTCATATGGAATGTAATTTTTACATTTTAGGTAGCTGTAGCATTGGCGCACATTTTGAGGTAAACATCATGGTGGTAGCCCACGCCATTCAAAAGTTATATCCGATATACCCGAGGTACTAGAGGAGTGGATACCACCCCCCTTAGTTTTTCGACTATAACTTATTGGCTATTCTTCATAGAAGAGAAAAAATCTACCATTCTTTAGAGGGAATGCAGGGCTTCCTAGCTTTTACATCCGTAAATGACTACGATAAAACTAGACGAATTTTTTAATCGACGCAAGCGGTCTTTGATGCTAAAAGATATCGTTTAACTATGGCATCCTTTAAGAATGGACTTGACGTCTTCATTTTCTTAGCCTCGGCATATGATGGCGATTGACCAATTCTCTCTCACCCTCTGATCTTTCCACTGACATTGTACAGTCAGTGTACTCGTTATAGCTGCAATGGCTAGGCTCACATGTGGATTAGCCTTGGTTTAAAGAATAATTATTATAATTCTAATGCTATTGGTTAATGATTAACGATTGCTGTGCGACATCTGACGTCTGCCCGTTACGTCGAGCTCCCCAGTTAGAGAAAGACAATCTAATGAGTACTTTATTACGCCCGAAGGCAGAAACAAAACATACATGCACAAATCTGAACAAAAAAATCTAATGACCGCTTGCAAGCGGAGAATAAATAGCATCTGACGTTTACGTTTTAAAGGTGTTTAATAGTCGACCGAAATGATCCGTCGTTAACCTCTACGTTCCCAACCTTGAATGGTTCTGGCATAGTAATCTTAGTTTAGTAATTTCCACTGTTTAACGACATCGGCCGTTCAGATTCACCGTAAATTTACCTGTTATTTAGTCAATCGAATACCCTTTGGATAGACGAAGAATTCGACGACATCAGTTCTTATGGCACCAATGGTCGTTGACTTAGTAGGGCTAAATTATTTCAGCGTTCCTATGGCATAATAGGCCTACAGCTCGTAAACACCATTTTACAAAAATAGTATAATATGAATAATTGAACAGTATATTCTTTTTAACGACTAGCTGTTTGGTAACAAAGACCATTAGCGTCGCCCTCCTCCTTCTTCCAGGCTTGGGATTGGCACTGTCAGAAAGCGAACAGTGGCGGAGTCAATCGTACAGTTGTCCGAAAGTGACTAATAAATAGTCCAGGTATCCGATTTAAAGGTGTCTAAAATGGAAGAAACTATTTTACGTTGTAATTTATCTATCATGTGTTTTACGAATGTAGTTTGCCTTGAATTTCTTAGCCCAATGTGACTGTTTGGCTACTGGTATCCGATTGGTTAGAGCGGTCGTCTTGTAAAGCGAAGAGTACGGGTTTGATCCTCCTCCCGTTAGACGGTTACTGTGTAGGGACCTTGTGCAAGCCATTCGCTCATAACTGCTGAGCACCATCTATTGATTTGTGGTTATTAGATAATAACTGCATAAAAATATTATGACTAATAATTGGGAGCCCTTTTTGAAAGTTGGTGCTTTCTGCTATCTCTGCAGCTATTTAAACGGGAGCTTTTAACCTATATTCAACAAGGAGTGTAAAACCGCCCTATAGTCAAACTTACCCCTATGAAAAACCACTACAGTAAGTCATCCTAACATGGGAGTGTGCACTTATTATGCACTTATTATTTACTTTTCTTGTCGTTGCACTGTATGTACTTTGTTTTCCTACCTGCTTCCACGTTTATGTATAATTATTTTTAGGTTAGTTAAGCATTTACTGTTTCAGTTCTTTTTTACACCACTCAGATGGCCATGATGCATCTTTCTAACCTAATGAACTCAGGTGGCCCTGGCTGGCGGGACCTTCGGCCCCTTTTGAGTCTCCTGGGTAAACCAACAATAATTGAATAAACATGATGTAATTGCGACCTGTATTAAGTTGGTTACCGAATAAAATGTTATGTTATGTTATGTTACATCAACCATTTCTCGTATGTTACTGTAGTAAAATCGACACTGATCCCGCAACATGGACGAGCTGACCAAATTCTAAAGCGTAGATTTATATAGCTTCAGACGATTACATTAAAAAGGTGTCGGCATAAGCCATTGTTAATGGCCTCGTTTGCTCCTATAATAGTATAATTATCTATTATAAACAACAGGAATATTGAACGATTCTGAAAGAAGTGTGGCTTTATATAAAGTGGAATTACTCGAGTATAAAGGTGTTTTGTAGCAACCATAGATAGTTTCCTGCTGATGAGAGTTAGTGGCGACGCGTGGGCGTACGATATTAATAACCTAGGTTATGGTGCAATACGTAAAATCTAACCTAGGTTATGGGAGAATGACATTTATTTATATAGCGCCTTTGTAATGTTCTAGAGTATTAAATTCTCTACTACTTATATATATATATATATATATATATATATATATAATATAAATACATACAGATAAGTAAATTCGTATTATGCTCTGTGGGCTTTCAGAGTGGGAGGTGACAGAGAGACTAGAGTCACTAGACCAGTTCATCTCGAGAGCCTATATTATAGTGTACAGAGGATTATAAATGAATTTTAAATAAATAAAATTGATAGACGTCTAAAATTTAAAGAAAGTGCCATGTTTAGCAGAACGGCTTCGAAATTATTTAAACAATATTATCCGTCGTTTTCCAAGTCGCCAGCTGGATTAAGGTGCGATGGTATACATTACAACTATGTTAACAGTAAACGAATATAGGCCTACATATTAGGCTATACATAAATATAGGTACCGTGCAAGTGCACGCTAGTTTAATTGTTGAGACTACATTATAGAAAGTTCGCCATAACCTAATTCTGCCAATCAGAAAAATTGACAAACAGCATTATAAATGGCCAAATTCCTGTGAATTAGGGCCTATATCTTTTTCCACGCAAAAAAAATTCGTTTTAGTCGCAGTTTTTGCTTGCAATCGCAAAATTATTGTCATCTCGAGATTTCTTTAGCGTCTACAATGCCAAGTTGCGAGAACCAGCTTATTCACAGGCACTCATTTAAAATAATGGATATAAACAATATAAAATCAACAGGCAGAGGTCAAGATCCAAAGGGTCCGGCAGGCAGGCAACTATAGTGGCTGTTTAGTTGATGGTGTTTAGAATTGATGCTGCGAGGGAGGCAAGTAGAAGAGGATGACATAAGCTTTGTCTGGACATAAGCTCTGTCTTGTCTTAAACACGATTAGTTTTGTTGCTCCCTACAGTCTGAACCTATACGCAGCAGTTCGAACAAATAAAACTTGTTAACATTAACCTAGCATGTGACTGAACCCAGTATACATATAGAATGGACTTCTTAAGAAAAGTATACACACTCCCGAAGGGGAAGTTTTCCCTCCCCACTTTTCGAAACAGATTTACGGCCCTGGGATGTACGCTGTATATTATACGGTCGATTAAACGCAACTGTTCTACGCTCTGACGAGACCTCAACATTTAAGGCTAATGGTCTAAGCGTGTTACTCGCAATAACCCACTACCGACCGACCGACCGAACGACCGACCGAACGACCGACTGACGGGCAAGGAGGCCTCGTCCCTCCGTCCGCCAGTTCCTCTCGGCTGCTGCCTCGTCGCCTCTGCCCGATTGCTCTTATCGTCCTCGGTCGGTGTGAAGACGATTCGGGACTCAGGCAAAAGTAGTTCCGAGGAAAACTGTGACTGGTTCACGTGGCCGATGAAGTCATGGTTGTCGTTTGATGCGAAGAATTTGGTAAGTGATTCACTATAGTAATGAACAATGCTATGAGTAATGACTGATTTTAAACACCTTTAATATAGACTTATCTGAAGCTAAATATAGCGTTCAGTAGCGTATTATGTCAACTTAAACTCATTATCAGGTAATTTGTTATAGGTACGATGAAGGTTCTGAGTAATGGCTGATGCTCAACACCTTTATAACGTATCATTCTTCTGTTATATATTCATCCATCTGACACTATTATTTCACGTCGTTTAAGTCAGTTATTCCTTCAATAAGTAAATGCAGAGAAAGAACTGCCATATAACGGAATTCAGCCACTGTTCGTACTTTGGCAGTACCATTCCCAAGACTGGAGGAAGGAGGAGGGCAACGCTAATCATCTTTGTTATTACACAGTGTCGCTAAACAGCAAGTAATAATAATAATAATAATAATATCTTTTCTTTATTAAGTGCCTGACAAACGCACTGCACTGTACATTTACATGTTATGCAATTGAATCTTAACTACTAACAGAACAGATAGCTTGCAATACAACGGCGCTAAAAGCAGCCTACAAAGCATATCCGCCCAACGGGGGCTCGAACTCGGTACCTCTCGGTCTCTTGGCCAGATGTTATCCAAAGCGCCACGGCCCCCCCATAAGTAACCTGCATAGCGTTCACGGAAAGTGAACTGACAATCGATGGACTACAAACAAGACTATGAGTAATGATTGATTTAAAACACCTTTATAATAGAATATTCTAAAGCTATACAGAAGCTTCAGTAGCAAATGATGACAATATTTCTTTGGTAATTTACCATGGGAACCACCAAGGTTGATGCTAAACACCTTTAAAACGTATCCATCATACGCTATAATAAATATACTCTTCTGACGCTGTTGATTCATGTTGACCTGGATTCGTGTTCTTCGAATCGTCGTAACGATTTCTGATGTCATAAGACTACGCTAAACCTTGGAATAATAAAAAACAAAACTTTACAACCGCTCGTACTACGACAGTGCCAGTCCCAAGCTCTAATTAAGGAGGGTGACGATAAACGTATTTTTACAGAATCCAAAATTTTATGCCAGAATTCTATAGATTTATAACTATGTTAATAAGTTTCCTTACGCCAAAATGCGATTAGCAATTGGTTTACTTACCTTCTATTTACTTACATGTCAACGTAGGCCTAAGTGTTAAGAGTTCGATAAAGGTAAGATGACAGAGCTAACAGTGGTTTCTATAGGACGTATACAAAATGTTCTGCTCTGAATATGACCTAATCTAATCTTATAATTTGTAAGGCGCGTTTGCATAAAACCCAAGACATATTCAGACAATGGTTGCTTCGAGTCAGAGAACAATAAAAGTCGGAAGCCATCTAACGATTTTTATAGCGCAGAATTGAAATGCCAAAGACATATTCAGTCAATGCTTTTGATTTAGAGAACAACAAAAATCGGAAGCCATCGGAAAAGCCAGGTCTAAATCCAATAGAAATTTATAGAGAACTACCGTTAACCCTCGATAAAGGAGGAGGGCGACGCTAATGGTCTTTGTTACCACACAGCTAGTCGTTAAAAAGGAAACACACAAGAGCTGTAATAAATTTTGTAACTTCAAACGTTATAACCATCTCTGCAATGCTGTTGAAAGGCGTTGAATCCACTTCATCACGCGGGTTATATTAAATTTGAATAAATGAGGTCGACTTGAGGGACCTCCGCTGCCAAAAGATGTCGTTGGAGAACGAGTATCAAGTCTGATTATGTATATTTACGACACCTTTTTTACTGAAAATAACGTTCGTTATAAATTTTTGGGAACTATAAAATTTGATCATAGTCGTTCTCTACCAAAGGATGTCGTTGGACAACGAATACCAATATAAAAACTCAACTCTGTTTATCGATATTTACAACACCTTTTTTACCGGAAAAATAATTTGTTATAAGTAGTCCTGGAGTAAAAATTTTCGATTGGGACACCTCTCTTAATAGTCGGTGTGAACGGCTTTGCAGCCACCAGATGTCATTAGACAATGAATACATAAAATATTAACGGCATTTATGATGATTTAGGACACTTTTTTTACATGAAATTCCATTTGTAATAAGTTATTATTAAAGCTTAAACGACTCTGGCTGTGCCAGTCCAAAGTTTGGATAGAGAAAGATGGCGCGGCGCTAATCATCCCTGTTATGACGAAGTGTCTTTTAATAATTATCAGCTAAGCAGAATTTAATATTTACAAATACCTGTGCATGCTTTAAAATTGTCGTCAACAGCTTTTGATGCCTAAACTTTGGAATAAATAAAAAATATATGCAAATGTGGGGAGAATATTGTAAACTGGGTAACGAAGGCTTTTCGCCCAACAAATGTTAATAGAAAAGTGGGATAGCTGTGGAATAATTATTTAGGTTAGGTCTGTTGCTGTTTAACGACGCTGTGTCATAACAAAAATGATTAATGTCGCCTCCGGCCTCCCTCTATCCCCAGGCTTAGGACTGGCACTACCAGATTACTAGCAATGCCGGAGTTTCCAGATATGCGAGATCTTTATGAGTTTCCAGATATGCGAGGTCTTTATGACCCTTAATGTTATGGCAGTAAACACACTTGTTAGCTTCTTTAAATTTGTTTCTCTCCTTTTTATTATAGAAAACTGAGGATTGTTTCAAAGGTGTTTAAAGATTCATGTTTTACGATGCAAATTATTATAATTATTACCATTATCAACATCATTTTGATTGTTATTAAACAATGATTCCCTTATTTGCTCAGGATATCAAAGTTGGTTGCCTTGAGAGTTGTTTTTTCTATCGCGGGGTCATGACCTCACGACCTGGTGCATGCCCTCCTCCGACTGCGACCGTTGGCCTGGCAGCGACATGCATAAAGATCTGTGACTATGACGATGATTGCCATGGCAGCGAGACTCTGAAGTGCTGTAGCAGCGCCTCCTGTGATCATACAGCCATCTACCGACTTAAAAGGGAAGCAGCTTCTAAGATGGCGCTACATGATTATTTTGTTCGGTTTATTTGGAACTTTGTTAAACCACATTGACGTTAAGATAATGTAGTTTATTGTATGTATTGGTTTGTTTTGGTTTTTTATGGCATAGCATGGTATAGTATTGTAAGATATAACATGTCAAGGCATGGTTAGGTAAAACAACGTAAGGTAAGGTATGGTATGGTGGGCATAGGTAGTGTAGGGTGTGACCACATCGTGAACTCGTTTGCTTATTCTTTAGAGCTCTCGCCCTAGACACCTTTAAAACGGTTTTAAACGATGCTATAATAAACCAATGGGTCACTGTAGTCAAGTAGAGATCCTAAGTGGCCGAGTGGGCTGGTAGCCCGCTCGCCGCGCCGGCGCCCCGGGTTCGCTTCCCGGTCGGGTCGGTTTATCAGAGATTAATTTCTCGGATCTTTACTGCGGGTGGCTCGGTCGCAATTTAAACGTGGAGTACGAGGTTGCTTTCTGCCTCCGACACTAATCATCTTCGATATGAAAAAGTGTCGTTAAGCCGAAACAATTTTTTTGTAGTCAAGTAATTATAGTAACGTTCACGTAGCATTGACAAGCGAGTATAGTAAACTCTGCTATTAATCGCGCTCTCAGTGCCAGTCCCAAGCCTGGATGAAGAAGGAGGACGACGCTAATGGTCTGTGTTACCACACAGTGTCGTTAAACTGAAACTACCACTACTAGGCAAGTAATGAGAATTAGCGTAATATATACAAGTAGTGGGACACCATGCTATTGGCTAGAGCGGTCGCCTTGCGGAGAGTACGGGTCAGGCGCTCTTGCCACCATCCTTCAGCTGCTCGACGAACCATACGTTAAGTTTGTTAATTTTTTACCTGGTTTGAACCTAAGTTGGGTAATTTTACGATGTTACGGCTTTTGTCCCAACACTTGTCGCATCTGTGTCGTAGCCAAGGCAGAGAGCTTGACCTTCTACATATGTATGTGATCGTAATCGTAATCGTAATCTCCAAACTTCTAAAGCGCCACTCGAAAGCCAAGCGCAGGGCACCAGCTTATTCACGAGCGCTGCGTATATTCAGAGGGTTGTCCAAAAGAGTAGTCCGAGGGAGGTCCGAGTCCGGTTTGTGATGAAGCTATTATGTTTTATTTAATTATTACTGATATTTTTAATTATTACTGATTATTTTAATTATTACTGATTATTTTAATTATTACTGATTATTTAATTATTAGGCCTACTGATATCGCTGCTGTTGTTTTTGATATTATTATTACGCATTTATGAGGGGCTGAGAAATTTTGGTTGAGGTATTGAATTTTATTTATTTACTATTATTATGCATATATAAGGCGCCACTATCAAAGGCGAAGCATCAATCGATGTCGCTAAGCAATAATTGTGAGTGAAGGACTTGCTCAAGGTCTCTTCATAGGAACCGTATTTGATGGAATTTCGATAATAATCCGACCTGTGTTCTGTATGATCTTGAGAACGGTTTAACTTATAATAACGACGCCATAATTATTAGTCGCTAAATTAGATCAGAGTTTAGTGCTAGCTATTAAGTTCGCGGTTACAGGCAACCGCTAAAGACCCTCACTACGCCAATTGATAGAAGTAACGCAGTTTGGACAATGCACATGCGCCGAAGGTTGCGCATGCGCAAAGGTCTTCTGTCGCGAAATTATATCAAAAATATTACTTCTGGGGCGGAATTTTCCGCTGCAGAAGAATTATCCTTTAAAATAGGGGCCTACATGATTTATATCAATGAAACTGTATGGGTCAAAAATGACCCATTCCGTCGTTTTTTTCGCCACGCAGCGCATGAAGAAATTACTTCTGCGGCGGAAGGTGTTTAGCATTTTATCTAATGACGACTAATACTGACCATAACCGACCCTCACATTGCCTAATCTCACCATAACCGACCCTCACTACGCAAATTGATAGAAGTAACGCAGTTTGGACAATGCGCATGCGCCGAAGGTTGCGCATGCGCAAAGGTCTTCTGTCGCGGAATTATATCAAAAATATTACTTCTGGGGCGGAATTTTTCGCTGCAGAAGAATTATCCTTAAAAATACATGATTTCTATCAATGAAACTGTATGGGTCAAAATGACCCATTCCGTCCTTTTAGGTGGTAGAAAGAGCCGTCCTTCTAGTGTTAAACGCTAAAGTCGACCGCAGCAGTAGGCTAGACAATAGCCAGCAAACATATCAGTATCCAACTTCTCGCTTGAAGTTTAGCATGTCTTATTGGCCCAAATTTCTAAAGCGTTACTCTAAAGATAAAAATAATTGCAGGGCTCCAGCTTATTCACGAGCGCTGCGAGATGATCTCTACCGCCTCATGTTCGCAACTCTGTATAAACTCAAAGCCAAGAATAGTCTACGTCGTGTGATTAGTGGGGAGTATAAAGTACATTCGTTAGCAGCTTTGTGCTCTTATAGTACAACTAACCCGTGGGGGGCCCGTGGCGCATTGGTTAACATCTGGCACACAGACCGAGAGGTACCGAGTTCGAGCCCCCGTTGGGCGGATTTGCTTTGTAGGCTGCTATTAGCGCCGTTGTATTGCAAGCTGTCTGTTCAGTTAGTAGTTAATGATTTCAATTGCATAACATGTAAATGTACAGCGCTGTGCGTTTGTCAAGCGCTTAATAAAGAAAAGATATTATTATTATTATTATTATTAACCGCTTTTAAAAGGTGTTCTAAGTTAGGAAATAAAATCGGTATTGCCATATACGATTGCTGCATTTGGCAGATAGTTGCTGTTCAACGACTCTGGATCATAATAAATGTAGGCTATCTTCTCTGCACAGTCGTTCCTCCCTTCGGTCCTCGGCCCGTGGTTACTTGGTTGTCCCGCGGGTGCGTACTTCTACGCCCAGTCTAGGAGTTTCGCTATTGTTGGTCCCGATAGCTGGAACCAGTTACCTCAGTCCCCAAGAACTGACCTTTTTCTATTTCTTTTGACCAGTTCCGCAACGGTGATACATGTATCTATGTCTGCACTTAGTCAGTATACTTAAATGGCATTTACTTCCAAGGCTTTTCTAATAATTGTTTCCGTAAATAGAAGCTGGCTTGATTAAACTAATTCTTTGCTTCAATAGAAACTGGATTGAAGTGGGATCTTTTCCCTTTTGTGGCTCCCGTGTAACCTATATGCTTTGTTAAACTTATAACTTTCTTGTACTTGTACCAGGGTATCAATAAAAAGATTGATTGATTGATTGATTAGAACAATTGTTTCCGTGAGCAGAAGTTGTATTGATGAGAATAATTCGTTGCTTAAATAACAGTTCAACTGATGACAATTCTTTAGCTTATATAGAAGTTGGATTGAGGAGAAGTATTTTTTTCTGAAATAGAAGTTGTATTGATGAAAACAATTTATCCTTAAATGGAAGCTGGATTGATGACAGTTATCATAGACATATTTAGACTCCTTACTTACCAACGTCAAGTACATTATATAAGACATAAAGGTACTCCTGCATTTTAGCATATAGAAATATTCGCCCATTATAGCATAATTATTTTTCACCAATCCAACATCTACTTTTGCGAGAATCAATATTTTTCATAAAACTAGCTTCTATTTACAAAATAAATTCTTTTTATCAATCCAACTTCCATTTAAGATGGAATTTTTTTTCATCAAAACAACTTCTATTTGATTATGAATTATGCCTATATATTTCATCAATCTAGCAACTATTTAAGCAAGATTCTGTTCGTCAATCCCTCTTCTATCTAAGCTTAATCAATCAGACTTCTAGCTAAGTAACAACATTAATTGACTCAGCTTCTATTGAAGAAAAGACTTAGTTTGATAAATCCATCTTCTATTTATGAAAACAATTATTTCCATCAATCCAGCTTCTATTTAAACAAAGAGTTAGTTTAAATCAATCCAACTTCCATTTTAAAATTGACCATATGAATTTAACTTACCAACTTAAACTATGGGATTACCTAAAATAAGGTAAAGTTGTAGTCTACGTTGCTAAATTATTTGAAATTGGCACTTTAAAATGGAAGCTGGATCGATGAAAGAAATTGTTTCCCTAAAGGGAAGTTGGATTGATGAAACATTCATGTGTTCAAAATTGAAGTTGGATTGATCTAAATAATTTTTACCGTAAATAGAAGCTGGATGGATGAAATTAAGTTTTCGATTCAATAGACGCTCGATTGATGAAAATAATTGTTTCCGTATTTAGAAGCTGGATCCATGAGAATATATCTTTGCTTAAATAAAAGTTCCATTTATGAAAAATATTTCTTTCGTCAAATAGAAGTTGGATTGATAAAATTATTTTTTTTAAATTAAATGGAAGTTATATTGATGAAAAATTTCTTCGTGAAATGGAAGCTGGATTGATGATAATTAACATGCACATAGGTACACTGCTTACTTACCAACGTCAAGTCCGGCAATGAAGACATTACAAAAATTTAGCAACGCAAACGACGGCTTTAACTACTTATTTACCAATGGGTTATGATAACTATCATCAACCCCGCTTCCATTTCATGAAGAATTTCTTTTAATCAATTCAGTTTCCATTTCATGAAAAAAATTAGCCAACTTCTATTTAACCAAAAAAATATTTTTCATCAATCGAACTTTTATTTAGGCAAAGAACTATTCTCATGGGTCCCGCTTCTACTTACGGATACAATTATTTTCATCATTCCAGCTTCAATTGCATCAAAACTTAGTTTCATCAATCCAGCTTCTATTTACGGTAAAAATTATTTCCATCATTCCAACTTCTATTTGAAGATAGAAATGGTTTCATCAGGGTAAACCCGTAGTTTAGGTTGCTAAATTATTTTATATCGTCAAGTTGCAATGGAAGCTGGATTAAGGAAAAACATTGTTTCAATAACTCGAAGTGGGATTGATGAAACTATTTCTGTCTTTAAATAGAAGTTGGATCGATGGAAATAATTTTTACCGCAAATAGAAGCTGGATTGATGAAACTTAGTTTTTGATGCAATAGAAGCTGGAATAATGAAAATAATTGTTTCTGTAAGTCGAAGCTGGACCCATGGGAAAAGTTCTTTGCTTACATAAAAGTTCCGTTGATGAAAAATATTTTTCTAGTTAAATAGAAGTTGGGTCATTTTTGTCATTAAATGGAAGCTGGATTGATTAAAAAAAATTCTCGATGAAATGGAAGCGGGATTGATTATAGTTATGATAGACATAGTTAGAGTGCTTACTTACCAACGTCAAATACGGCATTGAAGACATTAGAATAATTTAGCAACCTAAACTACGGGATTACCTTCATCAGTGCCACTTCCAGTTAGGGAAACAAGTTTTTTCCTCAATCCAGCTTCCATTTCAATTGTACGATATAAAATAATTTACCAACCTAAACTACGGGTTTACCGGAATGACTTTCTATCCATGGACTACTGGAAAATTAAAGATAAAGCTCAAATCCTAAAAATCATAGCGTTAGGAACTCTTTCGTTGTCATTAATAGAATCAGTTCTGCCTACTAAATTATAAGCACAGAGTTTAAAATCTTACCAGGTTTCGCAGTAAGTGGAATTTTTCACATAATCTGGTTTATACTAACATCGGCACCATCAGCACAAAATGGCGAACGAAGTAAGTGTTTAACGATTAGGACAATGAAACTGGATTTTGTGAAAGTATATCCTGTCATCTAGCGAAGATATTTCAGCGTGCTCAAAACTATTATTTAAGAATATAATAATAAATAGGGCCTAAATATTGACAGACCGATTTCTAAAATTGCTATTTTTGACTTTTAAATAATAATAATAATAACAATAATAATAATATTAATAATAATAATTTCTTTATTGAGCGTCTGACAAACGCACTGCGCTGTACATTTACATGTTATGCAAGTTAAATCTTAACAGACAGCCTGCAATACAATGTTAGAGCTGTAATATGCCAAAAATAATATTTGTCGGCGGCAACGGCCTATGACCCTATGTTGTCATAAGCTGCCGTTAAACTGTGGATCCAATCCAACGGCGCTAATAGCAGCCTACAAAGCATATCCGCCCTACGGAACTCGAACTTTGCTAGTATAATACTAGGAAGAAAGAAGTGAACGGACTCTTTGCGAGCTGTCTCGTAATAGTGCAATATGTAACAGGTCTTCGTTCAATATCATGACCGTGAAATCATAATCTCTATGCAAATAATTATCTAAGGCGCTACTTCAAGTAAAGCTCTGAGAACCAGCTTCCTTATGAGCGTTTGCATGGTGTCGAATGCAGACAATAATTATTGATAAAAATCTTTCGAATAATCGGTCTTCTAAACATTCTTGTCCTAAACGGTTTTGTCTAGAGGGTGAAAGACTGTAGGGCAGAACATTTAATAGATCTGAATTTCTTCAAGATATGAGGCTCACATTTAGACTGAAAACCTTAGGATGATACATGACTCTGGAATAAACTGCCTTCACTATTACGGTAGTTATCTGATCCACCATTATAGACTCGTCAGACATCAATACCTCTTGCTACATCTGAGCAGGTCTTTCACTTTCAATATTCTCAGTTCCACCTCTAACAGGGGTTCCGTGACAACTCGTCTACAGACTTTCGTCTACGACACTTCGTTTACCGACATTTTGTCTACAAGTGTATCCGTATCCATAACAGAGGCCGCTTTCTTATAGTTTCGCTAAAACGTGCAAAATAATCCGAGGAATCCAGCTTCTAATTACTGAAACGATTATTTTCATCAATCCAACTTCTATTAAATGATAAAATTAGTTTAATCCATCCATCCAGCTTGGTATCCAGTTTTTTCTTCAAAAAATGAGAATATAACCAACCTACAGCAATATGCCTACTCAGAGATAAAATTAGTACGATGAAGCTGTCTTTAATCAAGTAGATCAAAAATTCAAAATGGCATTGAATGAAAACAAATATGTTAAACTAGGAGTGAGTTTCTGTATATTTTTGTCCGATCAAATTAACCAAATACAGAGAAATACAAAATAGCAATAAAGTTGAATGTCAACTTTGACCGTAACTCTGTTTATAATGCTCGCCTGTCAGTCCAAGGTGTCAAGTTGCCATCGTTTGTGCATAATTAGATCCTCTTTGTGACATAAGATTTTTATTGCGCCAAAAACTTTACGGACGTTTATCTGCATTAACAAATGAGAACCGATTAAACACATGATGGCTGACACATTACTCTCCCAACAAGTAAAAGTGCTAATGTAAACCGTTTCAGAAAGCACGGGCTCTTCTGCAGTCATATTGAATGCTTAGAATGACCTTCCACCTCCTCTGCGGGCAAAGCTATTGTCTCAGGTCATCTCTTCGTCTACTCATTCCATGACTACGTCTCTCTTACAGTCTATAATGTATACAGGATGGATAATTATAGATAGCACTTGATGGCTTATCTCCAGTGTAAATAATGCTTATGTGAACTTTGAACCTACCCTAGTTGCTTATGGATAGTAAGTCAAAAGTCTCATTTCAATGAGATCAAGAACACTGTCTTTCTGGGGATCATCGCTGAAGTGATCATAACAATGCTCCATAAATGTCTTTTCAATTTCAAACATCTCATTGCAGCATCCACAGCCATAAGGTTTCGAAATGAAATCATCTGTATCAACCTTAACTATTGAATGATTTCCAAAACAATGCTTTTCATCTAGACTTGAGTTTATAAATTGCCTCACAGAAATTACAGGCAAGGCCTCTACCATCGAAAACACTTTTCCATCAATACAGATTTCATCCTCAGTGTTTATGCCGACAATCTTTGCTAAACAACTAACATAGCAATTTTCAACAGTGCAATATTTTTCTCCAGTTTGGGAGTTAATGTGCATTTTCAGATTGACTGTTTTGTGACATATATTGTTTGTTTTTGGCTTTAAACCATTGTGGGCTCTGGCGTGGTAGTCCAGATGACACTTCCGTGTAAAGGTTTTCTCACAAATACTGCATTTGTACGGCTTTTCTCCAGTGTGGGTTCTTGTATGGCAAAGAAGACTACTTCTATAATTAAAACTTCTGTAGCACACATTGCACATATATGGCTTTCTTCCAGTGTGAGTGTTTATGTGGATGTCAAGACTGCCCACCCTTGCAAATGCCTTGTCACATAGATTGCACTTGTATGGCTTTTCTCCAGTGTGGGTTCGTGTATGGCGTTTTAGAACATGCTTCAATGCAAATTCTTTGTGACAAAACATGCAAATGTAAGGCTTCTCTGCAGTGTGGATTCTTGTATGACGAAGAAGATTACTTTTAGATGCAAATGTTTTGTCGCACAAATTGCATTTGTAGGCCTGTACATTTTCTCCAGTGTGGGTCCTTCTATGGTAGACCAGGTCACCCTTGAGTGTAAATTCTTTCTCGCATAAACTGCATTTGTACGACTTTTCTCCAGTGTGAGTTCTTGTATGGCAAAGAAGATTAATTTTACATGCAAATGTTTTGTTGCACAAATTGCACTTGTAGGCCTGTGCATTTTCTCCAGTGTGGGTTCTTCTATGGTAGTCCAGCTGACCCTCGTGTGTAAATTCTTTCTTGCATAAACTGCATTTGTATGGCTTCTCTGCAGTGTGGGTTCTTGTATGGCAAAGAAGATTACTTTTACTTGGAAATGTTCCGTTGCACAAATTGCACTTGTATGACTTTTCTCCAGTGTGAGTTTTTGTGTGGTAGTCAAGATTGGCTTTGCATGTATATGCTTTGTGACATAGATTACACTTGTATGGCTTTTCTCCAGTGTGAGTTTTTGTGTGGTAGTCAAGATTGGCTTTGCGTCTGTACGCTTTGTGGCATAGATTACACTTGTATGGCTTTTCTCCAGTGTGAGTTTTTTTGTGGTAGTCGAGATTGGCTTTGCATGTATATGCTTTGTGACATAGATTGCACTTGTATAGCTTTTCTCCAGTGTGAGTTTTTTTGTGGCATTCAAGATTGGTTTTGCATGTATATGCTTTGTGACATAGATTGCACTTGTATGGCTTTTCTCCAGTGTGGGTTCTTGCATGGCAGTCCAGATGACTCTTCAGTATAAATGCCTTATCACATGAATTGCACTTGTAACACTTTTTTCCAGTGTGGGTTTTCCTGTGGTAGTCAAGACTGGACCAGCATGTATATGCTTTGTGACATAGATTGCACTTGTATGGCGTTTCTTCCGTTTGCATTCGTTGATCGATGCTGATGCAGGAACTCATTGCAAAGTCTCTTTTATACAATATTCACATTGGTATCAATTTAATTGGTTAGGGATTCTGGCTTGAATCTTTAGATCTTCAATTCAAGCAAAGAATCTAAACATCTAAACATAGAAACAAAATGCACTTTACCACTTAATATGTTTAGTGGTGCATTGGCATCCAGCATTGGCATCCAGCTACAATCACCACAGTATTGTCCCAAAAGCATTCTAATTGACGGATTGCACAGAATTATAACTATTTAAATGTGCATAAGTGCATAGTAATATACCATTCTGAGGCACATCATGTACATAAATGAATGGGCAAACTGCCGGGATAGTGAAGAAACAAAGAGCAAAGTGAATTATTAAAATTGGAGATATATTCATGGAAAATTTTACGTCACTGAATAATGTACCAGGCAATGTTCCCTCTAAGATGCGCGACTGTGCAGCTCATTAAAAAGTGCCATGCGGCAGTGTTCAAAATTCTACGCCCAAGTTTTGGTAGGAAATACATATTAGGAGCTAAAGTTTTATTTAACTGGCCATTGCATTGTTAACCTACTTAAGCCATACATCTTCTGAAATAAAAAAGACCATATTACAAGCTTTAATTTAAGTCAGTACTGTACAGTTACAATTTACAATCAGAAATGTTTCTGAAAATGTGCTCCTCAGTTTCAATGCTCACGCAGAACTTGGGCTGCTCAAACAACGGCCAGTTCCGCGCACACACAAAAATATTAGAGGGAAGGATGGTATCAGGTACATGAGAGCTAGTTTTGAAAGATAGCTTTATCAAATGCTCGGAAAATTGATCTTGTTCTGTTTACGTTAGAGGCCAAAGACACCAGCATCAAGCAATAAAATAGTCAAAATATATTCCATTTTAAATCACTCACATGAAATTACAAAGTATATAACAAAACAAGAATCATCTATAGTACAATAATTATTTTCAAACTCATTAGTCATTTACATATGAAAATATTCATTTTCAATTAAGAACACAATTGACATGTTAATTTGTTACTGGTAAGCAACGTTGAAAATGGGGATAATGTAATATATGTAATTACTAATTTAGTAATCTATAATAGCACCGCTCACAGCCATGGCCATTCAGGAGCGCTCCCAGTGCAAGAACCCTGAGAGAAGAAATACATTTTAACGAGGGTGATGAAGACAATGATCCAGAAAAGAATGTCTCACACAGAGTTAAGGGAAGGGCATTCTATAAGGAGGTTCCAATGATGGCAAAGGATCGAGTTTGAGCAATTGTAGTCCTAGCTCATGGGACAAAGCAGTAAGACAAGTCCAGAGATCGTAGAGGCTGATGAGGAGTTGCAGAAATAGGAGGACGAATGAGTTCCCTGAGATATTTTGGATCAAGACCCAGTTTGGACTCAAGGATCAAAGCAAGGACTTTAATTTGAATGTGGTTAGAGAGAGGAAGCCAGTGCATTTCGTTCATCATGAACAATGATATATGAGAGTATTTAGGACGGTGAGCATTCAATCGAGCACCAGCATTGAGAACAGATTTAATAGGCATACACTGACCTTGGGAACACCAATAAGAAGGGAATTGCAATAATCAATTTTGAAACTGATAAATGCGTGGACAATGGATGTCACTGTAGAAAAGGAAACCGATCTGCCAACAGCCCTGTCATGGACAAACTCAGCACTGTCTGATCAAGAGTATTTTTAATATCTAAGCTAAATTAATTGGTACACAATTTAATCTCCCATTGATGAAGAAAGCGTGTTGGTTAGCGTCGTAAATGACTCGCCATTGCTCTGGCCCCCTTAGTCAGAAGGGCGATATCAAATGCAGTTGCATTGTATTGCATTGTATTCTATTGTATTGTATCGACATCTAGTGGTCTCTAATGGGTTATCCCGTAGTTTAGGTTGGTAAATTATTTGAATGTCTTCAATGCCGTACTTCACGTTGGTAAGTAAGCAGTCTACCTATGTCCATGAAAACTATCATCAATCCCGCTTCCATTTCACGAAGAATTTTTTTAGTCAATCCAGCTTCCATTTTATGAAAAATGACCCAACTTCTACTTTAACCAAAGAAATATTTTTCATCCATGGAACTTTCATTTAGGTAAAGAACTATTCTCATGGGTCCAGCTTCTACTTACGGAAACAATTATTTGCTTCAATCCAGCTCCTATAGCATTAAACACTTAGTTTCATCAATTCAACTTCTATTTACGGTAAAAATCATTTCCACCAATCCAACTTCTATTTAAATACATAAATGGTTTCATCAATCCCACTTTCATTTAGGGGAACCATTTTTTCCATCAATCCAGCTTCCATTTTAGTTTGACGATATAAAATAATTTACCAACCTAAACTACGGGTTTACCCTCTAATGTTCGTTGAATTGACTTTCCAGCGATCGTCAAAGCACGGGAAAGTAATAGGGTTGCCACCTCCTAAGGATACGAATCCGGGAGATTCAAGGAATTTTTAACATTTGCAATTGTGGTGGTGTTTAACGCATAGGAGATCATATCGAAATACGGGCCGGAGACTCCCGCCCAATCCGTCCGGGAGAGGTGGCAACCGTAGAAAGTAAAACATTAAGCTCAAATTCTGTCAGTCTCACGAAACTCTGTCATTGTCATTTAAATGCTTTTGTTCATCAAAATGAAATGCATAGCTGCATAGAGTTTAAAATCTAACCAGGTTTGACACTAAACCGAATTTCCCCAAAATCTTCTTCATACAGTAATCAACACAAAATGGCGAACGATCAAAGTGTAGCACCAGTGCGACCACTCTCCATTTTCAGAAATCCCAAGCTCTTGCCATACAAATCCCAAGATTGGCCAAAAGTTAACCAAAAAATCCCAAGCTACCGAAAAGGAAAAGTTGTGATGAAAATAATATGAATTGCGTTTTAACTTTTAACAATCACAATTATTCACAAAAATGCCTAGCTGAGAACTGGCCAAAAAAAAACCGGAGCATAACATTAAATTGACAATGCCTCAAAGTTACAATAATTATAAATGTCTTTCAGACTGAGCGAGTTTTTCTAATCTGATTGGCTGCCACTGTAGCAAAGTACGGTAAAAAACTAGTCTGTAGACCGTAGAAAAATCCCAAATTGCTAGGCAAATTCCTCAGATCCCAAGTCGGACCACCACAATCCCAATCAGTCGGACCACCACAATCCCAATCAGTAAACAACGATTGCAAGTATGCTGGATTTTGTTAAAATATGGGCTGTCATCTGGCGAATACATATTAATGTGTTAAATAAAAAAAGTTTTTGGGCTCATGAATTATTATTAAGAGTCCATTTCCAAAAATTTTTTTTTTCAGCAGTTAAATAATAGTTAAAATAGTTAAAATAGTTAAAGAAAGAAGCGAATAGAATATTGCGTTTATGCTTATGATAGAGCATTAACGCAATATGTAAGTACGCCCAATATCAAACCGTGATATCATAATCCACACAGAGTTTAAAATGCTTTTCTATGAGTTTGAATTGCAAGAATTTCCACGTGATAGATTTAATAATAATAATAATAATAATAATAATAATAATAATAATAATAATAATAATAATAATAATAAAATAATAGTAATAATAATATTAATAATAATAATAATAATAATAATAATAATAATAATAATAATAATAATAATAATAATAATAATAATAATAATAATAACAATAACAATAACAATAACAATAACAATAACAATAACAATAACAATAACAATAATAGTAATAATAATAATGATGATAATAATAATAATAATATTAATAATAATAATAATAATAATAATAATAATAATAATAATAATAATAATAATAATAATAATAATAATAATAATAATAATAATAATAATAATAATAATAATAATAATTATAATAATAATAATAATAATAATAATAATAATAATAATAATAATAATAATAATAATAATAATAATAATAATAATCATAATAATAATAGTAATAATAATAATAATAAAAAATAATAATAATAATAATAATTGCTGAAATGAATATTATTAATAGCAATAATAATAATAATAATAATAATAATAATAATAATAATAATAATAATAATAATAATAATAATAATAATAATAATAATAACAATAACAATAACAATAACAATAATAATAATAATATTAATAATAATAATAATAATAATAATAATAATAATAATAATAATAATAATAATAATAATAATAATAATAATAATAATAATAATAATAATAATAATAATAATAATAATAATAATAGTGACAATTTATATGGCGCCGTACCACAGCCATGCCGTTACAAGGCCCGCGCCTCACAGTCAAATAACAACAGGGTAGCCTTAGAAAACAAATTAGTCTTGAGTCCGGATTTGAAACAGTCAATTATTGTGTTAGCCGCTCGTAAGGCATGCATAACAGATTACAGATGAACCCTTTAGATTAACAGTCTACCAAGCACTATGGAAAAAATTATTATGTACTTGGTCCACTGTTAATCTAAAGTGCTCAGATGAAACTTGAAACCATCTTGTGTGCATCTGAAATGCAAACTTAAATGAAGTCGTTGGTACTGTGAGAGTCTATGTGCTGCTGGTGTAGGAAATAACAATTGCAGAAAACAATTGCGCAGGTCATTACCTTGAAGTGCATACCAAAATCCATTCTTAGCAAACGCCACACAAATTTCTACTTGGTCTAGAATATGGTTATTGGAGATGCTCATACCAATTACTTTAGGGGCCACAGTTGTCAAGTACATCAGAAACGGCATGCTCCAAGTGGTCATCAGACAGCTCATCAAAGAGCCACTACTGGATAAAAACAGTGAAATTATCGATTAAGTGAATAGCCTAAAGGTGAATACATGAATCTATAATGATAGAAAAACTATAGGCCTACAGGTGCCAAATAGGCCCTTTGTCGGATGTCTTTTTCTGAAAAAGCACACGAGAACCCATAATGCAGCGAAACCTTACAAATTATCAGTTTTGTGATAAATCATTTACTGAAGTAGGTGGCTTAATTGGTCGTGAATGTGAGAACACATACTGAATGTGGTATTTCTGATGAATTGCTTGAAATAGAGAATGGATTTATAGAACATGGCTCTAGCCATCGATTTTCTCCACCTGTCGACTTATTTACTGACCTGTTCTGAATTATAATTCCTCATAATTACAGTTTGAAACAGTAGGCATTCAGATGTAGAGAATCCAGAGGTTCCTCCTTATATATGCTCCACATGGCAAAGGTGTTGCTTTCTTCTCACGTAATTGTTTGACTGTAGAATTGCTGCAGGTCATAAAAATTACAGTTTGTGCTAAATAAATAAGCTATTTATATCCTTGCGGAACGCAGTGGTGTAGCGGTATGTCCTGTGCCGCAGGTTCGAATCTACTTCAAGCAACTGCGTAGCGACCCCTTGGACACCCACAATTGTCTATGAGGAAGGCAACGGGAAACCACCTCACTCATCTCATCCCCGGGTGGCATAAAAGCCAATGGGTCTTCGGGCAGAGAACTATTCATCATCCTTGTTCGAAATTAATGTCAGCAACGTTACTGTAGAATAGTTAAGAGTAAAGCTTTAATGGTAAATGACGCATGTGGCACAGATTCACATGGTTTAATCTAAAGAGCATCCAGTTTAAGATCCTGATGCTTAACGTGTAATTCTCTAGCAGTAGCCTATGTGCTCCGTCATATCTATGGGACTTTGCTTACCTCTGTCTTCCATCCCTGATCTCAGATTTCTACTCTTAGTCCTAGCACTTAACAATGTTAACATAAAAAATATTTATTATTATTCATTTAAAATGCTACAAGCATAGGCCTACCTTATTCTAGAATTTGTAGAGGAACTAACACAGAAGATAATCTGATATTGTGCTAATTGAATATTTTTCAGAGAATATTTTAAAAACATTGAGAAAATGTGTAGGCCTATAATAATTTATTTAAGACCAGTTGGTAAATTTAGTTAAACCACTTTTTTTCAATCATCAAAATCTCTTCCAATTACACTCGTTATAAATACCGGTATTGACCGAATTCCTGTCTGTAATCCGTCACTGTGCTGATTTAAGATTGCATTAGTTATAGTGACCAAGTCGTTACACGGATTTCGCTCAGCATGCTTGAAACCATTGATACAATCCTGTGCAGGACAAGTCTGATTTCACACAATTGCATCTGCTGACTAGACAACATTTGCATTTGCAAGGAAAAAATTGCTACGATTTGTAGCGCTCTTATTTCAAACTCCAAAAATTGATATCCATATCGGAACTCATTGTCTTGTGAGTTCATGAACTCAACTCGATTCACATGAATCAGGTGTGCTTTTTCTACACAATTGTCCCCTGAAATGAATTGACTGATTCCACGTGCATGCTACATTGAGTTTTCCATTCAGAAACCTCATGACTGTAATGATTCTGGTAGGCCAGTGTGATTTTCCTTACAGGTTTTATTTTAGTTATAGTTATAGTTATAGTTAATGATTTTTTATTTTAGTTATAGTTATAGTTATAGTTAGTATTATTTTTTTAGTTATAGTTATAGTTATAGTTAATGGATTTTTATTTTAGTTAATTTTAGTTACTACTTAGTTACAATAATTAAGTCTATAAGCAAAATTGTGCGTATTAACCCTCAGGCTACCAAGGGGGGTGGTTGCCACCCCCCCTAGGTTTTTATGCATAAAAATGTTTCCCGTGTGGAATAAAAATTTTGAAAATTAGGTAGCTGTAGCAGATTCATTGGCGCACATTTTGAGGTAAACATTATGGTGGTAGTCCACGCCATTCAAAAGTTATACCCAATATACCCGAGGCACCAGGGGGGGTGGATACCACCCCCCCTAGATTTTTGACTATATCTTATCCGTCATTTAATATTAAGAGACACAAATTATACCATTCTATAGAGGGAATGTGGGGCTTCATTTGCATACTTAAATGTTTGTCTTTTGAAAACCGGAAGTGATCAAAATAAATAATAATACCCGTAATATGCGTGAAAAATGGCTGAATGGAAGGACTCCCCCCTTAGTTTTTTGTCTGTAGCGTATTCAGTTTTCTTCCCAGAAGAGAAACAAATATACCATTCTTTAGAGGGAATGTAGGGCTTCATTTGCATACTTACAGGTTTGTCTTTTAAAAACCGGAAGTGATGAAAATAAATAATAATACGCGTAATCTGTGTGAAAATGTCTGTATGCAGCATCACAACGTAAACCAATATATATGTATGGATAATATATGTATGAATGTATATTTATGCATATATAAACATGTGTAGGGATGTATATGTGTGTATCTTGGATACGTAGATCAGTTTCAAAGCACATAATCGTATATTTGTTTATCTAACAAGTAAAAAATATACGCAATAATATAAAATATCGCTAATTATCAGTTCCGATGTTAAAAATTATGTAATTTCGAGGTGCATTCACATAATGTACAACTAAATATACCATTCTGTGCAGAATTGAATGCTGAATCCATTGGTGTATTACAAGATATGATATGTGAAACCAAACCCGAAATCCAGGGGGTGGTAACCACCCCCTTGGTAGTCCGTGTTACAAAAAAAGCTTGGTAGCCTGAGGGTTAATACGCTGTTTCACAATTTACTCAGAGCTATGAAAACCTTTGAAGCATGGGTACATTCAGCTTCATCAATACACGAGTTTCCAAAGTAACTGACAAATTTCACAATAAAAATTTCGCATTTTTCATTCTCATTTATGTCGTATCGTCCATATTGCACTTCCTATTTTTATTTTTGTATTAACGAAAATAAAGATGAATTTTCGTTAGTGTTATTTTCGTTATAGTTATAGTTATAGTTAATGATATTTTTTAGTTATAGTTAGGCTATAGTTATCGTTAACGAAATCATTTTATTTTCGTTAACGAACATTTTCGTTATCGTTATCGTTAACGAAAATCACACTGTGGTAGGCTATAGATGAAGTAAACAAATTTCATTTGTGATTTTACTTTGTGCCAAATAACTTCAGTTTTTTTATATACAAAACGCTTTCTGAGACTAAACTAGGCTACAAAAATGGTTAGAATTTCTGGTGTCACGACAACTCGTCGAACGACATTTCGTATACGACACTTAATTCGTCGAGCGACATTTCGTCGAACGACATTTCGTCTACAAAGTTAGTTTATATTGTCACTTTAAAATGGAAGCTGGATTGATGAAAAAAAACTGTTTCCCGAAATGGAAGTGGGATTGATGAAAACATTCCTGTGTTGAAATAGAAGCTGAATTGATGGAAATAATTTTTCCCGTAAATAGAAGCTGGAAATCAGCCTGGATGCATGGATGAAAATAGATTTCCATTCAACAGAAGCTGGATTGATGAAAATAATCTTGTCAGTAATTAGAAGCTGGATTCCTGAGAATATATAGCACGTTTTAGCGAAACTACAAGAAAGCGGCCTCTGTTGATTAGCCGTAATGGATACAGATACACTTGTAGACGAAATGTCGTTAGACGAATTGTCCTAGACGAAGTGTCGTTATACGAAATGTCGTTCGACGAGTTGTCGCGGAACCAGAATTTCTGACCATTTCTAGTGGTATTGAATCTGTTTCTGCAGGTTTATACGCCACCAAACATCATTACTTTCTTCAAAACAAGCCCCAACATAGCAAAATTATGCACATTTTCCATGTGCTTTTTAAAATATTTTCTGAAAAATATTCAGTAAGATTATTCTTATTGGTTCCTTTACAAATTCTATAATAAATAATATTTGTAAGACTTTTAAATATATAATTTTAATGATTGTTAACATTAAATCTTATTGAGCTAGCGCGTGAAAATGGATTCGCTAGATGACAGGAAATACTTCAAAAAATCCAACTTTGCTCTCATCATAGTAAAGTACTTTAATCGGTCGCCATTTTGTGCTGATAACAGAATGAACCAGATTTTGTGGAAATTCGATTTACTCCCAAACCTGGTTAGATTCTAAACTCTGTGTGCATGTAATTTAGCGGACAAATTAATCTGATTGACGATGACAATGAGAGAGTTGTGAAAATTGTGTTTTTTTCCGATTTGAGCTTAATCTTTTATTTTACCGTAGTCGATGGCTGGGAAGTCGGTAAGACTTTTCGTCTACGACACTTCGTCTACCGACATTTCGTCTGCAAGTGTATCTGTATCCATTGCTGCTAATCAATAGAGGCCGCTTTCTTATAGTTTTGCAAAACCGTTCTATATATTCTCAGGAATCCAGCTTCTAATTACTGATAATATTATTTTCATCAATCCAGCTTCTATTGAATGGAAACATAGTTTCATCCATGCATCCAGCTTGGTTTCCAGGTTCTATTTACGGGAAAAATTATTCGATCAATCCAGCTTCTATTTCAACACAGGAATGTTTTCATCAATCCCACTTCCATTTAGGGAAACAGTTTTTTCATCAATCCAGCTTCCATTTTAAAGTGACAATATCCAATAACTTTGTAGGTGTATGCCGGTAGACGAAATGTCTGTATGTATGTATGTATGTATGTATGTGCACTTGTTATAGCGCTCCTTCAAGATTTCTACTCAGAGGCGCTCCCGACTACAGCGGACACTGAATCGGAGTTTCACGCCTCGGCGCATGAGCAATTGCGAGTGAAGGACTTGCCCAGGGTCCCTACGCGGCGGCATCGAACACGCAACCCTCCGGCTGCAAGGCACTGAACATACCCCTACACCACCGCGCCCCACAAAAATAAAAGTAATAAAAGTAGACGAAGTGCCGTAGACGAATTGTCGTGACACCTGGAAAGTCATTCCGAACGAACATTATACCACTAGATGTCGTTAGACGAAGTCATTCATCATAATTTATAACGCTTTGGTGAACGTGCTTAAAATAAGTAGGGTAATATAAAGTCTGGCAGTTAAGCCATTATTTCTACCTACTATTTACATAATGTATGGGTTGAATGTTTGTAGTCTTGTTCTATGGAGAATGGATATCGTCTGGGTCTCTAAATACAAATCATTGTGATATATTTACTGAATTGGTGAAAGATCGCTCGATTTATTCCTACAGAGAGGTTGTTGACAGGAAATGAACTAACTAAATATGTGTTTATGGTAATAATAATAATAATATTAATATAATTCTTTATTATTAAAGTAAAGTGTTTCAGCCTACAATATACCGAAAGATCTAGAATAAAATGGGTGCAATTTTCATTTGCACAATGTGATGGAAGATTTAAGTCATTTGATATAAATCAACCTGTTCTAGTCACCATATGTTCTCAGATATATGTAATACTTTTTTCCAATCGTTTGTGAGTCCTATAAAATTATGAGAAAGGAAATTACATAAGTGCATCCATTATTTAAGCATTATTTTACAAGCGTGGTACATAAGTGTGCATTCAGTATTTTTTCATGTTCCAGTGTAACACAACTATAGCCACGAACAATGTCATTGTCATTAGTTAAGGATTCACAGTTTGCAATAGCTGTAGACCTTGCTTTGCACTGCCCTGAAATGAAAAATGCATAAAAATTGCATAACTGAAAGTATTGGAACCAACTGAGTATGCATTATTTTAAATCATATAATAATACTTGTGAATTAACGTAAAATAAAATAATAAAATAAAGTAGATCACCATTACACATTTAGTCGGTGACATTCTGTTTGAAGAAGGATGCTTTTACATCTTTTTCTATAACAGCTGCACATGAGCTATTTCATTCATTAAAGAGCAACACGAACGGAACATGTAAGACTTTGTCCATTTTTTTCTGTGAAATACCGTTGTGCATATTTCAGTTGTGAGTTTTAAATCATATCGTCATTGAGATAATAGGATAGCCTGTGAACAATATTTTACCATGTTTTAGCTATGGTACTTTGGAAATTATTTTTAAAACATGAGATGGTATGATTTAAAATTGGCACCGGGTGAATGATGACGGCTTTCCATGGTGATGGTACGTGGGAGGAGGAGAGTAAGGTGTTGATAAGGGCGACGAGGACGTTAGAGTAAACCGGCGCGGCCAGGCACAGAAACCAGACCGGTGTGCCATTTGCTCCATCTGCAGTTTGGTGCAGTCTTTCCAGAATCTTGAAAATTCGTTGCTCTGACGTTAATGGTTGATTGTGTGGCGCAGGGATGAAATTATGAGTTGAGTGCACCGGCCAGGCACAGAAACCACGCTTTAACACATTAATTCATTCCGAAAATTTATATAATGAAATGAGCAGGAATGAAATTATGGTCTATATTTTATAGCATACAAAGTAGATGATCTTGCTTTGTGAATATTTGAATGAATAAAAATTGAGTTTGTATTGTTCTTTTCAGCATGTCCACGAAGAAGCGACATTTAGTTGCAGGACAACGTCTACTTCTCATTAACCTTCATCACGCAAATTACAAGGGATTTATTTCACTGCAACTTTCACCATAGTCAATTATTTCATCTTCAGTAAAAGTCACTCAGAACTTAGCAGAAAGGTGTGATATTATACCAAGCAAGGCTGGATGGTTTCAGTATTTCGTCAGAAAGGTTTTCTGTGTGATCAATTTCTTTCTTTACTTTAAAAATGACTAAGATTCATAGTTGCAACGTGAATCCTTCTTGTAAGCGTCTGAAATTGAAACTTAAATGAAGTCGTCAAAAATAATTATGAGAAACTAGATCACTGCTGGAGTTGGAAGTGTTATGAGAGCAATAATTCATGAAACTTATGCACCGGAAGTTACATTTATTCATTTAAGTGCATTTCAAAACTCGTGCTTATCAAAAGCCATAAAAATTCCAACTTTGTCTAGAATCTGGTGATTGGAGAAACACATACGGATCATTTAAAAACTACACAGATTATGTCTATTAATTAAGAAAACGTATCCTCGAGGTGATCATCTGACAGCTCGTCAAAGAACCCACACTGGAGAAAAAGAGTGAAATTTTTAATCACGTGGCCTGATGGCGAATCCGAAAACCCATACAGGAGAAAAAGAATACAAGTTCCAGATTAATCAGAAATCATTTGATGAGGGTAGTAGACTGAAAACCCATACTGACGAAAACCCACACAGGTGTCAGTTTTGTCAGAAAACATTTACTTATTATTGTTATCTGAAAATGCACTTGAGAATCCATACTGGGGAAAAACCATACGGGTGCAAGTTATGTCAGAAATCATTTGCAAGAGAAAGTCATCTGAAAAGACACATGCGAACCCATACTGGGGAAAAACCATACATGTGCCATTTATGTCCGAAATCATTTGTTGATTCTTTTCGTCTGAAAACACACATGAGAACCCATACTGGGGAAAAACCATACATGTGCTATTTATGTCCGAAATCATTTGTTGATTCTTGTCATCTGAAAACACACATAAGAACCCATACTGGGGAAAAATCATACATGTGTCATTTATGTCTGAAATCATTTGTTGATTCTTGTCGTCTGAAAACACACATGAGAACCCATACTGGGGAAAAACCATACATGTGCCATTTATGTCCGAAATCATTTTGTGATTCTTGTCATCTGAAAGCACACATGAGAACCCATACTGGGGAAAAACCATACATGTGCCATTTATGTCCGAAAAGATTTCCTCAAGGTGGTTCTTTGAAAGCACATATGAAAACGCATACTGGGGAAAAACCATACATGTGTCAGTTATGTGAGAAACCATTTGCTGCGCAATGTACTTTGACAAGGCACATGAGAACCCATACTGGCGAGAAAACCATACAAATGTCAGTTATGTCAGAAATCATTTGGCTTCTATAGTCACCTGAAAACGCACATGAGAACCCACTCTGGTGAAAAACCATACAATTGCTTGTTATGCCAGAAATCATTTGGCTTCTATAGTGATCTGAAAATGCACATGAGAACCCATACTGGCGAGAAACTATACAGATGCAAGGTATGTCAGAAACCATTTACAGCAGCCAGTACCCTAAAGAGTCATATGAGAACTCATACAGGAGAAAAACAATACATATGTGAGTTTTGTAAGAAAGGATTTGCAAACCTAGGCAATTTAAAGAAACACAGAAAGACTCATTCAACTGCGAAGCTACACAACAGTAAACCTTATGCCAAGAGTAGTTCTTCAGCGAAGCAGTCTAACCATCATGCAGGAACACAGCCTCAGGGTGTTAAAATGTGAAGTGAAGTAATTGCCAATTTATCTGATCATTTCATCAAAGTTGGTAGTACAGGTGGTGGTTTTTTCTGTTTAACGACTAGCTGTGTGGTAACAAAGACCATTAGCGTCGCCCTCCTCCTTTATCCAGGCTTTGGACTGGCACTGTCAGAAAGCGAACAGTGGCGGAGTTTGGTAGTACAGGCGTTATATATAGACCATATGAATGTTTCTGAAAGAACATATATCCGGAATCTAGTGAAGTTGCAGGGCGTTTAGCGAAAATTAGAGATGCCGAATGTCTATATTAGCAAATTGAAATCTCCTTTAGATCGAAAAGCGTCCCTGTCAAAATCGTTTGGATGTGGTATAATTATGTGACGAATTACTTGAACGAAAGAAAGAATTTATATAACATTGTTCTTGCCATCGAATATCTCCACCTGACGACTTAGTTGCCAGTCTTTGCTGAATTATGATTCCACATAAATACATCTGAAAACATTTGTAATTTGAGAAAAAAATAAGCTAAAAAAGTGCTGGGATACATACCTGCATGCATAGTTATTTGGTAGCCTACCACTTTCGTTTCAGAATACAGAATTCAAAGGTTCCTCCTTATAATCGCCTCATATTCAAAGCATTGCCTTCTTCTGACATAACTGTAAGACTTGAGAATTGCTGTCGGTCATGAAAAATATATTTTCTTATATAACTACTAAAAACGCAATCAAGTCTTTCGTTCTGGATTCCACTACTTGAAAACTTTATTGTTAAATATTAAATTTAACTTCACGAATACTTCTACTGGACTAGCTATTTAACAGAGTGCTTAGCTGTATATCATTTTGTGAGACTATTTTAGGCCTTGGCCCATTGTGGTTGTATTCGTGATGTATTTGTTGATGAAAATAATTAGCTTATTCTACTTAGATTAAGGGTTGGATGTTAGGGTTGGTCATTACGGAAGATAGATGTGTAATAAAGTTTGTCTTCTGTCCTGAATGTTTCTTGTTTTGTTGTCTTTCATGATTATCATGATAGTTCTACACTTAATTCCGTTCTTTGCGTTTTAATAAATGTCATGCCGTAAATTGCGCATACTTATATTCGTAAGGATATAAAGGTCTGAAGTGGCAGTTCGTTGTTCATGTTGTGCATAGAAATATTTTTTTCTCGCTTAAAGCAAAACATATTCTTAGACTTTTCAGCCAGAAGCGTCACTTAATTCAATTGGGAACACAATAAAATAGATGATGGAAAGTATGCTAAAATGAACATGTTCCGGAGTTGATGTGCAGCACATTACTATGCTGAGGCACAGAATATGTGGGCTTTTGCCGACATAGCACATTTTAAAATCTGATTTAATCATTACTTAGCTGCATATGTATACATTTGTGCCCCAGCATGCAAAACACTGTTAGAGAGGTATACGGTGTTGTAAAGACTTGACTTTTATATTAGGTAGACATGGCAAGTTAACCAATGTGAAATGTCCTCAAAATACCATCTCACTGTCTCATAATAGATCAATTTGTAAACAGATACTTGGTCAGAAGCCATGCAGGACATCAGCTTATGATGTTGCATGACGTTCAAGATACTGTATGACCAGTTGAATACTGGCAGGATAGCAAAAACAGCTCTCAAACGACTTAATTCTGGTCATATTTGATGGCTAATGACTCAGACAATTTTAGATTACATTTTCACCGCAGTATTAAAGGATTGCTTTCTCTATTTCTGGATTAGACTATTACTGCCGTGCTTAGCAAAAGGACCGTATCTGCAAAAAGTCCATTCCGAGATAAATTGAAAAAACCAAAATTGAAAATGCCAAGGGTTATTTAAAAAGCTACATTTCTAGTTTTCTCAGATTTCATGCATCTTATTGCTCCATTTATTTGAGCATTATTATTTTTTTTATTTTTTAAATTTAAATGCCAAAAAATGCAGATACGGCCTTTTTACTATGGACTGACTATGCAGTGCAATGCACCTTGTGCTGGCAATGCTTAGAAAGAAAACCGTAACTGCAATTATAAGCAATTAACTTTTTATGTGTTAGTTTCATAGACTCCGAAACCGGGGGTGGTGGTCCCTAAATGTTAAATCATTATCATCATCACCAGTTTCTGATGCCAGCCCTCTGGCGGCGATGGGTACGAATAAACGATCTCCATTGTCCTCGGTCACTCGTCAAGTCCAGTGCTGCCCCCAGTGTTAGTCCAAGTGATATATGTCCTCATTTATGTTGTCTACCCATCGCAGTCTTGGTCTGCCTTTGTTTCCTTTGCCTTCAAATCTTGAGTGTAGTGTATTGAGTGGGATTCTGTCAGATGGCATTCTCTCTACATATCCAAACCATCGGAGTAATGGAAGAACGACTTATTGTAAAATACTGCTTGGTTATTAGAATTCTATGAATTCCATTATTTAACTTAGAACCTACTTACACAGAGCTATTGTAGAACAAACTGTAACAAGAATGTGACCAGGACTTGACCATTCTCTTGTAGTGAATTATTTATTAAAACAAACCACATTTTATTTAGTCAACATAACATCAAATCAATTCAAATCAAACCTTTATTGGTCCACAATAAACAATGTATAATACACGAGTTATGAGTTACCGAGTTTGAAAGAAGGAAGGCAGCAAATTAAATGGAACTATTAATAAATAGGATTAAACTTCACGAACTTAACATTATAATTTCTCTGAGTAGGGAACAAGGGAGAGGCAGTGACCCAACTTAGATAGGGTCACCCCAGGTACATTGTATAAAACAGTAGATTATTTGCAGTAATTTAAATCACTTGTAGTTTGTAGTTCCATGAGTATTCATACTTAAGTAAGCACATAATTATTATATTGTTGGTGTATAAAAACAAAAGAGTACTCTGACAGTGTACAGACCATGCATGATATTGTGTTTATAGCCAGTATGGGAACAATCACTCATAACAGCATTGTAATGAAGTATATATATAATCAACAAGTATGACAAGTATTATTAGGCTGAGGAATGGACGGCTGTATTGTGGAATCCTTGACCAATGGTACAGGCTGAGCAATAGACTGCGGCTGTATTGTGGAATCCTCAACCAACGGTACAGGCTGAGCAATAGATTGCGGCTGTTTGTAGAATGCTTGAGCAATGGTACAGGCTGTACTGCGGAGTACTGCACCGATGAGCTAAGAAGTCTACAATTGAAATATATTTCAATAATTAATTTAGCTGTAAAATTTATAATTCAAATAACTAGCATAACATTTGTAAAGTTGACGTCAACATGTAATTGCTTGAAGGTAAACAAAACTGAATTCCAACGCTTTAAAAATAGGCCTATACTTAACATGGTGTTTATTCTTAGGAAATTTCTGTAAGCTTACAATTAATAACTCATTAGGTTATTTTATAGGCCTATTACTGTGAATCCATTACTACTGATTAATTATTATTTTATTTAATTATTACAGGAATGTTTTAGAAAAAATTCTAAATATATTTGACTAATTCAACAGGTAATCTTAACGAATTATTATTGGCAAGCTTATAGTATCAGGGGCTAAAGGATATAGTGTACTGGCGTCGTGAGTGTCGGTTAGGGTGAGGTTAGGGGTCGTGAGGGTCGGTTAGGGTGAGGTTAGGGGTCGTGAGGGTCGGTTAGGGCCAGGGTTAGGGTCGTCATTAGGAAACCTTGTACATACCGTCCGGCGTTCGCGCAGCTTGCCCAAAGATACTGTAATTTTTCAGCCCACGATAATATAAGTTTGCCTTATTATTATTATTAATGCACCGCACACAGGCATTAAACCCATAGGCCTACACTAGCCTACCCGATGAACTTGTGCAGCGATAAATCATCAATCACGATTCATAAATGAAGCACGTGAGTTGCTAAAAAAAACTTATAATTATTATACTAATATAACTAATAATATCATTACAGCGATTTGGATATTTACTTACCTTTTTGTACGGTTAGAGTTGATTTCGGATAAAAAGTCCAATAATTGAATAAAGCTTCGCGCAAAATAAGACGTCGAAAGTACTCATTGCGCATGCGCACTGCAGATACGGTACAAATAAAATGAGAGGTCTGCTGAGCAAGAAGACCGTAAGTGACTTACGGCCTTTTTGCTAAGCACACTAGCCTGTTGGCTAGACATGGTAAAGTTACGGTGAAGTTAATAGGGCTATATCTCAGCCGGGAGTAAAGATACGCCTTTCTCACTTTGTACCAATGTGTAGCCTTGGTATACAATACCGAATATGGTCCTAACTCAAAATGTGAAAAAATTCAGTTACGGTCTTTTTGCTAAGCACGGCAGATTAGAGATAAAGAGTCAATTTTCGTTTACTCCGAACACCATGAACGCAGCTTGTTACATTAGGTAGTTAGTTGTACATGTTCATTTGTATGTCACCTTAGCCCGACTGGATATCATTAATTTAATTATGAATGATTTATTCAGAATATGTTTCTATAATTGTAGGCCTACTCTAGAAATGAAGTTGCTATTTGTCCTTGTCCGGAAGAGAGAAGCCATGTGCCCGAGAACGGAGCGCATGTCCACAAGAGGGGCGAGGTGGGGAATGGGTCGATAGTTTACATGGTGTTCATCGTTATGTACAGCTCTAAATAAGCGTTCATCAGCTTCCACCGTTATCTCCGCCGCGCTGGGTGATTGATGTGGTATATATTATCCGCGCCTCAGCCTCCTCAACAGCTGAGCGATCCGGTCCCGCTCCCCTGCCTGGTGTAGCCCCACCAGGCCATGGAGTCATACATTAGATGCGCGATGGTGGTCATTCTGGTCACTTCCTGTAAGGCTTTTGGTGGGAGGCCGTAGGATCTGAGCACGCCCAGGACGTACACAGATGATGAACATGGGTGGTCATCCGCAGATCCGATCTTATGGTCACCCAAGACCAGCATCGTATACTCGGGCCTCCTCAGGTACAATGGGTGGAATGACTGTTCAAGGTTTTCTCCTTACGAAGATGATCATCTCTTCCAGTCAGTCGCAGGTTGTTCTTTCTAGCCAAGTCAGCTATACATAATACCTTCCTCAGTCGGATTCCTCACTTCCCCGATCCAACCAAGAGATACGTGTAATCGGCGAATTTTACTTGTTTGAATGTATGTTTAGGGTGGAGATCGGACGCACCCACCACGTTGGACCACGTTGGATACCGGTCCAAGTACTGACCTCTGTACGATGCTAGCTATGATGCAGGCAACTTCTAAAACATCTCCACCGTAGCTAGTGATATGCCGTCTCCCTCTAAAAAGCTTATTAACCAGTTGTAGACAGCGTCAGGTATTTCCATTTCCGCATACTTTGTGGCAAGCGATTGAAAACTAATAATCATAACTTCTTAATTACAAGTGTTACATAATTAACATTATTAACATACAATTCGTTGTTTAACAGTGCCAAGACAGTTTAATTAGAGAACTTTCAATATCATAGTCTTGCTTATAAGACGTGGAAGTTTAAATCTAGAACAACATAAAAATAATATTGTCCCTATCGATGCAATATGTGCGAAAGAAAGATGTTGAAAAGTTCTTTTTGATCAAAGAATTGGCTACTAAATCAAAAATTACGTAAGTGTAGGCCTAAGCTATTATAAGCTTACAGCAGAATAACATGTACGGTAGTCAATAAAACTGATAAAACTGACTCACTGGTGGATTGGCTTACTGAAAATTGTTCAGCGTCCTACAATTCATCTATTGATAATTATCATTTTCATGAGCCATAATTTGATTCAAACAGACATCAGCTGCCATGATTATTTTGCTTATATAGCCACTAGCAACGAATAGTTCTGGAATAATATAAAATATTTTTAAAGCTTTGAAATAGTGTATAGTGTTCCTATGCAACTATGAAATAGTGTTCCTATTATGCAACCATATGCCACAAGTTTGTTGAAAAGTCAATCATGTTAAAGTGGTTATAGATAGTCTACGCTGTGACGTGACACATTATTGGAAGCATGATAAGAATCAATGCTGGTAACAGAATTCTCTATTAAGCGAACTTCTAAGCGGACTTGTTAGCTGAATAGTGGCTTTCTAAACGGCTTTATTCAATAAGACGTAATACGGACAAAGCGATTCCACAGTGGTCGTTCCTGTTCCTTGCCATATACCTATAAAGCCTTTCGTTCACCAAATGATTCTCCAGCTGAAATAGATTTACACAAAGTAGCTTTCATTAGGAATAGATTTTAAAATGAGTCCACGATCTACCGTGATACCTAATGTGCTTCGAATTTAGAACAACGTTTATATTATATTCGTTTATTGGAACGAATAATATTATATAGCGTATATCATTATGAGACATTGAAAGCGTATTAATTTTATTCATTTACTAATAGTAGTAGTAGTAGTAGTAGTAGTAGTAGTAGTAGTAGTAGTAGTAGTAGTAGTAGTAGTAGTAGTAGTAGTAGTAGTAGTAGTAGTAGTAGTAGTAGTAGTAGTAGTAGTAGTAGTAGTAGTAGTAGTAGTAGTAGTAGTAGTAGTAGTAGTAGTAGTAGTAGTAGTAATAATCATAATAATAATAATCATAATAATAATAAGAACAATAATAATAAGAATAATAGTAATATTAAATATAAAATTGCTAGATGTACTGCTAATTTAGTATGGAATGACAAGCTGCTTGACCCTCAAATTCACTTCCTTCCTTCCTTCCTATTTATCATAGGCTTTCAAGCACTTTTATATCTAACTCCATCTTCTCTAGTGAATTGCTTATAAAAGTTAATTATCTACATCTATCGACTGTTAAAGTAGATCATGCGGATAGCATACCTAATTTTCAGTGGAGTAATGTAACCTGCAGCAGTTCAATTTAATGTGTCTCGTGTTGGTTGACATTTTGCGAAGTGCCAATTCCTGGAGAGATTTCTGCAGCAGGAATATTGGACCCTGGTTGACAGTTACTGTAAGAGTAGGGGGGATCCGAACGATCCTGTAAAGCAATCATTTGAATAATGTGGCTGCCACGAGCGCATGTAGTAAGCTGAGATCAACTTACTGTATTGAACGAGGTTTACACAAATGTTTGTTTATCTGCAAAGTCTAGGCCTACATTGAAATACAAGATGAGTCTGCATTCCAGTGAATTAATTAAGCCTATAATCTGTTACTTTAATACGGAATAATTCAAAATGTCGTTTGGATTACAGAGACAGAAACTGTGACAGAATAATTCTGAATTCTTTATTATTATCGAGCAAACTCCTTAATTGAGACATCTAACTCAACAAAAGCCAAGTGAACTGGATGCTTAAAAAAACTACAAATAAAAAACCAATAAGTAAGGTATTTATTCTAAAAGCAGAGGTTATAGTGGGAGGCTTTGTAGTAAAAGTGCAAGAAGTTCGGAGAGCTACTGAGAAATCGACTCAGCCTACGTACACTCCAGCATGGTCATGCATGGACTCCTTTAGAAGCGTTACTGAAGCTGAAGTACGTCAAATCCTCTGTTCCTCGCCGTCGAAGAGCTGTTCGCTTGATCCTATTCCGACCTTTCTGCTTCGTGAGATGATTGATGATCTACTGCCGTACATTGTCTCCATCTGCAATGCTTCGCTGGATGAGGCAATCCTACCGGCCAGCCAGAAGCGTGCCATTGTCAGACCTGCCCTTAAGAAGTCAGGGCTTGATATGAACTTACCATCCAGTTACAGACCCATCTCAAACCTAACCTTCATGTCAAAGCTGATTGAGAGAGTAGTTGCTGTCCAGCTGCTCCGATATCTTGAGCAGAATGGTCTGATGCCAAATCATCAGTCTGGCTTTCGCAAGGGACATTCAACAGAGACACTCCTTATCCGTCTTCGATCAGACATCAATCAGGCTATGGATTCGGGCAGGGTTACACTACTGGCTCTTCTTGGTGTGAGCGCTGCCTTCGATTCGGTAGATCATCAGATACTCCTTACAAGGCTTGCGGCATCATACGGGATCTCAGGCCGTGCATTGGCTTGGTTCTGCTCCTATCTTGAGGGGCGGGCCATGAGGGTGGAGATTGGAGATGACAAGTCGGTCTGGGCGCCTGTTGTTTGTGGTGTTCCTCAGGGCTCAGTCCTGGGGCCACTACTTTTCATTCTGTACACAGCTGACCTCTATAATGTTGTAGCGTCGCTGGGTTCAACATCTCACCAGTTTGCTGATGACCTTCAACTGTATTTGTCCTGTCGACCTCAGGATTCAGTGGAATGCGCGCAACAAATGCATTGTGCACTTGAGATGGTGCATGACTGGATGTCTGCCAATCGTCTAAGACTCAACCCGAGCAAGTCACAGTTTATATGGTTTGGTACAACACGTGCACGTTGTAGGATCGATAAAAATGCTCTTGCATCGGCATCCCTTGCTAGACAGTCCTGTAATGTGGTGAGGGACCTTGGGGTGCTTCTTGATGGTGGGCTTACGATGGCTGATCATGTGTCACATATATCTAGGATTAGCTATTATGAGCTCAGGCAGATCCGAGTTATACGGAGAACGCTGTCTCTAAGCGCTGCGGCTGTGCTAATACACTCCTTCGTCCTCACACGTCTTGACTACTGTAATGGGGTCCTCCTGGGCCTCCCTGAGTTCCGTCTTCGTCAACTTCAGCTCGTTCAGAATGCAGCAGCCAGACTGCTGGCTGATCTACCGAAATATTCACACATATCTGACTACATGCGACATGAGCTCCACTGGCTTCCAGTTGCTGATCGTGTGAAATTCAAAATTGCTACGCTGGTTTGGAAGGCTACGACTGGTACTGCTCCGGACTACATTGCTGAACTGTGCCTTCCAGTTGGCACTCAAACTGGTCGGCAGGCTCTCCGGTCTGCCTCGCGAAATGACTTGATGATACCTTCGTTTCGAACCACCACCTGTGCTCGTCGGGACTTCTCGATTGCGGCGCCACGGATCTGGAACGCTCTTCCGCCGTCTGTGCGTGCTGCACGCGGCTATATGGTTTTCTCTAAACTCTTACAGACGCATTTTTTTCAGCTGTTTGATGGCCACGTGTTGAGCGCTTCTGAGAGACTCTTAAGTGGCGCTTTATAAATGTTTTGTTACATTACATTACATTACAATGCTGCCAATTGGACTAAAATTGAGGTATATTTAAAATGGGAAAACTTAACAAGAGATCTTACCTTGTCGGCAAATTGGTTTATGCCAATATTGTAAGTTTCGAGTCCCTTTGAGTAGAGTTCATTATGAGACTTGACTCGATCCAGAGTCTCTTTAAATATCTGCTTTCTTCGCGCCTCCTCTGCTTCGTCTTTGTATTTCCTGTCTGAAATCAAGAAACAATTCCTTTGCATGCACTTTATTTCAAGGTTATTATTTGCATATTAATACGGAATAATTGTCGTTTGGATTACAGAGACAGAAACTGTGACATATATTTGCATATATATTTGCATATACATGTAGTTATATTTGGTTGTTCAGAGATGTTCAGTGTTTTACCTTTAGCTAACCATAATATGAAAAAAACTTTTATAGTTAGAATGCTTTATTCGTATTGACTATTGATTGTTTATTGTATTTGATGTATGTACACCGGAATGCGGATTGCAACTGGTTCAATAAAGAATATACTTACTTACTTACTTACTTACAGTGGAGATCCAAGTCAGAGAGAGTAGACAGAGGGAGCTGCTTAGGCCAGTGTCCAGAAAGATCGAAACGATTTTTGGCAAAAATGACACTTTATTTTTCAGTGGAAAGCCTGAGGGGCGATAAGAACAGAAGAGTGAGGCAGATAGCATTATAATAAAGTCAGTGGAAGTTCACAGATTACATTAGTAAACTCCATAATTATGCAGTAAAAAGTGCATCCAGTTTATATTATTATCTTACCAAATTTTATTTTGAATTCTTGCCATTCTTTGTCCAATTCATCAGATGAAATGGATTTACTTTCAACGTGGGAAGAAGCCATTAGCATCAGAAGCACTGTTGCTATCAGTTGATTGTACGTGGTACTTATAACCTTAAATTAATATATACAACAATTGATTATGAGGCTAAACATAATAGTTCATTTTAAATTAAAACAGGTACAATTGAACAAGAAGCTAGACATTGGGTTTCTTTTTAAATTGAAGTTAAACCATAATTGATTATGATGCGGCACATGGTACTTACCTTTAAATTCAAAAATCACTACAATTCAAATTAAAACATGTTACTTTTTTATAATTACTAATTTTTTTAGTACTTTGCTTAAAATAATCAAATATTTATAGGATGCTAAACGTAGTAATCCCCTTCAAATTAAAAGCAAATGCCATTGAAGTTGATGTTGAACATGGTAGTTCCTTAGGCTATATAAGACTATAAGTTAAAAATAAACTACAATTTAATATGTGTAAAGCATTAGGCCTATGCTTCTCTTAAAATTAAGAACTAATAAGCCTACCATTCGAGTAACACTGATTTTTCTTACACTACTGCAATGATTGTGTTACTAACGATACTTGAAAAGGAACATTATATTCCTTTATGAGTATTTTTTATCATTATGCCTACTAGACTTTAACAAGCATAGGGCCCACTGTCACTATAGAAGGTTTACCCACCTAACACAGCACTGACACGGGTAACATTAACACGGTCTCAATGTACACCAGCAAACTAAAAACGAGCATGGACTTTATTCGTTCAAAATAATCCAGGTATCTATCGTTTTATCGTCCCAAATTATTCGCCCATTAGAGTACATCGTCTCATCGTCCAAAATGAAAAAATAGAGACGTATCTTTACGGAATAGGTGTAGGCTACCCGTATTTTCATAATGCGTTAATAATGATAACATCGAAAAAAATTGTAACTTAGATTGAGTTTATCACCAATAAAACGACCATCCGAAATGCTATTCAACTCAATCCGTCTCTCTCATTCATTCAATCATTATGAGAATTTATATAACGCCCTTTCGGCCTATAGATAGCGACTTCGATTATTCATAGAGGGACACAAGCTCACAAAAAAGGGAAGAGTTTTTGCGTTGCAATCACACCTCTACAGCTAAAGGGTAACAAATTTGGCGATCTTCTAATCGACCCACTTGCCCTTTTTTAACTGGGTCGTTCATAAATTTACCATTTTTTTCCGTATTACCATACGGGGTCCCTTTTCTTTAGAACACAGTGTAGATTCGCCACATAGACTTAGGTTTTAGGTTTAAAAATTGTAGTTCCATTACCTGCGTATTTGAAATTTCACCGCTGGACGTAACTGAGAGATCTGCGGTGCACAAGTCAGTGGCGCTATGACAGACCCACCTGCAATGCCTATGGTTTATTCTGTAGTTATTGCATTTAAGGTCGACAGTCATAGGACTTTGTTTTAGCACACGTTTTTATCGTGCACGCCTAACAGGCATTATTTGCTATACAGTAAATTCTTGCATTTGATAAGTACCTTTGAAACTGCTTAGAACTGCCTTTCAAAGTAGTCGGGACACAACTTTATATGAACCGTAGTTAAAGAGAGAAGAGGTGGATCTTCGGTTCAGTAGGACGATCAAGAGTCATTCCATCGTTTTATAGACGACAATTGAAATTTAAGGCCATCTGAACGACATATCGTAAGATTTTATTAACATAAATACGAAATCAGAGCATCTTTTATTGACTGAACCGGGCGATATAATATCTGCGAAACATTTTATTGCATTATTAATCCTGAATAGAAGTCGTGCTCGATTTATTGATGGCAGAATTCAACGACATCCAATCACCCCTCCCTCCCCTTACTCTATTTACAAACTCACTGTGCTTGGTTCGCCACTCTAAGCCATGCAAAGCGTACATGATGTAAGTAAGTAAGTAAGTAAGTATATTATCCTTTATTGAGAAGCACTAGCAAAGGCACAGCACTGTACAGGGTGGGCCAAAAAAAGTAACCCCCTACGCATTTTTACTGATATTTTGGCCAAAAGTAAGCATTTTTAAATCACGTTTTACAGGCTTAAAGGTAATTCATATCTACACATAATGGCAAAATTTAACCGAAATCGTTCAAACAGAAAAAGAGTTATATCATTTTTAGTGAGTCCACCCACTGTTTTTTGATGGTTCAAAAACGTTACGCAACAAAAAGCAACAAAAGACGATTTTACTAAGTCATTTCTCAAATAATTGTTATAAAACAAACTTGATTATTGTTTCACAACTTGAGTTCAATGTGTCCACCACCAGTACCCATACATGTTCTGAGTCTTTTTGTAAAGTTTTGATGTCTTTGTTGATGGGTTCCAGAGGTAAATCTTCCCACATCAACTTCAATGCGACCTTCAATTCTCTTATTGTTTTTGGCTTTGGTCGCAGATTGTGGTATTTCTCAAGCATAGCTTCCCTTACGTAATTATCCATTTGTTGGAGTGCAGAAGATTTCGGCCTTCCGCTGCCTTTACGACGTTCCAGAGCCGATCCCCTTTCATCAATGCGGGAGCATCTTTTAACAGTAGGCCAACTCAGCTTCCACTGTTTATCAAAGCAGGCGGCGATTACAGCTTTAGCTCATAGACTCTGCTCCTGAAGTGTCTGCATACGTATTTTGTCTGTCATTGACACCTTGCCCAACTTGATTTTATTTTAAAAATTTCAATTTCATTGTTTCAATAAAAAAATAATCTGAAAAATTCTTTATTTACTAATTTGATCGTCTTCTTGCTAAGTGACGTCACAGTGACGTGCAGCTACGCTGGTACCCCGTTTCTTTTCTAAATAATAATAATATGTATCTGGCAATATCAAGTTTGTCTAATAACAATAATATTTGAGAAATGACTTAGTATAATCGTTTTTTTGTTGCGTTACGTTTTTGAACCATCAAAAACAGTGGGTGGACTCACTAAAAGTGATATAACTTTTGTTCTGTTTGAAAATTTTCGGTGAAATTTGGCCATTATACGTAGATATGAATTACCTTTAAGCCTGTAAAACGGGATTTAAAATTTCTTACTTTTGGCCGAAATATCAGCAAAAATGCGTAGGGGGTTACTTTTTTTGGCCCACCCTGTACATGGCAAGATTAATACATTCAAACAAATTTTTTTTAAATTATATATGCAACCAATGAATTGAATGAGACGCTTTATTGTACATCAGAGGAACATAGAGGAAGAAGTACCTTTGAAACTGCTTAGAACTGCCTTTCAAAGTAGTCGGGCAACAACTTTATATGAACCGTAGTTAAAGAGAGCTAGGGCTAGTCATAGGCGGAAATGAAGGGTTTAAATAGCCAGATCTAGGGAAACATAGTTTATTTGTATAGCATCCGTGGCAAGGAAGCATTTCAGAGACAGGTTGTCAAACAGAGGAAGCTCACGGTTATGGGACCGTGGCCGCAGGGAGTAGCGCGATTGCTTGATCGGAGGTAACAATTTATGCAATACATGACAAGGATTATGCAGAAAACAGCCAAAGAGTCTAGTATTCACATTGCTGCAGAGAGTCTCAAATGAGGAAGAACATGGAGGTAAATACCTCTGGCGTACCAACCTTCGGATAATTCCCTCAGGGCCTCCCGTTCCTGCACCCTCGCAAAACCCACCACACAGGCGAGCAATACAGCATCATACCAACCGCAGTGGCATGAACTACATCAAATAAACTGTCCCCCGAGAGCCCATGCGACCTCAGGATCCGAAGTGCATAAAAGGACTGCCTTGCTTTTATGGTCAAACGTTTAATGTGACTGGAGAACCCACATTTCGCTGTAAGCTCAACACCCAGAATATTTAGGGTTTGCACTCTTGCGATACCTTTTAGAGGAGAGGGGGCCATACCGATGGTACCCCGGGGACGTGTGAAAATTATCTCACAGGATCTGCCTGAGTTAAGCTTGAGGTTGCAACTCTGTGCCCATACACTAATATGCTCAAGCTCAATCTCAGTTGTAATGATACATGATGTGGGGACAGCGAGATAGAAATCATCTGCATATTTAAAAATGCGATTGCATTTATTAACTGGTTTTAAGTCAGAGATTGCAACTTCAAAATCAATCGGGCCCAAACCGGAACCTTGAGTAATACTTGCATTAATTCGTGCAAGAGAAGATATTACATCGTTAAACCTAGTGCAGTGACTTCGATTATGAAGTAAATTCAAAATCCAATTAAAAATGTGATCAGGAATTGGGAGAGAAGCAAGTTGTTCGGCTTGATATGAATGTCTGACAGAGTCAAAGGCTTCGGAAAAATCCAATGAGACCAAACGTACATAGGGTTCATTGCATAAGGTTTCAAGGATGTGGTTAAATACAGCCATCAAAGCAGCAGCCTTTGAGCCCGTAGGAATTTGAGAGAGAGGAATAGATGGAAGACAGACAGAGACAGCCAGACCGACAACTTAGTAGGGCCTATACAAACAGACACAGAGACAGCCAGACAGACACATTGACATGCCGACACAGACTGAGGCAGAGAGAAAGACATACAGAGATACAGAGCGAGAGGGATACAGTCAGATAAACAGTCATACAGACAGAGGCAGAGAGTAATGACGAAAGGCAGAGACCTGTGCTATGCGTAGGCGTTGCCGGAATGCACTATCGTGCCTGTGGTTTATCCTGCACGTACAAATATGTAGACCGAGCGACGCCGACCGAAAGGCTACTTAAGTGTAGAGTTAAAACTGTAAGAGAAGCTCGGTCGGTGACGCTGCTGGAAGATGTGCTCGTGACCAATAAAAGACTCAACGTCAACCGAGTGTTCGATTATTTTGTTGATCGACAACCCCGAATATCGGGCGATCAACGACTACGCGACTACGCTACAATTACACAAAATTAAATGTTTCGACGAACAGTAACTTTCTCTTCCACGGATTTAAAGAAAACAGAATTTCAGAAATGAAATTTATTAAATTTATCAAATTTCTAATGTTCGCGTTAATCATTGTTGGTGTTGTTGTTGTTGTTGTTGTCGTTATAGTAGGCTAGTAGTAGGTTTTTGTATTATTGTAATCGCTATCGTAATCTTAAGATTTCAAACCAGGGAAACCGAGGGAACCAGTTTGTTCACAGGCACTTAGTCAATGCAAAATTGATAGGCAGCCGGAAGGGTCAAAATCGGTGCAAGTCAAGATCTAAGGGGATCAGGAAGACGGCGAATGGTGTTTGGAATTGAATCAGCGAGAGAGGTAAGGGGAAGAGGGGGAATCAGGATAGAAGTTGTGTTGATGATGTTTTCAGTTTTGAGTGAAATGCATGTGGACTGTGGAGTGATGGCAAGTGGTGCAGATCAGGTGAGAGGTGTGGTATGAACGTGGACATAACACCAATTGAACTAACACTAAGCGTGTCAATATAATTGACAAATGACCGATGACCGTGGAAATTATTGCCGCCAAATGGCTGGCGTCAGGATCTGATGATGATGATGATGATGATGACGACGACGACGACGACGACGACGATGATGATGATGATAACGTTTTGGTGAGATATTTCTCGTAATTCTGGAAGGAGTTTGTTCTCGCGAATTATGGCAATAGAAGCCGTTGACGTCGATAGAAACTAATTCTGTCCAGTCATGTCATCGCAAGGTGTAGAATTAATTCAGGTTGAACGAGTGTAAAACATATATAATTGTGTAGAACCGTTTAAAAGGTGTCTTATGTAAGCCGCAATGTTAACGTTAAAATAATTATAAGCTTACTATATTATGTATTTACTAGAAAGCGAAATCGTATGACCTCGATTTAACCTTCCCGTATGTTATGCTTCCTAGGTATGAATGCGAAGTTAAAATCGGCTTTAGGGTGCTTCTAACTTCAGATCTATACGGTAAAGTGTGTCAACAGATGTCGCTCTATCACATCTCCGTGGCAACCGTATCTCCATTTTGTGTATCTGTAGAACCCCTCTGACTATAGATGCAACGCTTGTGAAGAAGCTGGTGCCGCGAGTTTAGCTTTTAGGTGGCTCTTTGAATAATTTGCGGTTTCCGATAACGATGGCTAAACACTAACAACGCGTCGGAACTCTATATTGTTCGTCGTCATTAGACACCTTTAAAACCGTTCTAAACGATGCAATATATTCAACACGCGCACTTTGAACTGTTCAATAACACTGTCACCTTTCGACGCAAGCGACCTTTGATATCGTTAAACCATAATCGTATTCGTAAGCTCCAAATTTCTCAAGAGCAACTCTAAATCCAACGCTCGTGAATAAGCTGGTGCCCTGCGCTTGGCTTTCGAGCGGCGCTTTAGAAGTTTGGAGATTACGATTACCATTACAATTAAGTCTAAACGCAAGGCACAAGCTTATTCACGAGCGCTGCTGAAATCCATCGATCCTCTACTATGTCACTTCATTCAACATCCCAGCATCAGAAAAATTTATTTTAAGTCACTATAGACAAACGGGTAACCAATAATTGGCGGCCATTAAACAAGGGATAATGCCTGGCTAACGCTGGCGGTCCTTGTGATATAAAACAAGAATGCATACTTTACCTGAACAAGCCTAACACAAAAGAAAACAGAGTCGTCATTTTTTCAACTTTATATTTACAATTACTTAACAGTACTCCTTTAGCATAAGAAGGTAATGCCTTCCGTCATCTCATCAAGAGCAATATTATCTACATTGATCACTTAACGGTCATGGCAGCCACTGGGTGTCATTGAACACTAAAAACCACTAGTAACTCCGTCGCTGCCCGCACTCTGGTATTGCCAGTCCCAAGCTAAGGTATAAGAGGAGGGCGACACCAATCTTTGTGGTTAAACAGCAATTAACCAACGACCCTTCCATTTGATGTGAATATAGTTTCTAGTGTACGGTTGAAACAAATGGGGGCACGAGGCATAAACGAGTAAAAAATTAATGTATTTAATTGTAATAAATGAAAATATGACTTAATTAAGAGATATTTACATATAAATATAGATAAATATTTAGAAATAAATACATATTCGCAAAAACAAGTAAATTTGTAAATTTATTAATTAGTTAATACAAATAGATAAAAATATACATAATACATAATAATAATAATACATAGCGCCTCTGAGTAGATATCTTGAAGGGGCGCTATATTAAGTTTCATTGATTGATTGATTGATTGATTGATTGATTGATTGATTGAATACATATATTTCAATAAATTTATGCATAAATCAGTTAATATATATATATATATATTCTATTCTATTCTATTTATGGATTTATAAAGCGCCTCTCACAGTAGGCCTACAACCTAATCCGAGGCGCTTCCAGTGCGAAGGGCCACTCGAAAAAAGAAAAGTCTTCAGAGAACGAGCAGAAACAGTAGTGCCCCAGATAACATCACAGCTCGAGTTATAGTAGGAAGGTCATTCCATAGCAAAGGGCCAACAGAAGCATAGGCACGATGCTGTGCTGTGGCAGTCCGAGATCGAGGAACTAGAAGGTCGTGATGGTCTAAAGAGCGGAGAGGACGTCCAGAGGTAGCTGAGATAGGTCGTCTGATAACATCACAGAGGTATCGTGGAGCTTGACCCAAAAACATTTTACACGTAAGAAAGAGAATTTTAAACTGAATATATATACATGTTATATATATATATATATATATATATATATATATATATATATAGATGTATGAAAATTCACTGAATTATATATTACCGATTAATAAATACATATATTAACACAATATATAAGATGTATTAATTTATTATGCTACCCTGTAAAGCGGAATAATTTTAGACAAACCACAAATCCAAATTCTTCTCCTGATTAATTCTTTAATCGTGACAGAAGCGACAAATGAGTGGAAATATCAGGAGGATTCTTTGAATTGAATCTAGTGGCAGCAAAACATGGTTCAAAATTGATCGCTCCACTGTCTAAGACCAAGAATCAACCGATGGCACTGAGTAGTTGTAGCGAATGACTTGAAACAGTGATGGTCTCAGAAGAGAAAGCTCGAAGTACAGCTCAAGATTTTACCTTTTACTAAACACCTAGTGGTGGTTTTTCTGTTTAACGACTAGCTGTGTGGTAACAAGGACCATTAGCGTCGCCCTCCTCCTTTATCCAGACTTGGGACTGGCACTGTCAGACCCAAGACTAAACACCTATCGCGTGTCCCGTCCTTTTATAGCAGCGGTTGATAATATTTTAAAGGTGTCTTATTATACATGTAATGTATAGTTTGTCATTTGTAGTATTTCTTCATTAGTCTTGCGTTCCGTCCAAGTGCTACCGCCACAACGACCACGCCTGTACCGACCGCAACGGCGATGGCTATGCGGACCAGACCAACCCCAGCAGCCCCGGCGGACAAGAGGTTGGCGACCATGATGTCCGCTCCACCGTTAGCGAACGCCGTGGCTGACTTCATCCCAGCGGCGTCGCTGCCGCCTGTGACACCGGCGCTTGTGAAGCCAATTTACGAGAGAGCTGCTCCGATCCCGAAAGGCCTGAAAATAATTTATTACAGCAAAGATGTAGCCTATGTCATGCATTTCTTAGAAGCAAAATAATTATTATGCAACTCGTATATAAGCGATCGGTTAGAGGTCTCTGTTAAGACACCTTTAAAACGTTGACAAAGAATGCTATATTAACAGCCAATATAAATTCCAAATGACTGCATCTGTTCCGGCCTACAATTTCGTTGTAATGACCAAGGAAATAACATGTTCTAACACAGTGGTTCTTAACCTTTTCAAGGGAGCCGAACCCCAAGAGAAATCCATGACCACTCACCGAACCCGTCAAGTTTGAACAATAATTTTTTAACTAATGGGAACAAAAGGAAATAAAAAATTGTACGAAAATGTGATACAATATTACATGCATGTTACGTACCATATGAACGATGGAAGACCATAAAAGCTGATTTTCACCATACATGAACTACTAACAGTTAACTCACCGTACCAATACTACATGTACCAATTGTATAAGGTAGGGCCTGGTAGGCAATCTATTTCAAACAAAATTTATTAAATAAAAGTCGAAAAATGAAAATAAAATAGCAAATGATTTTTCACTCACACTCACTGACCTTGAATATTGTATATATTTCACAGGACCTCTGCCGAACCCCTGGCACTGGCTCACCGAACCCCAGGGGTTCGGTCGAACACTGGTTAAGAAACACTGTTCTAACAGGTCACTATGAAAACAACCAAAATACATCCTAGCATAGTACTTATTTGCATACATAAATACACTCGCACGTACGTACATACACAGGCCTACATACATAATTATATACATTCATTCATGCAGACATACAAGCATCTATGCATACATACCCATATATCTTCGTTTATTGATTATTCGGGATGTCACACCGCATCCAGGTACAAGTTAAATTAGAAATTAGATAGTAAGATTGTTGCTATCGTTGTTCTCATATGAAAGGTTTATTATTTTGCTACTTTCTATATAAAACTCTTGGTATAATTATAGTTTTTATCGTCTTTGGCTGGGAGCTTAAAATCGTGCGGCCTGCATGGGGCGAAGATTGTAATGTTTTTGCACTACCCCTGGAAATAATCCCCGAAGCACATGGTTTTCATTCCGGTTCACTGCCTGAAATAGTCTCCTCTCTGCCTCGCCAATCATCTCCTCAATTCCCTTGGTCGTTGATGGAAGATAACCGATTCTCTGCATCTTTCTCTGGAACCGTTCAATCCTGTGACGATCTTCAGCTCCGGCGAAGCCCCACCAGGCTGGAGCAGCATACAGGAGGCGTGCCATGGTTGTCGCCCTTGCCACCTCTTGGAGTGCTATTGATGGTAACCCGTGTGCTCTTAGCACTCTAAGCGCGTGGAGTAAACCCGAGCAGGCAGCAAGGACTCCATCGACATGGGAGGTTGCACGGAGGTCATCCCTGATTGTAACACCGAGGATAACCATTGAGACTACCCTCTCCATGTCGAGAAGAGGCGGAGGTGCGACCTTCCATTTTCCACCACGAGCTATTAGCATCTCACGTGATTTGCCGGTGTTAAGCCTCAAATTGTTTTGAGTTGCCCATGTTCTTATTCAGTACAGAATCCCGCCGTGTAAGTGACTATATAGATTACTTCCTAAAACCATTGGCTTCTAAACATCCCTCCTACCTGAAAGACACATACATAGATATATAATACATGCATGTGTGTAACCATACATGCACGCATGCATACATACAATCATGCATAAATACATCCATACATACATACATACATGCATACATACGTAAAAAATACGTACTCACATTTTCAAGAAGATTACTATTCTGTTCTTGAAACTTTTCGTATTTCGTCCAAATTCACCGACATCTTCCTTCTCGTCTATGCAGACACTGACTATGACTACGACTCTGAAACGATCACCTGGCGTCACCTGACGACTGCAGTGATCACGTGATGCCTAAACCCTAAAGGATGGAACATCAATTGAAAAAGTAATTGCGTGGGAATATTTATCGACCCTAACAGCTTGTGTGTGTTCACCGATTTTTTACGGATTAAAATATCTGAACTTTGACTTTGCTTTTATGCACATCTGACTCAGTTTAACTCTGCCAACATCTACATGATCATGATCATGATGATCGTCATCATCATCATCATCGTCATCATCATCATCATCATCATCATAATCATCGTCATCGTCATCGTCGTCGTCGTCATCGTCGTCGTCGTCATTATTATTATTATAGTTGCCTGCCTGTCGTTTTGGATTGATAATTACAGATATCAAACTAATCGTGGTTTGGTTTTTGTGCGTCATCGGTTGATGTGCATTAGACAACGAGGCGAAAAAATTTTCAATATAATTGATCTTTTAATCGCTAAAGGTCGCCTTTAAAATTATCGCCTTAGAGAACTCTACTGTGTCTATAATAAAATAAGTGTGTGGCAACCAATGCCTAATCCCCGCATCTCTTGAACGATATTATAACTTCGGTAGTACTTGCTTAGGAGATTTGTTTAGACACCTTTAAAACGTGAGTAATGACGCTATATAAAAACGGAGAACAGCAGTCAATTAATTTGGTCAAGCGTCCTGAGAGCCTTTATTAAGATGTCGTCAAAAACTGGAAGATTTAACTCCTCTACTGTGCGTGCTCTGGCAGTGCCAGCGCCAAGACTGGAGAAAGGAGGAGGAATTTGTTTATAACAATGGAGATAAGCTTGTTACACAGGTTAGGTGGAACAAGAGAAAGTGTCATCCACTGAGGAATGACAGTGACCGAGTAATACCATCTCACCTGAGGTATTGCACGCAGTCACACACTGACAGCCAGAAAGCCGTGAAAGGTACAGGTAATAGAACAGCTGATGCAACGCTGTCAATGCATCATGCAGGGGCAATTTCTGTGTTTGTTTATGGCAAGCAGAAGTTTGCACAGCTCGATACTGGTTCAGAGATCAGTGCAGTATCTGTTGATTTTCTGAAAGAATTACCTAGTCATAGGAAACTTGACACTAATGTCACAGCAAATTTATGTAGCGCCAACAAAGAAAAGCTTAAAGTGTTAGGACAAGTTGAGATTCCTTTGGGAAAAGTTGTATTCACAGACTTTCACTACGATAAATGGATTCCATGACCCCGGAACTATGAAACTGGAGGGTTCATTTGTCATTGTACAGTAATCTGAGAAATATATATTTCTGTGTTTTGGGCGGGCCATCTGGAAAGTGGTATTGATAGATTCATTCCCTGACTAGGATAGATTTTGACCTTGACCTCAGAACTACAGAATGGATACTTCATTTTATTGTACCTTGACCTATGAGCCGAGATATTGGGACTGCTTGGGGCAAAAAATTACCCCTCTTCGTCCTCAGTGTATCGTAAAATGTTCCCCGTCCCAAGTATGCTGTAAAACACTTGGCCTAGAGACACCAGCAACATTTCTAACTTCAGACCCTAACTCGAACCTCAGAAATATTTCCAAGATCCTCGAACGTCTCTGTTCTTGTGCGTATCAAGAAACACATCACTTCCACATCAAACTTCAGTCTTTATCAGTGAGCCTACCGAAAAGGCTAATCCGTGGAAACTGCTGCTCTCGTCCCTACACTGGATAACATCTTCTCATCTATTGTCAATTGAAAAGCCTGCCTCTCACTATGCCTTTGACCTCAGTAGCAGTCTTTTGACACCACAGATCACCCGATACTTCTTTCAAGACTCACCAATAGCTTCGGTGTCTCTGGGACTGCCTTAAACTGATTAGCCTCTTACCTGGGTGACCGTAGTCAGCAGGTAGGTATCGGTACCTGCTCGGTCTGAGCCCACACTTTGCACTGCTGAAGTACCACAGGGATCTGTCCTCGGCCCTTTATTATTTGCAGTCTTTGCTTCCCCAATCAGTCGTATAGCTGATCACTTTGGAGCCCAATTACAGTGGTACGTGGATGTTACTCAGTTTCATATTGCTCTGTCAAAGTCCAATCACAGTGGTACATGGATGTTAATCAGTTTCATATTGTTCTGTCAAATGCTTATGAGTCCGGTGAACTAAAGCTTGAACAGTGCCTCTCATCTATGTATGCATGGTTCTGTTTCAGTGGTTTGGTCATAAACCCAAACAAGTCGGGGGCAATTCTGTTCGGTTCACGCCAACGACTGCGTTCTCTCCCTTCGCTTTCATCGACCTCACAGTCACTGTTGTGCTACTATCAGCTACCGTCAAAACAGATGTGGGACCTCTGGACAGTGAGCTCACATTATGATCAAACATAACAAACCTGTAAATCTTGTTTCTATAACATCAGGGCAATATATCACTTCAGGTCGGCTCTGACTAAGAATATGTCACAAACCATAGCCTGTTCCCTCGTTTCAACTCGCCTTGATTAGAATATGCTAATTCGACTTTTGTGGGTCTCTTAGACCTCGAACTCAACAGGCTGCAATGCCTCCAAAACTCTTAAGCTCACGTAATGCTGCATGTTCCACTGCGAACAATTAAAGCACCTCCGTCCTACTCCATCAGCTGTATTGGCTTCCTGTTGAATTCAGAGTCAAATTTCAATTGGCCTGTTTGACCTACAAAGTCGTCACAATGAGCACACCTCCCTTCCTACCTTCAATAACTAAGTAACTCCTTACGTCCTTTCTCTTCAAGTCTTTTTAGCTAGGCCTTGATGCAAAACAGTTATGGGCTCACGTGCATTCCATGCCTCTGCATCCAAGAAATAGAATCGACTGCACTCTCTCTTCGTAGTTCAAATTCACTTCCTTCTTTCAAAAAGCGCTCAAAACCCACGATTTGTCCTCGGCTTTCAAGCACTTTTATATCTAACTCCATCTTCTCTAGTGAATTGCTTATAAAAGTTAATTATCTACATCTATCGACTATTAAAGTAGATTATGCAGATAGCATACTTAATTTTCAGTGGAGTAATGTAACCTGCAGCAGTACAGTTTAATGTGTCTCGTGTTGGTTGACATTTTGCGAAGTGCCAATTCCTGGAGAGATTTCTGCATCAGGAATATTGGACCTTGGTCGCATGCAGCCACAGGGGGGCTCCGAACTATCCTGTAAAGAAATTGAGTGAGCAACCATTTGGATAATGTGGAGCTGCCACGAGTGCATGTAGTAAGCTAAGATCTACTTACTGTATTGAACGAGGTCTACACAAATGTTTGTTTATCTTCTGATGCAAAAAGTGGACCTACATCAAAATACAAGAAGAGTCTGAATTTCAGTGAATTAATTATATCCACTATTTTAATACGGAATAATTCAAAATGTCGTTTGGATTACAGAGACAGAGACAATGACAGAATTAGTCTAAATTCTCGATTATGACCTTAATTCAGAATGCCAAGAAGAACTGGATGCTTCAAAAAGAAAAAGAAAAACTACAAAATAATAAAAACCCAATAAGTAGGGGAATTATTTTAAAATCAGAGGCTATAGTGGGAGGCTGTGTAATAATGCTGACCATTGGACTAAATTTGAGGCATATGAATATGAGAAAACTTAACATGCGATCTTACCTTGTCAGCAAATTGGTTTACGCCCATTGTGTAAGTAGTGAGCCCCTTTAAGTAGAGTTCATTATGAGAGTTGATTAGATCCAGAGTCTCTTTAAATATCTGTTTTCTTCGCGCCTCCTCTGCTTCGTCTATGTACTTCCTCTCTGAAATCAAGCAACAATTCCTTTGCATGCATTTTATTTCAAGTTTATACTTGTAGAGGGATTTAGGAATTTGACCCCTACGCCAAAACCCAGATATGCTGATAATGGTTAGTGAATACTTTGGTATGATGGAAGATGAAACTTGGAGTGAAATGAACTTAGTCTAGAAAACATAAGGTGTCCAAGAGCAGAAAGAGAAAGATGGAGAACGACAGACTTGTAATTGTAAATAGTAACTTTTATCGATCAAATGTAAAATGCAAAAGGCAGAAACTGACGGAAATTTCAAATCTAAGCAGCAGTTAATTGAATATCCTGAAAAGCAGTCCTCTTAAGAAAGAGACGCAGCCTATCGCAGTCATAATCTCGAAATTTATAAAGCACTGCTGGAAACTTAAGGGCCGGGTACCAGCCAATTCTCGAGCGCTGTATCGTGACATATGGTTTATTCAAACATTTAACATTTTTGTTTGGCAAAAATGACACTATTTTGAGTGGAAAGCCTGAGCGGCGATAAATACAGAAGAGTGAGGCAGAGAGCTTTATAATGAAGGCACTGGAAGTTCATAGATAATGTTAGTAAACTCCACATGCAATAAAAAAAGTGCATCCAGTTTAAATTATGTTACCAAATTTCATTTTGAATTTTTCCCACTCTTTGTCGAGTTCATCAGATGAAGTGGAATATCTTTCAACGTCGGAAACAGCCATTAGCATCAGTTGCACTGTTCCAATCACGAAACGTTTGTACGTGGTACCTAACTTTAAATTAAAAGATAAACAACAATTGATATGAGGCTAAACATAATAGTTCATTTTAAATTAAAATAAGTACAATTGAACAAGAAGCTAGACATTGTGCTTCTGTTTAAATTGAAGCTAAACTATGCCTGATTATGCTGCTGCACATGGTACTTCCGCAATTGATTATGTGAATTAAAGCATGTCACTTCACTTTAAATGAAAACAAGAAATTTTATAGGATGCTAAACATGGTAATTCCCTTCAAATTAAAAGCACATACCAATGAATTTGAAGTTGAACATGGTAGTTCCCTATAACTTAAAGATAAACAACAATTTAATACGTGTAAAGCTTTGTACTTCTCCTTTGCCTACTAAACTTTAAGCATACTGTCACAAGAAGGTTTATCCACCTAACACAGCATTGAAACATTGGAGCAAGATTGACATGGGTAAGACTGAACACCACAAAACGAAAAACGAGCTTAGACCTAATTCGTTCAAAATAATCCCGGCATCATTTTACCGTCCTAAATTATTCGCCCATTAGAGCACATCGTTCAAAATGAATAATAATAAAGACGTATCTTTACGGAATAGGTTACCCGTAGTTTTATAATGCGTTAAAAATGATAACGTCGCAAGAAAAATTGTTATTTAGCCTGAGCTTATCATAATAGACGACCATTTGAAAATGCTATTCAACATAAATCGTCTCTGTCTCTCTGTCTCTCTCTCTCTCTCTCTCTCTCTCTCTCTCTCTCTCTCTCTCTCTCTCTCTCTCTCTCTCTCCTCCTCTCTCCCTCCTCCCTCCCTCCCTCCCTCCCTCCCTCTCTCTCTCTCTCTCTCTCTCTCTCTCTCTCTCTCTCTCTCTCTCTCTCTCCCTCTCCCTCTCTCTCTCTCTCTCCCTCCCTCCTCCCCTCCTCCCTCTCTCTCTCTCTCTCTCTCTCTCTCTCTCTCTCTCTCTCTCTCTCTCTCTCTCTCTCTCTCTCTCTCTCACTCTCTCTCTCTCTCTCTCTCTCTCTCTAATCTCTCTCCTCTCCCTCCCTCCCCTCCCTCCCTCCTCTCTCTCTCTCTCTCTCTCTCTCTCTCTCTCTCTCTCTCTAATCTCTCTCTCTCTCTCTCTCTCTCTCTCTCTCTCTCTCTCTCTATCTCTCTCTCTCTCTCTCTCTCTCTCTCTCCCTCCCTCCCTCCCTCCCTCCTCCCTCCTCCCTCCCTTCCTCTCTCTCTCTCTCTCTCTCTCTCTCTCTCTCTCTCTCTCTCTCTCTCTTTCTCTATCTCTATCCGTCTTTCTGCGTCTATGTATCTGTCTGTCCGTCCCTCTCTGTCCGTTCGTGTGTCTGTATGCCTTAGGGCTGCCAACCGTCCAGGATTCGCCGGGACAGTCCCGGAATCGGCCTTGTGCGTCCTGTGTCCCGGATTGATCCCAAATTGTCCCGGAATGTGGTGTAGATACCCACTTCACCAAATTCTGTTCTTGTTTTCGCACACTAAACTCGAGAAGTTGTACAATCAATGTTGTGTTCTGCACTCTATCACACCTGACGTTGTTGGCTCAATATCGGATGTTGGGTTGAATGCTTCAAAACTTATCAAACCATTAACACTCAGTTGCTTATCTTTGTGTCCTACGAGCTGTCAGTTTCCGTTTCCAACGTTTTTGAGAGAGATTGTTCAGCATTATGAACGACCTGCAGGTTGTCTGACAATCGCAATTCTCTGGGCATCGACTTTGTTAAAAGTGGAACTGTTGACCAGAATAAATTTTAACATGACATTTACTGAGTTTTACGACTTTGTACTCAGTGATTTGAAACTGCTTAAAGTGGCATCAACTAAGCAGAAGTACTAGGTTAAGCGAAGTTCTGCTCTCCCACGCAGACCCAATAGGCCTAAATGATAGGCCTAGGCCTATCTGCAATCTGCATGCACGTTACACGTAGGCCCATAACTGTATAATTATATGAACTTCATGCTGGGCCTCTGAAGCCAGGTTACCCTGGTAAGTTACCCTGGAATTTAATTAGCGTTTTGTTCTTGAAGTTGATTCTGCTTTAGAACCTACATGTACATTAGCTAGGTTGACCCAATATTCGTTACATACAGTGACGTGGACAGAGTAAATTGGTAATGCCATATCTATAGTGAGTGCGGGCGTCCCGGAATGGCAAACTCAAAAGTTGGCAGCCATAGTATGCCTGTCTTTATAAGGAGATAGGTCTTACCAAATAGATAGCAAAGTAAAAGTAATCGACAAGAGTAGGCTACAGTGTATTACCAGTCAACGGCTAGGCCTACATACTACATAGACGCATAGGCCTAAGCACAGCCCATGCAGCTTCACAACTATACACAAAATAATTAGGCCAAGCTTGTTGTTGATCCGTTTTGCAGACGTAGATGCGCAATGGCAAGAGTCACTTTTAGATTCGTCTAACAAGATCACACGTGTATAGTGGCGCCGCCAGACGCCAAGAAAGTGGACGCAAAGTCGAAGACGTAATAATAATTATTATTTAAGACATTCATACAGTGCCATTCATGTTGGTCAATCAGTGGTCATCTTCATTCATGTCATAATGAAGCATTTAATGAACATTACACGGGTGTAGCGCTACACAGACGAAAGCTCTTGCAGTTAAACATTTTACACTAAGTGTAAAAATGCCGACAACACAGTATCATGCGGACATATGTGAAACTTTCATCATGCCATTTGAATGACTTGGTCACTAGCAATCATTGTCTGAGCTTTGTCTCTGCTGATCACGCGGAAATTCTAACGCTATGCGACGACACTATCATGGGCCTACAGGTTTACATTTTGAATTTTAGAGGTTCACAGTTGTGTCATTAGGCCTAATATTTAATTGTTTAGCCAATAAAGCAGTAGACGCAAATGCTTCTATTGCGTCCTCGTGCCTGCGCCACTGCATGTGTATGTTTGTCCGTCTGTCTGTCTCTCTGTTCATCTATCTGTCTTTCGCCAAAATGTAGGCCTATTACCCAATACATTGCAATCTCAGAGTAGCCCAGTGGTTCTTAACCTTTTCAAGGGAACCGAACCCCAAGAGAAATCCATGACCACTCACCGAACCCCTCAAGTTGGAATAATAATTTGTTAACTAATGGGTACAAAAGGAAATAAAAAAATGTACCAAAATGTGATACAATATTAATACATTCAATACATGAACATAGCAGAAAAGGGTAATAGTTGCTTTTAGCGTACGTCGTACGATGCTATTTCTGCAGAAAAACAACGAAAAATTACATGTCTTATCGGTAATAGAAAGATGGCTGCCGGTGCAGGGCCGTCTTAACAGCATTGTAGGCCCTGGGCAAAGCAATGCACTGAGGCCCCTACTCTCCCACAGGCATAATAATTGAAACGGTCAATGACATCAAACCTATAGATGTATTGTTACTTTCAGCATTCACTTTGTAACGAAATGAATATTTAAACATAAAGAAGCATAGGTCTATACTAAATTACTTACTTACTTATTTATATACTGCAATGCGAAGATAGTTAATACAATTGGTACTCCTTACTCTGACAGATTCTCAGAGATGGTACTGTATGAATAACTTATTAATCAACACAAACGTCGGGCGCTTCGTTCTAGGACGAGGGGTGAGCTCCTAGTTCCACGGGCACGCTTGGCTATTAAACAGCGCCGTGCTTTTTCCGTTGTGGGACCTTCCACCTGGAATGACCTCCCGCTTAAGCTCCGTTCATTACTTGTGAACCATCCGGCAGGGTTATACAAGTCCCTCAAGTCTTTTTTCTTTAGTCGTGGCTGGGCCGGGAGCGCTTCTGAGTAGCTTCTTGAAGAGGCGCTATATAAATGCTCGGAATGAATGAATGAAACGGTTGCGAAATTTCTTTGCAGTGAATTGATTTATAATTGGGTTTAAGTCAATGGTCTTGAGGAAATCATTTTCAATGCACATGAGTGAAAGCCAGTTCAAACGCTGCTGCCCCATATTGTTGCGAAGCTCATTCTTTATAAGTTTCAATATGGAAAATGAATGTTCCCTTGTACAGTTGGTCACCATCATGCATATGAACACTCTGAATGCAATTTCAACATTGGAGAAGTAGGGGAACAGATTTCAAGTTGTCCGAAATTATTTCTCTGTACAACGCAGGGAGAGTAGACCTATCACAATTTTCATCAAGAACCAAGTGATACACATTAGCCAGATGTTCACACTTTTTGTTTAGCTCATCTGAACCAAATGTTTTCAATTGACTGAAGAAGGAAAACACATTTCCAATTCACGAATAAGATTCTGCACGTTTTCTCAGCTCAGAGGTCAGAGAACAGGGAGGAATGTTTCCGTCATGAACTTTCACTTTTGCATAGAATTATCTCTCCTTCTGGTCCATCACATCTAGTAAGAGGTATACTTCGCTTTCGTTCCTGTTTCTTCACATCGCTATAATTCAAGTCTGGAACCTATTCCTGGCCTTCAATTCATGCTCACTAAACTTGTTTCTAATTTCCTGAAGATAAGTTTTTAGAGACTCAAGAAGATTCATGGCTATAAAAAATTACAAGAATGTCTACATCTGTTGACTGCAAGACCTTACTTCTTTTGTTGACTCTTTCAAGAATGTCATTCCAAAGAATTGTCAGAAATATCGTTTCCAGGTTCTCCATTTTCTAGCTCAATCCCTTTGCCTCTCACTTTGTATTCGCTTCCTGATCAGTGTCAGCTGATACAGAATCCAGTGCATGTTTAATTTTTTCTAAACCTCCATGCACGCAGTAATTTTTGTGGTCTAATTTTTTGTGGTCTAATCTATGGTCTTTTAAATTTGGAGGCCCCTAGAATCGTGAGGCCCCTGGCGACTGCCCATCTCGCCCATGCCTTAACCCTCAGACTACCAGAATTTTTTTATACACTGAGTACCAGTGGGGTCAACAATGACCCCAACACAAATTTTACAATAAGTTCTTTGTTTTTTTAAATTTTTATTTATTGCCATGAAAACAAATATTAGTAAAGTATTTGGAACATGATTAGGCTGTTGAAATGAATACATTTTTAATTTAATATTTTCAGATTAGTGCTCAAAGTGTTCGAGTGTTCTATGTTCAAAACTAGTATTGACAATATCCGGTCATTACAGTTACTGTTTACAGTTTATGCAGGTATACTCGGCAAGAACGACATAATTGCGCTTACTTTTTGCACAGATTATATTTGACTTCTTATCATTTTCTTATGATTTTGTCCACTTGTCAAATAAGTGCAAGTTGTTTAGGATATTGACTTTCTATTCTGCGCACCACATCGTCAAATCTAAAGGCACGTGATATTTTCTGGAACCGATTTCTAGTCATGCTGTCGCTGAAACAACGTCTAAACTCTACATTTTTGCTGTACTGCTTCATTTCTTGGCTTGTCAGATATATCACTCCATGTTTCACCATAGATGGCACTGTCTTCCTTATTTATCCACTTCCGTTTCCTTTAGAATTGGGTTTCTCACAACTAGTTTGAACCTGTCAGCAGACTGTCAATATTTTTGGCAATAAATTTACTAAGTAAACAATATATAATAGTTTAGTTTTTAGTTGGTTGCTGAATAAAAATATGTTATATGTTATTATATATATCCTTGTTAAAATACATTTAAAATCAATGTTAGCTCAATAAAAATGTATTTTGTTATTTTTGCATATGTCAGAATTATTCAGTTTACACTGGGGTCAAAAATGACCCACTGGTACTCAGTGTATAAATGGTATACCAGCGCCATCATTCTGGTGATAGAAAATGTAAAATAAAACTTTGAATTTTGTACAAAACAGGAATACCTATAAAGTCAATTTCATTGAGATATCTCTTATAGGGGGTGAGCAGGACTAATGCAAACTACCTCTGGGGTCATTTTTGAACCCCAATGGTAGTCGCAGGGTTAAGACGGCACTGTGCCGGTGTTAATTATCGGGAGGTGTAGTAAGACATAACTAAGGTTAACAGGATGAACAGCTTTAAATTTCATAAGGTAGGGTCTGGTAGGCAATCTATTTCAAACAAAATTTATTAAATAAAAGTCGAAAATAAAAATAAATAGCAAATGATTTTTCACTCACACTCACTGACCCTGAATATGTATATATTTCAGAGGACCTCTGCCGAACCCCTGGCACTGGCTCACCAAACCCCAGGGGTTCGGTCGAACACTGGTTAAGAAACACTGGAGTAGCCTGTTCATAAAATGTCACTCTGCTAGTCGTATTATTCAATGTGTAGGCCTAGCCTATACAAACGCGTACGCCCATGCAGCGGCAAGACAGACAGGCAGCTGGACAGACAGACACAAGGAAAGACAGGCAGGGCATGGCAAGTTGTCATAAGCTGCTTTAGTGCTTATTATTATTGCTATTGTGCTTGCACGTTTGCAGGGCGGTTCTACATTTTTCACCATTCGCATTCTCGTGCTGCTGCATGGGCTATAGGCGTAAGCTTTTTACAGGTGAATATTGACGTTGAATGGTAGGACGTACTGTAGCAGAGTGATGAATGCTTTGAGATTTCAATGTATTGGGTACTGCATGTATATAGCCATGGCCAAGGACTAATGATGTGCAGACAGAGAGACGGACAAAGAGAAAGACATGCAGACGGACAGACAGATAGGCCTACAAGGACAGACAAGCAGAGGGTCAGCCAGTGAACTTCCTGGACATGGTTAGTTAATATTATTATTGCTATAATAATTGCGCATGTACGTTCGCAGGACGGTTCAACTTTTTACAGAGCCGGATTTCAATGCTGCTGCATGGGCTAGCCGTAGGCCTAAGCTGTAGGCTGTAGCAGAGTTAAATTTGATGCATCCTTTTACAATGCGTTGGGTAATATAATATTGCAGTCGTGGCGAAAAATAAGTAATTGTACAGAGGGACAGACGGACAGAGGTGAGAGAGAGAGAGAGAGACACACACACACACATAGACAGAGAGGGAGACTGGAGAACAGAGACAGACAGACAGACTGAAACAGAGACAGACACAGACACAGACACAGACAGACAGACAGACAGACGGCCAGACAGACATACATAGATATTGGGTCAATCTGTAGGCTAAACAGAATAACGTAGGCCTACTGAAAAGGAAAGGGCTACGTTTACGGACAAGTTTTGTAGCGCTCCGGATTATCTAAATGAAAGAGGATACATTGAGCCTAAAATGACACCAGAATTATTTCTCTAGCTCATTCTTAGCCGAAATTATGCATAAAAGGTACTTTCTATTCTAGAACCGCAAATTCCGAGTAAAATACACTTGCAGTTTCAACATGCAAAAATGTGAAAGTCCATAGCAACCATGCTCCAATTTCAATGAGAAGTGGCACATTTAGCGAAAGCAACATGCCCTCTATAATTTTATTCTGAGAGTTTCATCAAAATGTATTTATTGATTATGAAATTATTTCATTTTTTTACATTAGATCTAACCTAAAAACTAATATGTTAGATGTAAATTATGGTCTATCTTTAAATTAAAAATACAAGGACACTAAATATTTTATGACATAAAATATTATCTATTAGATTACAAAGACCTGTAAAAGTAACTATCAGTTCAGAATTAGGCTAAATAGAATTTTTTGGTTTTGGAAAAACGTCCTCGTTTGAAGCCACGTCCCCTTTTTCGTAACTGTCTTTCATCGGAATGTTCTGCATCATTTTCAGAACTCGATGACCTCAACCGAGTGCCGCGATTAAGAGGTTCCCTTCCTCGTCTTTGCACTCTGATTGATTTTTGACTGTCATGATTTCCATTTTCATGTTCTGTTGCTAAAAACAGTATGTACACGGCTGCCTTTCAGCAATGCGTACCCCTAGAACTATAGGGCTCTATGTCCACTTTTTTGAAAAATCAACCTAACGCTATATCCGTTACCGGGATGACAGGGGCTATGTCCTGAACAGTCTAGCTTAACTGGAGACGCTTTCTTTAGCTCAATCTGTGAGTGCTATAAAGCTCTATGTCCACAAATTTGGACAGTGTCTCAAAGCTATAGAGGAACAAGTCAGTCATCCAATAGAATCATTAATTTTGTATCACGTGAATTGGAGATATAACCGTGTTCGAGTGAGGTCTGAAAAAGAATTATACGGTGCTATGTCCATAGCCAATAGCAGTGAGAGATCTTAACACGTGACTGGACTTATAACCGTGTTCGAGTGAGGTCTGAAAAAGAATTATACGGTGCTATGTCCATAGCCAATAGCAGTGAGAGATCTTAACACGTGGCTGGACTTAGAACCTACAGCACTCAATTTGTCTGCAAAAAATAGTCACCCCTGTCAAAATTATATCCAAATTACTCATAATCGGTTTACATTATGATCGAAATACAAATATAATCATACTAAGGGAAAACTTTGTTTTCCAAAAAGTTTAATTTAATTGCCATCAATAAAAGAGAGCAAAAAATTTTGTCAGCAAATCTTAAAATTCGTTTTTCTCCGTTTCGCCAAAAGTGGACATAGAGCCTTGTTGTTCTAGGGACAACGAATTATGCTCTTCCACGTCGCAGACCTCGTCCTCCATCGACAGATGGATTGTCATATTCATCTTTATCACTTTCGCAGGCTGCTTTGACCGACTCTGCTGGACGAGGGCAAACAACACCTTGCAGTGAATTTTTGAACATTTCACGAATGGCTCCAATTTAGAGAAAGTTTAAGTGGAAAATTTTTGATCCGTACACTGCTGAGCATGTTCGCAGTAGAAAGGCATATGCAAGTTCAATACGAGGATATTTCTTAATTGATGCAGTATTAACAGATTTGATTTCCTGAATTAATATTATTAGTTATGTGGCTGATGATGGAAATCCCTATCCTGTTGTTCTTTCGTGTTATGCTGCACAACCGTTTGGTTCTGTTTCAAGAACCATGATGTCTGATCTTGAATTACTCTTCCAGTAAGCTATCAATGACAAGGTGTTTCCTGATGAGTGCAATCCGCTCGGATCCTGAAGTCTTTATCGTTTAAGTGAACTCATGCAGAAATTGAAAGAAGTGTTGGCGGAGGAATCTGACACAGCTTCACTGTGGTTTCTATTCATGTGTAGGGTTGACCTAATAAAGCTGTTTCTGTTAGCTGAGAGAACGAGCAATTTCTCAGAGCATTGTCATGATATTTTAGGTCTCTTTGCTGCAACTGGCCACATGAAATATGCAAAACTGGGAAGACTGTATTAATGCTGCAGGTGGAAGATTTAGCAGAGACACATCTACTTATGTACGATGCGTTAACCTATAAATGCAGAATTGTATCGCTATTCTGCATCTGGCTTAACTGAAGCAAATCTGCCGCCATTTGCTCAGTACGTTTTCGATGGTGGATATCTTATACACAAAGTGACGTAGAACCTAAAAATGGAATTATTCGATATTCTCCCTTTGTACTTGATTATTATGTCGATGTGTATACAACAATTCCCACTACATAGATTGTCAATATGATTTGCATGGTAAATATTTGATGGTTAAGGCTACAAACTCGGTGGGTAGGAAGGATTCTACCTTGAACAGACGGTTTGCGTAGTCAAATATTGTCTTTTTAAGGGCGTGGGAGACGGAAACTTATAATTTTTTTTAAAAGACACATGGATGAGAAAAGCTTATGCCATCTGAATTGTGAAGCCATGTGAAATGAGGACTTGTACACTAAACTGAAGACTTTAACGTCGAAAAGATGTATGATTTGCACGGTAAATTTGTAACCTTTTAGGTTACAATGGTAGATTGAATGTTTGTTTGCCTAATGCATTTTAGATTGAGTATTGATGGTTTGCATACCAAACTTGCAACATTCAGATTTCTGAGACACATGGAACGGCGAGGTTTCCGGTAAAGTTGCAACTCTTGTGTGGCGAAGATGCATGGGATGGCACCCAGGCCTTAGGGCGCAGGACAAAAGCGCGCCGTCAATAGCGCGAACCGTCAATTGCGCGCATAACAAATGCGCGCCGACAATAGCGCTCTTACATTGAGACTTAGAGACATACATAACTAAAATAACTCTTTGTGTAGTTTATAAGACAATAGCGTGCAAAACGGAAAAGATGGCAATTTATCAGCGTTCTAAATAAATCCCTCATCGTATAATTATTATTTTTAATTAATCCAACTTTGATTTAAGTAAGAAAAACTTTCATTAACCCAACTTCTATTTAAGCAAAAATAATTATTTCATCAATCCAACTTCTATTTAACAAGTAATTATCGACGCTAAACACCGTTTTACCCATATAGCCTAATGGACGAAAATTTTAGAACGCTACAACTATAAAATAATTACCTTGATGTGTGTGCTCACTTGGACGGCAGCTTAATGTAATTTATGCAATTATTATTTATTGACAAACGATATATTAAGTTGCCGTCTTTCGGGAACTCGATGTGTGAGCACACACATTACACTGGGCAACAAAATAATATTTTTTGTTTGCTACTCAGAACTTTAGAACTGTTCTTAGCTAAATTTGGGGCGCCGATTTCAAATATGAAATCGAAATTTGGCTAGCACGTCAGGTTTTTTAGGTACGCATAAGTGAGGTTCTACACAATATTATTGCGAACTCTCAACTCATACTATCAGAGAAAGTAAAGTATTTAAAATGTATCGGACATTGCTTTTGCGCTTGTTCTTAGCTATATTTTGGGTGCTGATTTCAAATATGAAATTGAAAATTGGCTATCACGTCAGGTTTTTCAGGTAACCATCGGTGAGGTTCTACGGAATTGCGAAATCTCAACTCATATTAACAGCAAAATGAAAAGTAGGCCTATATTAAAAATGTATGAAGAATTGGATTTTGTGCTTGTTCTTAGCTAAATTTTGGACGCTGATTTCAAATATGAAATCGAAATTTGGATGGCACGTCTAGTTTTTCAGCTACGCTTCAGTGAAGTTCTACACAATTGCGAATTCTCAGCTCATATAGGCCTATACTGTTAGCGAAAGCAAAGTATCAAAACTGTATCACACAATGCCAGGCATTTGCTTTCGCATTTGTTCTTAGTTAAAATTTGGACGCTGATTTCAAATATGAAATCAAAATTTGGCGAGCTTGTCAGGTTTTTTAGATACGCATCAGTGAGGTTCTACATAACCGCAAGGCACTGGCTACGGAACCGTCCGGACGGTGCAGTAATTTCTTTTCTACGGAACCGTCCGCAAATAATCTATGGGCGATTGCACATATCTATGGCGTGACAGCCGAACCATCAATAGCGCAGTAGTTAAGGGATTAACGAAACTAACCCTAACCCTGACCCTAACCGACCCTCACGACGCCTAATTTGACACTAAACGACCACACGAATACTAACCTGGCCCTAACCGACCCTCAAGTTGTCCACCATATAAAAATTCCACGGGAAGACAACAAGTTCACGTGACAGGCTTTTGCCAATATTTATTTCAACCTGATGTACACGCCATAGATATGTGCAATCGCCCATAGATTATTTGCGGACGGTTCCGTAGAAAAGAAATAACGGCACCGTCCGGACGGTTCCGTAGCCAGTGCGTAACCGCAAATTAGCCTAATGCGGTACATTTGCGGTATGAACTACGCGATGCGTACCTCAGAAACCTCACGTGCTAGCCAAATTTCAATTTATTTGAAATCAGCATCCAAAATTTAGTTGAGAGCAAGCAAAAAGCAAATGCCTCATACATTTTTAATACTGTGTTTTCACTGATAGTATGAGTTGAGAATCAGCAATTGTGTAGAACCTCACTTATGCGTACCTAAAAAACCTGACGTGCTAGACAAATTTAGATTTCCTATTTGAAATCAGCGCCCAAAATTTAGTCAAGAACAGTTCTAAAGTTCTGAGTAGCAAACACAAAATCGTTTTTTTATTGCCCAGTGTTAATGTAGGCGTATACAACTGAAAGAATCCTAGAAACCGTATAACTTAACCCTGCGACTACCAGTGGGGTCAAAAATGACCCCAGAGGTAGTTTGCATTAGTGCTGCTCACCCCCCATAAGAGATATCTCAATGAAATTTTATGACTTTATAGGTATTCCTATTTTGTACAAAATTAAAAGTTTTATTTTACATTTTCTAACACCAGATGGCGTTGGTATACCATTTATACACTGAGTACCAGTGGGTCATTTTTGACCCCAGTGTAAACTGAATAATTCTGACATATGCAAAAATAACAAAATACATTTTTATTGAGCTAACATTGATTTTAAATGTATTTTAACAAGGATAAACTATTATATATTGTTTACTTAGTAAATTTATTGCCAAAAATATTGACAGTCTGCTAACAGGTTCAAACTAGTTGTGAGAAACCCAATTCTAAAGGAAACGGAAGTGGATAAATAAGGAAGGCAGTGCCATCTATGGTGAAACATGGAGTGATATATCTGACAAGCCAAGAAATGAAGCAGTACAGCAAAAATGTAGAGTTTAGACGTTGTTTCAGCGACACCATGCCTGGAAATCGGTTCCAGAAAATATCACGTGCCCTTAGATTTGACGATGTGGTGCGCAGAATAGAAAGTCAATATCCTAAACAACTTGCACTTATTTGACAAGTGGACAAAATCATAAGAAAATGATAAGAAGTCGAATATAATCTGTGCAAAAAGTAAGCGCAATTATGTCGTTCTTGCCGAGTATACCTGCATAAACTGTGAACAGTAACTGTAATGACCGGATATTTTCAATACTAGTTTTGAACATAGAACACTCGAACACTTTGAACACTAATCTGAAAATATTAAATTAAAAATTTATTCATTTCAACAGCCGAATCATGTTCCAAATACTTTACTAATATTTGTTTTCATGGCAATAAATAAAAATGTAAAAAACAAAGAACTTATTGTAAAAATTGTGTTGGGGTCATTTTTTACCCCACTGGTACTCAGTGTATCAAAAAAATTCTGGTAGTCTGAGGGTTAACTTGTAAATTAATAATTATTACACAATTTAGATCAATCGAGGTGGAAAATCGTTCGAAGTTTTATAATTGAAAGGGATAGTACAGTCTTGTAGTTTGTGCTGCGCGCTTTCGTCTCCTGGCTGTATGTAGCCCGACGTGCAACGGGCGGGGCACTGATAACACGGTCCGAGTCCATGTGTCCTTCTGCTTCCCTACCGGTCTCTTCCAGTTTCTTGATGGGAGATATCAAAGCTCACAGTGCTCTTACGTGGTCCTATCCCGTCACTGCGAAATGCAAAATGGCCAAGCACTAAGTCTTCTATGGTTAGGTCTACTATCATATCTGTGAGTACATAATATCTATAGGATGACAGTTTAGCACTGTTGAAACAAAGCTGGGAAGCTCAATGACAAAAACAACTTTAGACAGTCTCAATGACAATTTGTGTTAAATGAATGATCTTCAAAGTGATACCAGATAATCTGGGGAACCTCTATCTGGATTTTTTTACCAGAAATTGGCTGATCAACTGGTTCTTGCTTACTGTTTTCGAATTTGCGCTTCTTACATCTAATCGTTTCTAAAATGGGAACGCAAAGAAACATTCCAATGACCTTCTATGGCGTCCTTGATTAATAGGCCTACTATTGGATGTCTGGTGACCGGATAATTCGACGCAAGACAATTCGACGCAGGGACAATTCGGCCCAGGAAATAATTTGTTCGATTTGATATTACAGCCTAATTCACGGTTGCAGAATATTTAAATAAGCATTAAGATGGTCCTAATTTAGGCGTTTGCTGTCAGTAGGTCAGTAAGCTTTTTTTCGTGTTTAATTTCCTATTAACCCTCGGGCTACCAAGGGGGGGTTTATTACGACCCCCCTAGGTTTTTTGCTTAGAAAACTTGTTTCATGTGGAATATAATTTTGATAATTTAGGTAGCTGTAGCAGGATCTTTTGCGCACATTTTTAGGTAAACATCATTGTGATATCTCATGCCATTCAAAAGTTACACCCGATATACCTGAGGTACCAGGGGGGTTGATACGACCCCCCTTAGTTTTTCGTCTATAGTGTACTCATTTTTCTTCCTGGAAGGGAAGCAAATATACCATTCTTTAGAGGGAATGCAGGGCTTCATTTGCATACTTAGATGTTTGTCTTTTGAAGACCGGAAGTGATCAAAATAAATAATAATACGCGTAATATGCGTGAAAAATGTCTGAATGGAAGGACTCCCCCCCTTAGTTTTTTGTCGGTAGCGTATTCATTTATATTCCTGGAAGAGAAACAAATATACCATTCTTTAGAGGGAATGTAGGGCTTCATTTGCATACCTACATCTTTTGTCTTTTGAATACCGGAAGTGATCAAAATAAATAATAATACGCGTAATCTGTGTAAAAACGGCTGAATATAGCATCACAACGTAAACCGATATATATGTATGGATATATATGTACGGATGTATATTTATACGTATATAAACATATGTAGGGATGTATGTGTATCTTGGATACATAGATCAGTTTCAAAACACACGTAATTTTATATTTCTGTATCCAAAAGTACAAAATGTACGCAATAATATAGAATATCGCTAATTAAGGGGTTCCGTTGTTAAAAGTGATGTAATTTTGAGGTGCATTCACATAATGTACAACTAAATATACCATTCGGTGCAGAAATGAATGATGAATCCAATGCTGTATTACAAGTTATGATATGTGAAACCAAACACGAAATCCAGGGGGTCGTCTCAACCCCCCTTGGTAGCCGATGTCACAAAAAAGCTTGGTAGCCCTAGGGTTAAACGCGAAAAATCGAACGATGTCGTTTTTTCATAAAGTTCGTCTTTACAACGAGCAACAAAGCAAACTAAATTTTTGGAACCTGGAGAAATGTAGAACCCATTTTATGATGAAAACATTTGATTAATTTATGTTCAATATTTTTATTGAACAGAGAAACATCAAAGACTGCTGAGTGAAACAATGGAACAGAATGAAGCGCCATCTATTACGACGGTAAGATTGTGCACCAATTTATCTAAAACAAATAGGCTACTAATAGGGTTAACAACATCACGGGACTATCTGGCGATCTTACTTGAAGTGGTCATCAACTGGTGCATTGTGCATTATGATAACGGCTATGTCGAAGTTATTTTTAATGGAATACAGTTCCAGAATAACGGCTCGCATCGTCGAACGGGTGTGAAACTTATTAAGCCCCCAGGTGTCGCTGAACGCAACGAGCATTGACATTCCTGTCTTCATTTCCGCTCACCCTCTTCAATCTTTTTCACCCTGAATTTAATCTTGAAAGTGGTGGACTGACTTCCTTACTTTTCAAGTAATGTATGTCACTGGGTTTATTTAAATTCATATTTCTTTGCACCGACGTGATTTGAAGAATCTGTGTTATTTTTTGGAAACATCATGCAACGCTGGGAATGCTTTTATCTTAATATATATTTGTGTCTGTCTTTCTATCCTCCATGTCTGTCATTCTCTGACAGCACTGTGTCATACGATATTACAATTATTTTAAAATATTGTAGTGACTGATTTCCTCCTTTCTGAATTATTTCGATTACGTGGCTGTCAAAAGACATTTAGATTAGGCTAAACATTAAGCTTAGTAAGTGGTGAATATAAACCATATCCTGACGGAGTGAAATAACAAGTCACCATTCTGGATGCATAATTATATCACTCACATTTAAAAGATATCACAGAACTAGTAGCGTTTGTACTAGTGCTGAGCAACAACTTAATTTTAAGGGAGTAAAGATCAGTGGAAACGCAAATGTGTCTCGTAGAAAAATTAGTATAAAATAAGTAGACTTCACTGAAGCTCATCAGATTACGGTACCTTTGAGATGGAATCATGAATAAGGCATACGGAAGAGCTGGTTCGCCGACAATTGCGCCCGTAACAAAATGCATAATGCGCACGAACAAAATCGCCCGCCCTGCCTGCTGAATGAGGCGAGAAATGAGACACAACGAAAGCGGCACAACGCACGGTATTTTAATTCATCTATTTAATAAATTAGATAGTAAAATAATAAAACATTCTAAGAAAGAAAGTATGTTGCCAGGATGACAGTTACACAGTTACAGGATTTATCTTTTGAAAGACGATTCTCATAAGTTCCTCTAAATTGTCAAACAGTTTTAATCGACTAAATTTGTTAATTGTGCGCAATACTCCGGAGGTAGTCGAGGATTGGAACAGTCCCATAACTGCTGGAAACTATCTGCCACTGACGAGTTAACTGAACGTATTTGTTCTTAGTGGAAGGCTGCCTTCGTTTCTCTGCCGAATGTCGGGGCGCATTTGCCGGGGTTTTTATGTGTTTTTTGACGCATTTGTCGGGCGCTTTTGTCGGGACGCTTTGTCGGGGCGCTTTTGTCGGGGCGCTTTTGTCGGGGCACTTTTGACGGGTCACCGGAAGAGCTTACACCTTCACTTGGCACCAAACAAAGTCATTCAATGACGTTTATTGCGCTCTATCGACGGATGCCACATAGTTTAAAATGAGACTTTGTCGACTGAGTAAATCTTGTAAATTGTACTGATTTAAACAAGCGTCTGAACTTTTGAAATTTGTTCTAAGCTAATTTTATTCGGTGTCCATAAAATTCCATAAATTTCCAGATTAACTAATCATAGCATACAATATGCTCTTCCAGTGTTAACGTTGCATCTTTTTTCACTTCAGTTGTACAATCTTCCATTGGAGATATTGGATATGATCTTACAAAGCTCCTATCTACATTGGGTATTGCATTCATCAACAAACCAGACAGACGAAGAAATTATCAGGTCTCTCATATCAGTCGAGGTTTGTTTTTATCGAAGAATTACCAGACAACGGTCCAAGAAGGCAATCTGGCGTTACCTGAAAAGTTAGATATCTTCCGAGCATTACTGTCCAACTTATTTCTTTCGGTCACAAGGGACAACGTTGATTAAATATCTTAATATAATCTGAAAACTTCCAGGGTGTCATTATCGTCAGGCATAATAGTATGGTTAGCTAGCTATCCTGACACACGCAACAGTGTAGTAGCGAACGTACCTCACAAAAGCATAAATGATAGGTCCTGGAGTCATTAATATAAAACATTCCCCATCAGCCTAAGTGTGCAATTCTCGCATAACTAGAAGAGTAAGAGTGACCACTGGCGTGTCCTAGTCACAAGAACTGTTCAAGAGTTAACGGTTGACAGTGGCCAGAGCCACTGGACTAAGTTACATCGAAAAATGCGAGAATAGTTTAAGCTTATAATTCTGTGACTTTCTGTCCTCGTGCGAAGGAAACGAGTGGCTATAGGTAAGGTGAGATAAATGTTATACCTTTTCCATTGTAAACGGATTTTAAACTGGATTCTTTTAATTTTATTGACAGCATTTGACGTAATTATCACGCTCATATTTGTGGTTCTCTGGAAACTTTCACAGCATCATTAGCATACGAGAATATTTATTTGTTGAGCTAATTTGTGACTTTCTGTCCTCGTGCGAAGGAAACGAGTGTATAATTATGTAATGCGATTTATGTATTATGTTATTTCTTTTCCAATGTTAGCGGATTTTAAACTGGATTCTTTTTTGTTTGAATAGCAGTTTTATTCGGCGTACTTATCAGGCTCATATTTGCGGGTCTTTGCAATGGCTTCAGTCAGAGAGCTTTGAATCATTTGTAGTTGTGCAGATCTCCCTAACTGCGACAAGTGAGAATTAAGCTGAAACTTTGTCGAGTCTGCTAGAAATCTAAGCATTTGGCAGTGAAACCTCGTATTTCTTTTAATTTATATCAATTTACGATTGTCATTGTTAGAATTATTATTCTCAGGTCAAAATCTGACCCGATCAATTGATTAAAAATAAGCAAAAGATCGATCGCTTCATCATCATCATCATCATCATAATCCGAGGTATGCTCCTCCCTGGACCAATGTTTGCACGACGTGTAGCTTCTGTCTTTTAAGGTTTCTATGGAAAAACCAAGAAAAGATATGCAATCATTAGAGACAACAGAAATTATCTCTTAGAAAATATTCAACCGAATGATGAGCTAATCTCTTCACTGTTGTCTCTCAACTGCATAACGGAAGAACAACGTAACTTCATTCAACGACAACATTCAGAACGAGGAAAGAACGACGAGCTTTTGTACATCGTGACACTTTTCGACGAAGTAAAGTGGTCAAATTTCGTCAAATGTCTTCGACAAACCAGCCAGAAGACAGTGGCTAGGATCATGGATAACGGAGGAGGTTTAAGTTACAAATCTTATCTTAAGGCAAATTAAAATTAACAAGAGCAAATGTATGCATTCAAATCGAATTAGATTAAGGTCGTTCCGGCCTTGAAAAATTTCTATTATTAAATATGCCCTATCGTGCCATTTACTAACCTAGTAGGCCTAGGCTATAATTTATTATAGCAACTCCAGTACAAGTGGTTAAAGTGGACATCTTTACATAAAACGGTCATAATATACGGTGCTTTCATGGTAAACTGAAAAAAACTTAAATTTCGAACGAACGATGCAAAGCTTTTCTGAAGCTTGGCAATGGCCACTATGAAGAAAATAAGTTCCCATGAAAAGACCTAGTTGACGCTGAAGCAACAGTAATAGGTGTCGACCATGAAATTATGTTTAGTTGCATCTCTACACCTTTAAATAATTTCAGTATTAACTAAATATGCTAAACTTGAAACTGGTCGTACTGCTCTAAGTAAGCAAGTAAGTATATCCTGCACTCTCGCAAAGTCCCACCACACAGGCGAGCAATGCAGCATCATACCAACCGTAGTGGCACGAACTACATCAAATAATCTGTCCCTCGAGAGCCCGTGCGACCTCAGGATCCGAAGTGCATAAAAGGACTGCCTTGCTTTTATGGTCAAACGTTTAATGTGGCTGGAGAACGCAAATTTCGCTGTAAGCTCAACACCCAGAATATTTAGGGTTTGCACTCGTGCGATACCTTTGAGAGGAGAGGGGAACATACCGATGGTACCCTGGGGACACGTGAAAATTATCTCACAGGACTTGCTTGAGTTAAGCTTCAGATTGCAACTCTGTGCCCATGCACTAATATGCTCAAGCTCAATCTCAGTAGTAGTGATACCTGATGCGGGGACAGCGAGATAGCAATCAGTTGGGCTGGGAGCGCCTCTGAGTAGGTTATCTTGGAGGGGCGCTATATAAGTCCTCTGAATGAATGAATGAATGAATGAATGAATGAATGAATGAATGAATGAATGAATGAATGAATCTGCATATTTAAAAATGCGATTGCATTTATTAACTGGTTATTAACTATTTCTAATGCCCTTCGTTGTATAGCATCGAGTTTCTTCACTGACTTGTGCTTTCCACTCACATTTTACTCAGCCAGTTTAAACCATCATCATCTTCAAATTGCCAGCTGTTTACCCAAACATTCAATGAAACAACTGCGGCTTTGTGCATTTTTGCACATACAGTACACAGTATTAATTCGTTGCCTCAAACTTTGTTGTTCCCTTCTCTCGGTTAGGCCTACTCGTAGTTTACGTTGCCAAATTATTCTAATGTATTGAATGCCGTACTTGACGTTGGCAAGTAAGTTTCCATTTAATAAAATTTATTTTCTTCAATCGAACTTCTATTTAAGCAATAATTATTGTCATCAATCCAACTTCTATTTAAGCAAAAAACTGAATAGACCCAGCCTCCACTGAAGCACAGACTTAGTTTAATCAATCCACCTTATATTTACGGAGTTAATTATTTCCATCAATCCAGGTTCTAATTAAACAAAGCATTGGTTTCATCAATCCAATTTCCACTTAGGCCAACAAATAATTATTATTTTCGTCAGTCCAACTTCCATTTTAAATTCGCAATATAAAATAATTTAGCAACGTAAACTACGGTTTTACCATAATCTCTGTCGCAACGTATTTCGCTGATTTGAAATTGATCTATCCCAGTATTTTGAGTTTTTACATAAATACATAAACTGGCGAGTTTTATCGGAAAAAGGTCGATAGTCCGAAGGTTCGATAGTCCGAAGGTTCGATAGTCCGAAGATTCGTTGTAGCTTGACGGATGAAAATAATTTTTGCTTGAGTAGAAGTTGGATTAATTAACAGAATTCTTGCTTAAATAGAAGTTGGATTCATGAAAATAATCCCTGCTTAAATGAAAGTTGGAATGATGAAAAGATATTGCAATGAAAGTAGAAGTTGAATTCATGCAACGATTTTATGTCAGATTAATGTCGTAGGCCTACTACAGAATCTTCGAACTATCGAACCTTCGGGCTTTCGAGGCGTAGCCTAACCGTTTTAACTACCTCAGCGATGATGACGGTTCATTTGAAACGCCTGCTAATGTTCTTTATGAAAATGTACAGTTGCAAATTTCGCTTAAATAAGACGAAGCTTCGAATTGGTAACGTGTCAACAACATAAAGAATATTTCATGTTCAAGTGCAGTTATATGAAATTAGGTCAAATTAAATAGTTTTACATTTGAAATGCTTTTCTGCCTTTAGGTGTAATAAAATGCAAGTGAAACCTCGTGGTGGAAAATGCACAGTATCAGTAGAATCACAGCTACTTCACAAACAAATCGAAGATCTTCGAAACAGAACCAAATCGTGGTCACATCAAACTGATAAACTCATCAGTCAACTGAGGGAGGAAGACATAGAAATCCTGAACTCTCAACTGGAGAGACAGACTGTGGTCATTTGGATCTGGTGTCGTTCACAAGCATCCCTTGAACACATTCAGAGTCTCTACGAATCGAATCAGCTGAGAGATATCTTATTTGGTCTTGCAAATATTCAAGCATGTATTTCAATGGCGATCAACATCGATGGGAATCAATTCAAGAAAGCCGTTGGCAAGTTCTTATGAACGCACTATCATCATAAACGAAACTTAAAACATGTAACGAACATAATCTAATGAAATTACTAAGATTAATGTCGTAGGCCTACTACAGAATCTTCGAACTATCGAACCTTCGGGCTTTCGAGGCGTAGCCTAACCGTTTTAACTACCTCAGCGATGATGACGGTTCATTTGAAACGCCTGCTAATGTTCTTTATGAAAATGTACAGTTGCTGGTCAACGAACGTAGCAGAATGTTGAAATGGGCAAGATAAGAACGTCAATTTATGTGTTTATGTAGTTTAGCCTACTTCTAGAGGGAGGAGGTCGATCGATAAATTAATACTTCAATGATGTGAAGAGCAGAGCATAGCGTAGGAAGCGGAATAGACTCCCGCTACCCCTTAAGGTAAACTCAGCTTTCCATACGTCAGATGGCGTTAGTGAAATGAGTAGTAGGACAGATGGGTGCCTTGCATGGCTGCCATGCAGTTAAATTCGAATCCTGTTAAACTTGTTACTACTGTGTCATGTAATCTTACTGCGTACATGTACATGTCAGTTTGAATCAATAAAGAAGGTTACTATTGTTATTACTTTGAATGATATTAAGACAGAATTGGAAGACAATTTACAGAAGGTACAAATGGAAAAGGCTGAGAGACAACAAGTGGCTGCAGTTATTCATTCATTCATTACGAAGTTTTTATATAGCGCCCCTGCAAGGTTACTACTCTGGAGCGCTCCCGACCCCAGCACGGCTGAAAAGGACAGTTTTGAGGCAAGTATAGAAAGATTCAGAGTGGATTCTGGGATGCAAGCGCAGCGTCAAAGGGAGCCCGTTCCAGAGGGAGGGGCCAACCACTGAGAAGGCTCGATTCTGCTTAGTAGCTGTGCGGGCAAAAGGGACCATGAGCACGGCCCGCTCAGTAGAGCGGAGAAAGCGACGACCCGGAGCACTCAAGGTAGGGCAGCAGACTAGCAGAGGTCGCGTAGATAGGCAGGGGCTAGGCCGAGCGAGGACCGCCAGCAGGGCCGGTTTTAGGGTGGTAGGGGCCCATGGGCGCCCAATATGGTGGGGCCCTTTTCTGCAGCGATTTTCCCTTTGTTGATGTGCAGTTTTCGACAAGGACAACCCCATACCGACCGTTATAACATGCCATATTGACTCATTCAAGCAAAGGTGCTAACGGCAATGTTTATATTGTTGACTTATTATTACCTTGTTTTAGAAATTCATATAAATGAAAAGAAATTGGGAAGATTACTTTGAGTATAAACAAAGTGTCTTCAATAATATTAAAAAATATTAAATAATTTTTCAAATACAAAATAAAAGGATACGCTTTAAGCTTCTTATCCAGGTTTTAATAGAAGTTGCTGATACAGACAGCAAACAAAGAAAGTAAAAATATTGATAAGCGGGTCCTCCACACTAAAAACAGATAGCTTGAGTCAGTTAATTAACTCAGTTAGACCTACAGTTAAGTCTAAATTTGAAAAGAGACTTTTACGCATCTTTCTATTGGCAAATAAAGTTATCGATAAACTGATTAAAAGCTAATTTGTCGTGGAATATGAATCTCTATGCTCAACACTGCAAAGTATCTAAGTCTCTCATGTATCACACTTGTGTGAGGCTTGTCCTTAGCCTAATTATCTTTATCTTAGAATATTAGCTTTCAGCAGTATACAGTTGGTGACCATGACCACCAAGTACCTTCTTAGCATAATTTCCACATTAAATTTTTTGAAATAAACTTTCAACACCTCTGTTGAATATTAAGTTAATTGGTACATGAACTGCTCCTGCTTGTGCTAGGTGGCCTATGCCTACCTGTCTCGTCTGTGAACATTTTGACAAAATAATAAAACTGTATGAGCTCATTGCCAAGACTTTCAAACGAGGTCATCGCCATACATTGCTACAAGGTTTTTCGCTGAGTTGCGTATTTTTGCATAACTACGTGGTTGAAGCCTAGATAGAAAACCAAACCTTGAGCTGATCGAGTAGTTCGTATGATGCTAGCCTTTTTGTCAATGCGGTTGCGAAATGGTCCATGATGGGTATAAAACTTGTCAATCCGAAACTTCTCTGAAGCAGATAGCACAGCTTCTGGAGCTCGACCATAATCAAATGGTAGGAGACGTACGTTTGATGACGCGTTTTCTTTGAACATATTATTCTGTCGTTCCACAAATTTCTGCACCCTTGCTTTCTCTCAACCTCTGTGAAATTATCTTGTTTCGGGCGTCGTTGTTAAACTGGCAGTTGTTCGAAAACAGTGACATCGGGCTCAGATGAGCCTGCATCTTGACCATCATCCACGGTGACAGAAGCTGCTGCTTGAAGTAAAAAGCAGTAATACGAGGTATATTTGCAAGTACTTTCTCATTTTGAGATGCTCTTTCTTTGCCTAACTTGCGTTTTTGAGAGCCACTAGGGCGATAAGTGCCTTTATGCCCAACTCCAATTCCGTTCATGTCTGTCGGATGAAATTACCGAGCCTCTTGAAATTATAGTATGTAATACTGATTTTCAAACTCAAGCTGCATAGTATTGCCAGATAGAATAGAGGAGTAAGGACAAATCCTATAGACACGCGGTCCGTTCGTCTCGAAGCCACTACCAGCACAGAAATGACAGCATACAGCAGCTGTGCGCTGCTAACAGATGTGCCCTTAAGGTTACTCGAGGACAAAATCACCAGCGGAGCGGTGAGCCGAAGACCTTCGGTATATACCCGGGGTCCTCGGCTGGACCGAGTACAGAATATCACTGTCTGCCCCACCTTTAACCCCACAGCAGGATGCGTCTGGCGTTGGAGCTGATATGCCCGAGCACTGCATGGGAAATATCACTTAGGTCTACGCTTACATCAGTAGACGACCTCCGCTTCAGTTAAAAGTAAGACAATCTGTCAAAAGCTGAACGTTCTACGCTTAAAGCGTGAACAGTAGGCTATGAACGCGATATTTCGAAATTATGATTATTTAGTACAGTGGTCAGTCAGAAACTGACCACTCGCTGACTCAGATCCAGTCACTAGTCACTCTCAGAGGGTTAGGTTCGAAAGAGCGACAACTCAAAAGAGCGACGTAACAAAAGAGCGACAAATGGGTAGCAGTTTTAAAAGAGCGACACAAATATTGATGATTTGAAAGAGCGACATAACGAAAGAGCGACACATCAAAAAGAGTGACGAATTGGTTATTATCGTAATTGGTAATAGACTAGGGGGTCGTGTATTCGTAGCCAGAAATTATTTGTTATTGTTTATCTAAGAGCTGCTTCACTTTCTACTAGAGAGAGTTTTGTTTGTGTTTATTTAGAGGTTCGTTATGAACGACTTCTAATGACTACAGGTGCCAATTCCAGCCATTGTATTTGTATTTTGATGTACCAGTTGCCACCACCCGTGGGAGAGGAAGACCACCGCGCATTCCACGACGTCATCCACCACGATTTCCCCAGAATTGTGGAGTGTTCACCATCTTCAAGCTCATAACCTCCCAAGAACAAACAACAGCTTGGAGGCTTGGCACAGGAGATTCGAGACTGTAGTGGCGCGTTACCACCTGGGAGTGTTCTCGACCATAAGATAATTCATAAAAGAGAACCACCGCACAGATCAAGAGGTCGAGAGACTTATTGCAGGGAACATTGCAGTAAAGAGGAAGAAAGAGCAACACCTAAGAGAAGAGAGGATTGCAACTGTTGTGGGGAGACATGGCACTATCCCTCTCGATGACTACCTTCGAGGGATTGCCCACAATATGCACTTGACCTCATGTCATAGAGTTGTTGTTGTTGAAGAATCGGACACTGAATGACACTTTTTTAGACTTATAACCTAGGGGCAATGACACTTTATTAGACTTATAGTCTAGGTGTAATGTTTTGACTTCATAGAGTGAAGAATCAGAAATATATTTGTCGCTCTTTCGTTATGTCGCTCTTTTGAATTATTTTTCATTTTAAAGGTTGTCGCTCTTTTGATACGGCATTTATGTCGCTCTTCTGTTACGTCGCTCTTTTGAGTTGTCGCTCTTTTGAACCGCTCCCCTCTCAGAATATCTTCCACAGTCAGACAACACACGCAGTGAAGGGGCACAAAATATAAATTGCAACTGGTGGGGGCCCTTAAGTGGTGGGGGCCCATTGCGCTGGTGCCCGTGTAGCCCATGCTTAAATCCGGCCCTGACCGCCAGACCAAAGCGATGATCCGATACGAGATCCGCTGCAGTAGGGGAGCCAATGAAGCACATCCAGCGTAATTATAACCTGAGACGTGGCCAAATTTGGGAATACGTCCGCAAAGGTGTGCGGCAGAGCGCAGGACCCGGTTCAGGCACCCCAACCGACCAGCTGGGAAGCCAACATAGAGTGAACAACAGTAATCAAGTCGGACTGTGATAAAAGAGTGGATGAGTGTAGCGGTGGAGTCTGAAGTACGTGAACGAGCAACAGTGCGGAACTGGCGTAACTGATAGTATGAATCACGGCAGAGGCGGTTTATATGAGAGGCAAAGGTTAACTCTTGGTCCAGTGTAACGCCAAGGACACGGACAACAGAGGAAAAGACAAATTGATTTATATGGAAAGTATATATATGTGAAAAAAGTGAGATATTCAGATATTACTGACAGAGACAGGTAGTCAAACGAAAGGCAAATAATCAAAGTGTTAAAGAGCAGTAAAAAATCAGGCAATTAGACGGAGCATGGTAAGCAATTAAAAGTTCGGTAGCAAAATATGGAGGCAGTAAAAACTAGCAGCAGAACAAGAGACAGACAATAAAGAGACATTGAGCAATGTGCAGCCAGTTAATTTAATAATGAAAAACATAAAGAAACATACAGCACTCAATTCCGTAGACTTATCGATTTGGGGGCCGCTACCCTCAATTAAAATTCCTATAGTATAATAAAAGCATAATATTTAATATTAAGTTATTAATATGTTACAAAATTTTGTTTTATTTTAGCTCTGATGAGGAGTATAATTGATTTAACAAACATTTGCCAGATGCACTTTCATTCTAATTATATAATTATACTTAAAATAAAAGTAATACATGAAGAAAATTATCAACAACGGAAAATGAACTGAATATAAGTAATCAATTACAATACAAACATGACTAAGTTTAAAGAATATTACTAACCGTCAATTATTTGCGTATTAATGATCATTTTGTTTGTATTATAGTTGCGTGTCTGATTTCCATTAATTTCATTCGGGGAATCAAGTTACGAGGAAATGAAACTGTGTATGGAGTCACTAAATTGCGCAATGAAATCTACGCCCTCTGTCGATCACCATTTTCTTTGCCTCAAAATATAATTCGTGTCTTTGAGGATCGGAATCCATTTCGTCTTCATAATAAAATCATAATAGAGCTTCTCTCACCTGTTGGCATTGGATCCAGTGAGAAGGAAAATTGTCTCTACGTTTCTGACATATCGCAAAACTGTATCTGGAAGATAACAAGAGAAACAGACGACCAACACAAAGTCATCAAATGGCTGACCACTGATTATCGGCCAGAAACTCTGTCAGTGTCCAATGATGGTCAGTTGTTGATGGTCAATACTTCATCGTCTATTCTAATGATCTATGGATCAGACGCAGAACATCTTCGATCCATTCGGTTACCAAAAGACATCAAGAACCCTCTCCATGCAGTAGAAACATCCACCGGGAATTTCATCATCATTCACGGGTGGATCGCAAGTGCGGAGGAGGGAGAGAGTGGGTCAAGTGGGAGAGAGAGGGTAATTAAGTGGGACATATGTGAATTGACCAGAGATGGACAAATGGTTATTCGTCGTTTCAGTCATTCAAATGAAACCCAGAAACTGAATGATCCTTTTTGTCTCTCACTCGATTCAGACGATCGAATGTTTGTGGCCGACAGAGGGAATGATAGAGTGATTCTCTTGGATTCCGGTCTCAAATTGAATCGAATTCTTTTGTCCAACAGAAGATAAAGAAGAAACGAAGATAAACAGGCCATGGAGATTATGTTACGACGAAGAAAAGAAACAACTGATCGTCGGAGGATATTTTGGAAAAGAAGTTAATGTGTACACTTTAAGTCGGAAATAAACTCAGTTTCATCCAACGTTTCTGACAAACAATTATTACTTCCAAACAACTAATTCCATTCGCATGTTTTCAAATTAATATTGTATTTAATAATATTTAACAGATATAAAATTTAACGTAAAACCGTAGTCGTACTGTCGCTAAACTATTCTAATGTCTTCTAATGCCGTACTTCAACTGATTTTTAGGTAAGCAGTCTATCTATTAACGAAAGTGCATGATAACTATGGAAACAATCATTATTAATCCATCTTCCATTCAGAAATTTTTTCATCAATCCAACTTCCATTTAATTGGAAAAAAATACGTTTATCGATCGAACTTCTGTTTAACATGAAAAGAAATATTTTTCATCAATGGAACTTTTATTTAAGAAAAAGAAATATTCTCATGGATCCAGCATCTAATTATGGAAACAATCATTTTAGAGAGGATGATAACATCTGTATGATCATATAAATCTGTTTGTTACGGGAATTCCTCAAAAGGAAGTTAATCAAACCTACATGTAGTAGTTCTAAACAGGAAGAGCAGCGGCGTATGACCAACTGCTGTGGACTACACGGCGCCGTTGTCCCGATATAAAGCCACCCCACCCCAAACGTAGTCTTCCCCTTGCTGAAATAATGTCTCCCCCGAAGACTCTGTAACAGACCAAGTCTCCCCCATTGAAATAGAATCTCCCCTATCTACGATACAAAGTTTCTCGTGTACTAGAATCACCCCCTCTATTTTCGGTTACTAGCCTCCTATATAATTTTAAATAGGATTTAATATGTCCATTTCTGAAATAAATAATTTTAATGATTGTTAAGTCGACGCACAGTTTGCGTCGAAAACATGAGAAACTGGACACTTCTGGAGTTGGAAGAGTTATGACATCAACTATTAATGAAACTTTTGCACAGGAAACTACATTTAAGTGCATATAAAAACGCGTGCTTATCAAAAGCCATACAAATTCCAACTTTGTCTAGAATCTGGTGATTGGAGAAGCACTTACGAATCATTTAAAAACTACGCAGATGTCAATTACTTAAGAAAACCTATGCTCCAGGTGATCATCTAACAGCTCGTCAAAGAACCCATACTGGAGATAAACAGTGAAATTATTAATCACTTGGCCTGATGGCGAATACGAAAACCCATTCAGGAGAAAAACAACACGAGTTCCAGATTAATCAGAATTCATTTGATCAGTGTAGTAAACTGAAAACCCATACTGACGAAAACCCACACAGGTGTCAGTTTTGTCAGAAAACATTTACTTGTTATAGAAATCTGAAAGTGCACTTGAGAATCCATACTGGGGAAAAACCATACGGGTGCAAGTTATGTCAGAAATCATTTGCAAACGAAAGTCATCTGAAAAGACACATGAGAACCCATACTGGGGAAAAACCATACATGTGCCATTTATGTCCGAAATCATTTGTTGAAGCTGGTCGTCTGAAAACACACATGAGAATCCATACTGGGGAAAAACCATACATGTGCCATTTATGTCCGAGAAGATTTGCTCAAGGTGGTCATTTGAAAGGGCATATGAAAACGCATACTGGGGAAAAACCACACAGGTGTCGGTTGTGTGAGAAACCATTTGCTGAACAGTGTACTTTGACAAGGCACATGAGAACCCATACTGGCGAGAAGCCATACAAATGTCAGTTATGTCAGAAATCATTTGGCTTCTATAGTCACCTGAAAACGCACATGAGAACCCACTCTGGTGAAAAACCATACCAATGTCTGTTATGCCAGAAATCATTTCTTAGAGATGGTCATCTGAAAACGCACATGAGAACCCATACTGGGGAAAAACCATACAGGTGCCAGTTATGTCAGAAAACATTTGCTGAAAATAGTCATCTGAAAAGACACATGAGAACTCATACTGGCGAGAAACTATACAGATGCAAGGTATGTCAGAAACCATTTACAGCAGCCAGTACCCTAAAGAGTCATATGAGAACTCATACAGAAGAAAAACCATACGTATGCGAGTTTTGTAACAAAGGATTCACAGGACCTGGAAATTTAAAGAAACACAGAAGGACTCATGGAACTGCGAAGCTATGCACACAGTATAAACCTTATACCAATAGCAGTTCTTCGGCAGTGCTGTTTAAACGCCATGCAGTAACACAGCCACAGGATCTTAATATGGGAAGTGAAGTAATTGCTAATTTATCTGATCATTTCATCACAGTTGGTAGTACAGGCATTATATTAAGACCATATGAATTTTTCTGAAAGAACATATATCCGGATTCTAGTAAAGTTGCAGGGCGTTTAGCGAAAATTAGAGATGCCGAATGTTTATATTAGCAAATTGAAATCTCCTTTAGATCGAAAATCGTCCTTGTCAAAATCATTTGGATGTGGTATATTATTATGTGACGAATTACTTAAACCAAAGAAAGAATTTATATAGCATTGTTCTTGCCATCGAATTTCTCCACCTGACGACTTAGTTGCCAGTCTTTGCTGATTTATGATTCCACATAAATACATCTGAAAGCATTTCTAATTTGAGAAACAATAAGCTAAAACAAGTGCTGGGATACATACATACATGCATAGTTATTTGGTAGCCTACCAATTTCGTTTCAGAATACAGAATTCAGAGGTTCCTCCTTATAATCGCCTCATATTCAAAGCATTGCCTTCTTCTGACATAATTGTAAGACTGTAGAATTGCTGCAGGTCATGAAAATTATATTTTCTTATATAACTACTTAAAATGCAATAAAGTATTCGTTCTGGATTGCACTACTTGAAAACTTTATTGCTAAACGTTAAATTTAACTTCACTGATACTTCTACTGGACCGGACTTCTAACAGAGCGCTTAGCTGTACATCATTTTGTGAGACTATTTTAGGCTATTGACACTTGGCCTATTGTCGTTGCATTCGTGATTTATTTGTTGATGAAAATAATTAGCTTATTCTACTTAAATTAAGGATTGGATGTTAGGTTTGGTCATTACGGAAGACAGATGTGTAATAAAGTTTGTCTTGTATCCGGAATGTTTCTTGTTTTGTTGTCTTTCCTGATTATCATGATAGGCCTACACTTAATTCTGTTCTTAGCCTTTTAATCAATGTCATATCGTAAATTGCACATACTTAGGCTATAATTATTTGTAAGGAGAAAAAGGTCTGAAATGGCTGTTCGTTGTTCAAGTTGTGTATAAAAAAATATTCTAAGACTTTTCAGCCAGAGGCATTACTTAATTCAAGTGGGAACATAATAAAATAAATTATTGAAAGTATGCTAAAAAAATGCACATGTTCCAGAGTTGATGAGCAGCACATTACTATGCTGAGGCACAGAATATGTGGGGCTTTGCCAACATAGCACATTTCTAAATCTCATTTAAATATAAATGGTCGCTATATAAAATCGTGTACATTTTCATTTATCTTTCGGATTTTGACCTGGCTGTTACAATGGATTATGAGTTTGATTATAAAATCACTCTAAACCATCAAAGCCGTATCCGATGTACTGGACATAATAAAGGCGCTATAGAAGTCATTGGATTGTAATTATTAAGCTACATGTATATTGTATAATGTTAGATAGTCATTCTCAATGAAGAAATAGATCTTTAAAACAAAATGTAAGAAAAGTATCAAAGATTATAGTCAAGTCATCATGTACAAGTGAACATAGTGAACATTAACACACTGTGGCAATCCTACATGAAGTCTATCAAATGCCATAAACATGCAATTTAAAAGATCCCAGATTGTTTTAACACAGAATCCTCAATCTGCATTTAAATACACTGTTGTTTCCTTAATTGACCATTTCAAGTGCATATGTTGCTGACACTCAATGCAATACATAGTCCAATTTGCTTGTTCTGTACATCATGTAATACCATGTCTCTCTCCTTGTTACTTTCCAATGATATTCCTAAATATTTCACTCCATGACTATCCTTCTAATTTCTATTTTCTACTTCCTTCACTCACATCTAATCCTTTATGCATGTGTTTAAAAACATGCTATCATATCAAATTAAACAATACTAGAAATGCATAAAACATGTGTTTAAAGTGGTTTGCCAGGTTCCAGTCTATGTCAAAGTAAATTAAATGAAATGCACGTCGATAGGTAAAATCATGGTAGGCTTTAAATTGATGGGGAAAACATTTCACTATAACTGTTTCTCCATTCGAAACTTTTGTTTGCATAAACTATTGGATATTCCAATAAAGGTTTATCAATAACAAATGAGAATATAACTCACCTACAGCAATAGGCCTATAGATATGAAAATTAGTTATACGAGTCTTTCCTTAATCAAGCTGATAACAATGGCATTGAATCAAAACAAAATGTAAAACTAGGAGTGAGATTATCGATGCTTTTGCACAATAAAATCAACCGAATACAGAGAAATACAAAATAGCAATACAGTTGAATGCCAAAGTTGACCGTCATTCTTTTTATAATCCTCGCCTGTCAGTCTAAGAAGGCGTCCAGTTGCCATCTTTCCTGTATAATTAGATCCTCTGTGTGACATAAGATTTTTATTGCACCAAAAACTTTCAGGACGTTTATCTGTATCAACCGATTAAACGCATGATGACTGACACGCTACTCTCCCAACAAGTAAAAGTGCTAATGTAAACCGTTTTAGAAAGCACGGACTCTTCTGCAGACATTCTGAATGCTTGGAATGACCTTCCACCTCCTCTGCGGGCAAATCTATTGTCTGGGGTATTCTACTTACAGCCTATTGTACAGGAGGGATATATATAGCACTTGATGGCTCATCTCCAGTGTCATTTCTTATGTGAACTTTGAACCCGCCCCTCATTGTTTATGGAAAGTAAGTCAACAGTCGCATTTCGATGAGATCAAGAAGACAGTCTTTCTGGGGCATCGCTGTAGTGATCATAACAATGCTCCATAAATGTCTTTTCAATTTCAAACACCTCATTACAGTATCCACAGCCATAAGGTTTCGAAATGAAATCATCTGTAACATTAATTGTTGAATTTTTCCAGAACACAGCTAGCTTTTCATCTGGATTTGAGTTTATACATTGCCTCTCAGAAATTACAGGCAATGCCTCTACCGTCGGGAACACTTTTCCATCAACACAGTTCTCATCCTCAGTATTTATGCTGCCTATCTTGGCTAAACTACTTACATGGAAATCATTGCTGTAGTGATCATAACAATGTTCCATAAATGTCTTTTCAATTTCAAACAGCTCATCGCAATATCCACAGCCATAAGGTTTCAAAATGAAATCATCTGTATCAACCTTAACTATTGAATGATTTCCAAAACAAGAGTTTTCATCTGGACTTGGGCTTATGCATTCCCTCACAGAAATTACAGGCAAGGCCTCTACCGTCGGAAACACTTTTCCATCCACACAGTTCTCATCCTCAGTATTTATGATGCATATCTTTGCTACACTACTAACATGGCAATTTTCAACAGTGCAGTATTTCTCTCCAGTTTGGGATTTAATGTGCATTTTCAGGTTGACTGTTTTGTGACATATATTGTTCGTCTTTGTCTCTAAAACAGTGTGGGATGTAGTGTGGTAGTCCAGATGACCCTTCCGTGTAAAGGTTTTCTCACAAATTCTGCATTTGTACGGCTTTTCTCCAGTGTGGGTTCTTGCATGGCAAAGAAGACTACTTCTATGATTAAAACTTTTGTTGCACACATTGCACTTATATGGCTTTCTTCCAGTGTGAGTGTTTATGTGGATACCAAGAGTGCCCACCCTTGCAAATGTCATGTGACATAGATTGCACATGTATGGCTTTTCTCCAGTGTGGGTTCGTGTATGGCAATTTAGATTATGCTTCGTTGCAAAGTCTCTATGACAAAACCTGCAAATGTATGGCTTCTCTCCAGTGTGGGTTCTTGTATGACGAAGAAGATTACTTTTAGATGCAAATGTTTTGTTGCACAAATTGCACTTGTAGGCCTGTGCATTTTCTCTAGTGTGGGTTCTTCTATGGTAGTCCAAGTGACCCTTGTTTGTAAATTCTTTCTCGCATAAACTGCATTTGTACGGCTTTTCTCCAGTGTGGGTTCTTAAATGGTTGTCTAAAATGTGTTGCGCTCTAAATGTTTTGTCACACAAATTGCATCTATATGGCTTTTCTCCAGTGTGGATTTTTAAGTGGCATTTCAGGTTACTCTTCTGTGCAAAAGTGTTTAGACATAAACTGCATTTGAATGGTTTGTCTCCATTGTGTATTCTTTTATGACATTCCAAATTACTCTTATCTGCAAATCCCTTGTTGCACAAAGTGCAAATGTATGGTTTTACTCCAGTGTGGTTTCTTAAATGGTTGTCTAGAATAGGTTGCCTTGAAAATGTTTTGTCACATAAATTGCATTTGTGTGGCTTTTCTCCAGTGTGGGTTCTTGTATGGCAGTCTAGAACAGTCTTTCTTGCAAATCTTTTGTTACATAAAGTGCAAATGTATCGTTTTTCTCCAGTGTGGGATTTTGTATGATCAGTCAGATGACCCTTATGTGCAAATGCTTTGTGACATAAATTGCAGTTGTATAATTTTTCACCAGCGTGAGTTCTTCTATGGCTGCGTAGAGCACACTTTTGTGCAAATCCTTTGTTGCACAGAGTGCATATGTATGGTTTTTCTCCAGAGTGGATTCTTGTATGGGTTTTCACAAGACTCTTATCTGCAAACGCTTTGTGACATAAATTGCACTTGTATGGCTTTTCTCCAGTGTGTGTTCTTGTATGACAAACCAAATGATTTTTCCGTGAAAATATTTTGTCACATGAAGAACACTTGTATGGTTTTTCTCCAGTGTGGGTTTTTGTATGATCATTCAGATCACCCTTACGTGCAAATGCTTTGTGACATAAATTGCACTTATATGGCTTTTCTCCAGTGTGAGTTCTTATATGACAAACCAAATGATGTTTCATTGAAAATGCTTTGTCACAAGAAGAACACTTGTATGGTTTTTCTCCAGTGTGGTTTCTTTCATGGATACTGAGTAAGGATTTCGTTGCAAGCGAGTCCTTACAAAAATGGCATATGTATATATTTGCTTTATTGAAGGTTCCTGTTCGCATCTTGAGACCTTGAATATAGATAAATTGTGAAATTTCTATTTCACATAAATATACATACAAATTAGAAGGTCTATCAAACCGTGAAAAGTATTTCATTTGTAGCGAAGAAAGAATTAAGCTATTAAATGTTTTATTCTAGATTTCAAAAATGGTATTTATATACTCTCAGACTAGTGCTAATAGTCTGTAAAATTTTGCACATTGTGTAATCCTATTAGATATTTTAAAACGATCTTATAGCCAGCGCATATATATTGCACAAGGCTGCAAAGAAGTGAGCTGAAAGGAAAAAGAACCAGAAGCATTACTTCACCCAACTTACAACTAGTCGGGTAGAAGGCCAGAAAACCTAAACAAAATTGTAACAAGCACAAATTTGGTATCGTTGGATTCAGAATTTGAAGCTGATTATTTCAGTGAAAATCCCCATCAATCCCATGTCGGGGATTTCTGTAAAACACCAAAAACCAAGGTCAAAAGGTCAAACTCAAGGGAAAAGGCCACAACTCAGCTAAATATTATTCTATTTGGGTGATCCTGTTTTCTAATTGATCAGACCAATAAGGGCTTCATCAGAGAAGACATAGAACAAGAAGGCTAACATAATTCAAGGTAATTTCAAGGTCAAAATCAATGGAAAATGACTATAACAAAGAATCACCAAAATAAAACAACATTTGGCTGAGCTGTAGCCATTTTCAAAAATTTTCCTCTAAAAATTGACCTTTTTTCACCTTAAAATAACCCCAAATTGTCTTACATTTAATAGCCTTGACATCCAGGCTTGCATTATTGGAATGTCTGCATCATCACCGACCAAGAAAAGGCTATCACTCAAACAATCATGAAAGTTTTCACAAATTAAAAAAGTTACAACTGCTGAAACCACGTTTTTCAAGATGCCAAGCGTTGGTTGCAAAATCATGGCGTTTCAACACAAAGAAACCGTCTACTTCTCCAGTCCAATACCGAAGAAGAATACAAAAGATCGACAACTCGTGAAATTCATTAAGTGGGGCAAGCCATTCTGCACTTACTTTAGGGACACAATTCATCCATCTTTCAACCAACTAGGAGTTACATCAATTTGGCCGCTTGGGAGTTACTTCAATTTGGCTTGCAAGACATTGCAATCAGCATTTTACTCTCCAATCAGCATGACCAAATCAGAATTTTCCTCCACCATCATTACCAATCACCCACCCTCACCTTCCTCAAGCTCCTCTATCCATAACCCCCTGGGTTTTCCGCTCGAAACTAGAGTCTCACATCTTCAAGAAATCTTACCCCGACTCGCCGGATCATCCACCTTCCAATTCTCAACCTAAGTGAAACCCACCGAAACATCTACTCTGCCCCTCTTACTCTATTAGAAGCTTTTGACATTTTTCAGTGCATGGGTCTATCTGCGTACAGGATCTGCACAAATCCTTGTACATAATATTTCATAAGCTGTCATAAAAGATTCACAGACTCTTATCAGTTAAATAAACGCAAAGTCTGTGGTGCTGATTCAGTGTTGCTAACAAACAAGAAGATGCGTTCTGCATCGGTACCATTTGAGTGGAAAGAAGTAATTATGCAATGGACAACAACCTCCATTATCGCTCACGTCGAGTATTTTATAAATAACTTTATGAATATTGAAGATAAAGATGGGGATTGTACAAAAACAGCACAACTTTACCTTTACCACACTTCTATCACAAAACGGTCCTTGTTACAATTTTGCTCGGGTTTCTAAAAAATTAACTTTGTTCTACTACGCTAAACGATCAGTACGCGTGCTATAACAGTGAGTAAAAGAGAAGAAAACAGTATTTATCGGCAATAATCATATTAAGCGAAATATACCTCAATTTAAAAATACAAACGAGGCCAATAAAACATATCGGAAGGCAGTAAAGCAAAGAACAGAGAAGTTACGATCGTTTTCTTTGTCCAACTGATCAAGCGAGTTCTTAAACATACCGTTACGTAAAAGAACATGCAACAAGTAGAAGAAGATTTATTATAGGCCTAGAGCTACATCGGTACACGTAATCGTTAAAGTCTACACGTTTCTGAAAGGCTTTTGCTATGAGAAGCGCTTTATAAATGATCAAATACAATACAATACAATAATGGTATGACTATTAATAATAGTCTGTTGCAAGAGTGGGAATCCAAAATACGCCCACATGAATCGGTATTCGGTGAAAAATTGCTATGGGGCCATGGACGGGAGGCGGGTGACCCTACTGGCCCTCTTCGACGTAAGTGCAGCTTTCGACACAGTCGACCATGAAATCCTTATCAAACGCCTCTCTATTTCTTTTGGACTCGCTGACCGTCCGCTTGATTGGATCACATCTTTCTTGGCTGGGCGGTCCAGTAGTGTGGTTGTGGGAGCAAGCAGGTCCCTCTGGGCCCTGGCTCCATTTGGGCTCCCGCAAGGCTCTGTCTTGGCTCCTTTACTATATCTACTCTACACCTCCGACATTGGGACTCTCTTATCTTCCTACGGTGTGCTAAGCCAGCTCTATGCAGACGACACACAGGCATAATTATCTGCATTGCGCTCCCTCGCCGCGATCGGGGCTGCCCGCACCATGCAGCAGGCAATGGGGGCCCTCGCAGATTGGATGTCCTCTAACCGGCTCCGCCTCAACGCCCAAAAACCCATTTCATCTGGTTGGGCACCAGGCAACAGCTGGCCAAGCTAGACCGAAACGCTCTCTCAGCTGAATTCCCCACTATGTCCTTTTCTCTGGTGGTGCGTGACCTCGGGGTGCTATTGGACCAAGAGCTCACCTTTGCACCTCATATAAATCAAGTTTGCCGCAGCTGCTACTACCAGTTGCGGCAGCTCAGGGTCATTGCTCGCTCCCTGACTTTTAAAGCAGCAGTCTCCTTAGTTCACGCGTTTGTGCTGAGCCGCCTAGACTATTGCGCCTCCATCTACGCTGGTCTCCCGCGGGTTCGAATCGAGAGGCTGGAGCGGGTTCACCGGGCTGCGGCTCGACTCATTGGCGGATTTGGTAAGACCGACCGCATATATCAGTATATGCGTGAGGTATTGCACTGGCTTCCTTTCCCCCAACGCATCTCATACAGGATCGCGTCCTTGGTGTGGCGGTGCTTAGCAGGCTGGGCACCCTCTTACCTGCGTGAGCTATGCCGCCCTCTTTCTACTTGCACGGACCGCCGAGCACTGCGCTCCTCTGTCCACGGTGACTTGGTGGTCCCATTCGCCCGCTCTGCAACAATGCAGAGCCGTTCCTTCTCTGTGGTTGGTCCAACAACCTGGAACGGGCTAACACTAGATTTACGACACCTTTTAAACTGTTCTCAGTTTCACCAACTGTTGAAAACTGCATTCTTCCGTATGGCCTGGGTCGGGAGCGCCTCTGAGTAGGGATCTTGAAGGGGCGCTATATAAATTCTGATTGATTGATTGATTGAAACAGATTCAGTACTGTTATGATTGCTTAGTTAGGTGGAACGCCTAAAAGCTAAGAAATCATAACAGTACTGTAAGCAAAATTGTCAGAGAAGTGTCCATTTAGTTCGGAAATGATTTAATTAATAACTGGATGGTAGATAATTTGCCAAAATGTAGTGTGTGGGTATACCAAAGATGTTAGAGCCGTAGGCTAAGATATGACACTTCCTATCTGCGCTGTGTATTCGGCTTGGGTGGTGGTCAAAGTACACAAACCCGTGGCGCCACGTAGTGACGGGCTTGGTCGCTTCTTAGCAAAGATAGACGCGGCACATCACTACGACAAATACTGGACAATTGTAGCTGCCGTAAACTAACACATTTAAACAGTATATTAAATATTATAGTAATAATGAATACACATTATATAGTAATGTTTTATTATAAGTTTTATGCTTATAACGCGTGCTGCTTTTACAGGCACTTTGACAGTGCAAACGCTACGTTGCCTTTAGTTGTTGCACCATCCATCTCGAACGGCATACCAATAGATCTGCGCATCCTTGCCATCCATTCATTTATTACTTGAATTTGTATAGCGCCTCTTCAAGGGAACTACTCATAGGCGTCCCAACCCCAGCACGGCCGAATAGGACCATTTAAAGTTGAGAGAGGAATGCCTGAGAATGGGTTATAGGAAGGGAGCGGAGTGCCAGAGGGAGGCCATTCCAGGTCAAGGGACCAGCCACAGAGAAGGCACGGACTAAACTAAAATACATTAATATATAATTTGTTCAATCACGGACTTTGCAGGACCCTTCACAAGCACTTGAAAATTGTTCTTTTGCTGAGGCTGGACTTGAAGCGTCTCCGACTAGATAGCTTTGAGGGTGCAGTATGAATGCTTAAAATGAACCCGTAGTGTAACCGATTGGCTAGAATTATGGAATTAAAAATAATATATATTTTTATTGTAAATAAAGATCATTCAGTTTACATACACTATGGCTAAAAACGCAGCGCAACGCGCTCTCGTGCAAGAGTTGTATTGTTAACGCGCATTATAAATTTCTATTGTATTGTATTACATAATTCAAATATAGCCTACATATTTACATATTAACATTGAACTACATGCATGCAGTTGACCAGTATTACACAGTTTCACATAATATTTATTACCTTAATCATTAGTAAAGAAACATTGTCAACAATTACGACTCAGAAGTCCATTTCCATGACCAAAGGTTCATTCACAGTTTATATAATTCAAAAACATATTAACATAATTATAATATTTGGAAACATTAGAAGAAGTTTCTGTTTCTCAACCGTTTCTTTTCCATGGTTGCAAAAAGTATATGTGATTTATGATCCCCCACATTTGCTTAAAATCATTTGAAACAACTTTAAAAAACATGACTTTGTATCTGGTTCTGGAGAAAATAGGCAAAATGTGTGTTGGAAGCATGTTTCTGAATTTTATGCATTTGACAGAAACCTGCTTATTAGAATGGCACCTCGTCTGACAGATAAGCATCTTGATATGCCTCCATTTACTAGCATGCGTGTTAATCTTGCAGCACAAGTTCTTAGTCACTCTGTGGCAGCAGGTATTGAAACGCTTTGTCATCTTGGAAAGTTGGACAGAGATGCAGAACATACTGCAAAATTTATTGATCAGTTTGACAAGATTTTTAATGCTTGTAATAGCCGAACAATAAAGAGTTCGCAACCCATGGGCCATGCGGTTTCTAATGGTAGTGGTCATGATGTGTTCTTCAAAGACATACTGGCCTACTTGCAAGTCTTAAAACCTGCCAGGTCAAAGAAGGAACTGCCCTGCATTTTAGGCTGGCAGATTACAATAAAATCCATTAATGAACTGTGGAAAATTTATGTGCAGAGAAGAAATATAAGTTCTTGTTAACATCTCGATTAAACCAGGACTGCATAGAGAATTTTTTTCAACGATCCGTGGTTGTGGAGGACACAGGGACAATCCTGATGTCACACAATTTCGTTCCAGTTTTAGATATATTGCTGTCAATAAACTGTTTGTTGATAATTCTGGACGTAATTGTGAAAATGATTTAGATAATGTGCTTCTGGATATATCGTCATTGTCAAATCTGTTGAAATCCAGGTCAGTGTTGGAACTGCATTCCATATAAGCTTGTCATGCTTGGAGTTCATAAACTGCGAATCTTCGAAATGCCTACTGCACAGTCGGAAGGTTTTGTTTAGCACTTCAACGCTTTTGCAGTCCAGATCTGAACGCCGTGTGTTAACTCTCCACTTCTTACACCTGTTCTCAAATAATAAAACAACAACAGCATATAACTAAGCAATTCGTATCATAGAATTTTGCAGTGCATGTTATAAGCAAATTTATTTATGTATAGCCAGGTTAGCAGACGATGAAGCAGATGCAGAAAAAGGCTGATAGTATGAGATATGGTCAGCTCTATCCCATTGAAAATTTCATGGGGTGGCATGGCCGGAATGGCCCTCTGGGATCTGCCAGTGGTTAGTTTTTCCGTTACTATTAGGTCCTCTGGACCCGGGAAAGTCGCAGTCACATTGCCGTAATTACAATACAATACAACTAACTGCCTTTGATATCGCCCTTCTTCCAAAGGTGGCACAAATCTCAGAAGTGCACATGCCTTGGCGGCGAAGAAGCAATTATGTTGCAGAGCAATTATTGTGCGCAAAGGACTTGCTTATGGTCCGTATGTATACACAGTAACCGCCTGGATGAGGATCGAACCCGTACTCTCCGCGTTACAGGTCAACCGCTCTAACCAGTCGACCAACGTGCCACATTAGCAGCCCTGACTGAATTTAGCGTGGTGTGGCACATGCCCAATATGGTGCCTTTTGTGCAGCGGATTTACAGTCTCCGACACGGACAACCCCACACCTGAAAATTATGATTATTTAGTACAATGGTCAAAATTGGTCATTCAGAATCAGAAGCCTACCACTGAGAAGTTACTAGTCAATCTTAGAATCTCTTTGCTAGTCAGATGACACATGCAGTGAAGGGACACAAAAATATAATTGCAATTGCGGGGCAGTGTGGGCCCCTAAGTGGTGGTGGCCTCTGAGCTGGCGCCCATGTTGACCATGCTCAAATCCGGTCCTGATAATCAGGCATAACAATACACTGCCTACAGCGATGCGGTCTCCAAAAAAATTGGAACATAAAGCTACATTTCAAGCTTGCATCAGAATTAAGCATTTGATCACTGCACAAACGCAACTCTAGCAACGCAAAGTTTCACCCTGGAGTTTTGTTAGTATTTTTATAGTTCCGAAAATTCGTTTACCAATAATTTATTCGAGCGGACGGAGTCCTGAGGAGTGTGTCAAGTAGCCTATATCACCGACAGCAGTCGTCAAACATTTATTAAAATAATTGGTAAAGTCGTAGTTTACGTTGCTAAATTATTCTAATGTCTTCAATGCCGTACTTGACGTTGGTAAGTAAGAAGTCTACCTATGTGCATGTTAACTATCATCAATCCACCTTCCATTTCATTAAGAAATTTGTTCATCAATCCAACTTCTATTTAATTTGAAAAAATTACTTTTATCAATCCAACTTCTATTTCATGAAAGAAATATTTTTCATCAATGGAACTTTTATTTAAGCAAAGATATATTCTCATGGGTCCAGCGTCTAATTACGGAAACAATTATTTTCATCAACCCAGTTTCTATTGCATCCAAAACTTAATTTCATCCATCCAGCTTCTATTTAAGGGAAGTTTCAATTATTTCGATCGATCCAACTTCAATTTTGAACACAGGAACGTTTTCATCAATCCCACTTCCATTTAGGGAAACAATTTCTAGGTTACTTTATCAATCCAGCTTCCATTTTACAGTGACAACATCAAATAATTTAGCAACGTAAACTACGACTTTACCAAATAATTTATAGGTTACTTTATACATACCTCGCGGCATCTTTCGGAAATTTAAATAGTGAAATATTTTGAGAATTGTACGTGCTTACGCTAAAATTAATTGCAGCACAATAATTCCCTCCTCGCTTCGTAGCCATGTTGATAAAGTGACCAACCCCATCGTATGGTGGCGCCACACATCCCAAGGTAGGTGAGGTGTACATTCAGATGCATGGAGTGTCATATCTTAGCCTACGGCTCTAACATCTTTGGTTGAATGGTAACACGCTGGCACGACGATCAGAAGTACGCGGGTTCGATACCCTCTAGCCTCAAAAGGTTGACTCAGTCTCAACTCCCTAGGGGTGACTGCAAAATAAGCAGTATAGGATAGATAGGCGCCTTGCAGGCTGCCATACAGATAAATTCGACTTCTGTTCAACTGGAATGCGGACTGTTCATCAAAGGACAATTCATCAAGGGACTATTCATCCTGGACGATTCATCAAGGGACTGTTCATCAAAGGTCTTTTCATCAAGGAACTGTTCATGAAGAGGGCTATTGGATTTATGAAAAGAATTCTTTCTTAAATAGAAGCTGGATTGATGCAAGGAATTTTTTGCTTAAATACAACCTGGATTGATAAAAATAAATATTGCCTAAATAGAAGTTGGAATTATGAAAATAATTTGCTTAAATCGAAGCTGGATTGATGAAAAGAATAATTGTAAATAAATAGAAGTTGGAATGACGAAAAGAATTCTTGCTCAAATAGAAGCTGGATTGATGAAAAGAATTTTTGCTTAAATGGAAGCTGGATTGGTGTAAATAATTAATGCTTAAATAGAAGTTGGAATGATGAAAATAATTTTTATAAAAGTAAAAGTTGGATTGATGAAAATAGTTTCTTATGAAATTAGAATTTGCCTTGATAAAAACAATACTTCCGTAAATAGAAGCTGGATCGTCACCATGGACATTGGTATTAAAATGTCACATAATAAAACGGTGAAACGATATGTTGTAATGCGACATAATAAAGAACGCTAAAACGATATATGTTCTCATGATGAACAGTTCCTTGATGAACGAGCGCCTCTGAGTAGCCCTCTTGAAGGGGCGCTATATAAATTTATGAATGAATGAATGAATGAATGAATGAATGAATCGTCCGTGATGAATAGTCCCTTGATGAATTGTATATAATTATTTGCCAGCTGTAGCATTATAATTATTTTTATAAATCCAACTTTCTTTTCCTTTTCATTCATCAAGCTTCTATTTAGGCAAGAATTCGTTTCATCAATACAGCTTCTATTAACCCTTATAGGGTCACGATATTTCTCAACTCATTTTGGTCATATGGGGGAGGGGTTAAAAAATACCCCAACTGTGATGAATTCGTATGATTCCTATGATAAACTCCGATTTTCAAGTATAAAACTAAAAAAAGTTATTTATAGAAGGTACTGACATTATTGTTTTTATCTATGGAGCACAAGCTATTGCTGACGTCATTGTTTACTGTGTAGTAATGTATGCAGAAATTTTAGAAACAGTTTTAAAGTATCACAAGAGTTATTCATCTAATATTTTTGGGGGGCCCGGTGGCGCGTTGGATAAGAGCTGGCGAAGAGTGCAAGAGGTAGTGAGTTCGAGCCCCGTAGGGCGGATATGCTTTGTAGGCTGCTATTAGCGCCGTTGTATTGCAGGCTGTCTGTTCTGTTAGTAGTTAACTAGTTAAGAATTGCATAATTGTACACTGTAATCATTCTGCGTTGTGTCAGTTTGAAAATAAACGAAGATTATTATTATTATTATTTATTATTTATGTATGAAATGGCCACACGGTCGTCACGAAGAATTTCAGCAGCACAGGCGAGTGCTCAAATACAGCAGTGGCTAAATAAGAGTGATGACCAAGAAGAAGAAATGAGCTCTGATGATGAATTTCGTGTGGAATCTGAAAAACCCGGTTTCACGACAACTCGTCGAACGACATTTCGTCTACGACACTTCGTCTACAGACATTTCGTCGAACGACATTTCGTCTACAAAGTTATTTGATATTGTCACTTTAAAATGGAAACTACATTGATGAAAAAACTGTTTCCCGAAATGGAAGTGAGATTGATGAAAACATTCCTGTGTTGAAACAGAAGCTGAATTGATCAAAATAATTTTCCCCGTAAATAGAAGCTGGAAATCAACCTGGATGCATGGATGAAAATAGATTTTGGTAAAAGTGCATTTTAGCGTATTAAACCCATGATGATTTCGGCCAAGTATTTTAGCGTATTTTATTATTTCTCTTATGTGTTTGCGTAAATGGAAGCTGGATTGATAAAAATAATTCTTTGCCCAAATGGAAGTTGGATTGATGAAAGGAGTTATCTGCTAAAGTGGAAGCTGGATTGATGAAAAAACGTGTAGTTTGGCGTCGTAAATGACACGCGATTTCATGGCGAATCAGCGTTGGTCGAATAGAAGTTGGACTGCAGAAAAGAATTCTTGCTAAATAGAAGTGGGATTGATGAAAATAATGTTACCTTAAATAGAAGTTGGATTGATGTAAATAATATTGCTTAAATAGAAGCTGGATACATTTCAGTTATCATGAAAGTCATTGAAATAATTAAATACGCTAAAATACACGCCTAAATCCACTATCAATAAAATACGCTAAAATGCACTTTTACCTAGATTTTCATTCAATAGATGCTGGATTGATGAAAATAATCTTGTCAGTAATTAGAGGCTGGATTCCTGAGAATATATAGCACGTTTTAGCGAAACTATAAGAAAGCGACCTTCGTGTTGATTAGGCGTAATGGATACAGATACACTTGTAAACGAAATGTCGTTAGACGAAGTGTCGTAGACGAAATGTTGTTAGACGAAATGTCGGTATACGAGTTGTCGCGGAACCGAAAAACCCGCAATGGAAAAATCATAAAGGTTCAACACGTCTTGATAAGCGACGTCTTTTCCTGGCAGAAGTTGCTGACAAGCGCGTGGAGCCATTACACAGCGTGCTTCCGATCCATCAATTTCACACCAACCATCTGTAGCAAAAGCCATGTTGCGATCGGTGTACAACCGGCACCTAGTCGATGCGCAATAAATCCAGCGAAGAAACGTGGTCGATGCCACTCGTGTTCACGTAAAGACGACAAGAAATGAGGGTACTTGTCGGTTAATTCACCGGAATTAATTTTTTCAATGGTAATGACTTGCCCACGTAAAATTAATTCACCGGATTTAATATTTGCAATGGTATGAATATTTGCAATGGTAATGACTTGTCCACGTAAAATAGATGTCTGTACTTTCAAGCACAATTAAGGTGACTACCCTAACCCTGACCCTAACCGACCCTCACGTTAATATAATGACGACCCTAACTAACCTGACCTAAACGACCCTCACGACTTCAAGTTTTATAGTCCAAATAGGTTACGTTGAGGTTTTACGCGCCGTGAGGGTCGGTTAGGCTTAGAGGTTAAGTTAGTGTCGTCCAATGCTTTCTGATGACGAAACGGTGCTTAAAAAGGAAAGAAACGCGTAGAAATTTATTCCGGTGCATGAACAGGCAAGGTACAGACGCAAGAATTAAATCCGGTGAATTAACCGACAAGGTACAGGAAAAAATTAATTCCGGTGAATTAACCGACAAGTACCGAAATGAGGACACAAATGCACCAAGTGCAACAGTTTCGTGTGCGGAAAGCATGCAGTCAAAACACTTGCATATTCCTGCTTATCCAGCCCACTTTCCCTCTCTGCAGATGCAGAATGACTGTTCAGTGAATGATGAACGGTACCGTTTGTGTACATTCAACTACATTGTAACATCATTGAGTTTATAATGTCATAATTTAGCAGAACTTCATTTATTCATCCTAATTTGATGAAACCAAAACGATTTCTATATATATATAATGTTCAGATACTGATAAGGAGACATTGTAACAGCAAGACACTCATGTGTAAAGCATGTATAATGGTACGTTTATATATTCCTGAGTAAAATAGCTACGACGTGGTGCATTTTCGTACTTTATAGCTGATTTGGGTGCATGAGTAACTAATGAAACTGGATGCATTCTGTGGATGTAACATGTTTAGGAAAAGTCGTAGAAGCGATTTCTTCAACTATTTTCAGGGAATAAAATTTCCGTGAAAAACCGAGATGGGGGTATTTTTTCCCCCCCCCCCGGTGACCTTATAACGGTTAAAGCATAAATTATTTTTCGTCAATACAACTTCTATTTAAAACAGATTTCTCATAAATTCAAATTCTATTTAAGCACGAATCTTTTCATAAATCCCACTTCTATTTAAAGAAAAATATTTTCATCAATCCAACCTCGGTAAGCCTGCATTTTAGCGTTATTGACCATCAATTTTGCATGAGTTTCTGCGTTGGATGAATACAAGTTGGATTGACGAAAAGAATTCTTGCTAAATAGAAGTAGGATTGATGAAAAACACTGCAGTTCTACTTAAAATACTGCAGCTTCATAGTCTCAGTTAAATATTGATTAGGTCGATCACTTTTATTCTCAAAGTTTTATACACTATTACTAACAGACATCTTTCAGGTTTAATTTCACAGACATAGTCGAGCAAAGCTGTTGCCAAAATTTCAAAATAATTTCCTTTCTGCATGAACTAATAATTTATTATTATACTGAGATATATAAAATATAAGGAAAAAAATTAAAATTAAAATTCATCCAATTCAAAAACAAGCATTTGGCCATTTGTAATTAAATGCTAACTTTCAACACAACAATCACATATTAAACTAAAAAAGTTTCAACATCATTCATTACAATCATGGTAAAACAGTAGTTTACGTTAACCAATTTATTTTATATGGTCAATTAAAAGTGAAAGTTGGATTGATTAAAATAAATGCCAGCCTAAATGGAAGCTTGATTCACTAAACCAATTCTTTGCTTAAATAGAAGTTGGATTGATAGAAATAATTGTTTCTGTAAATGGAATCTGGATTGATGAAACTAAGTCTTTGCTTAAATAGAAGCAGAAATGATTAAAATAATTGCTTCCGAATTTGAATTTGCGAGAACAATTCTTTGCTTAAATAGAAGTTGGATTGACGAAAATTAATAGTTTGCTTAAATAGAAATGGGATTGATGAAAAGTAGTTTCCTTCTTAAATAGAATTTGAATTGATTACTATAATTTTTGCATAAATGGAAACTGGATGTATGACAGCTATCCGGGACGTTCGTAGACTGCGTAGTGCATACTTACCAACGTAAAGTATGGCACTGAAGACATTAAAATAATTTGGCAATGTTAATTTCGGTATAACTTCAAACATAGTTATTTATTTCAAGCATATCCTATTAACAATATCCCTGTTCCTACATTATGATCGTTCATTAAGTCATATGGAAGGCAGTGATGTAGCGGTATGTTCTGTGCCTTGTAGCCAGAGGGTCGCAGGCAGAGGCGCATTTACAGAAAACGGGGCCCTAGGTGCAAACAATTTTGAGGCCCTTCCTTCTGAGCTTGTGGAGTGTAGACTGTTGCAGACTGAGCACCTATCATATGCAAGAACCCACGAAGTTGAAGCCGGTTTTGTGAGTGCTACTGCCGCTGTAATGATGATTAGTTATACAAGTTATTTTCAAGGAATGCAAAGTTATTGATTTTAGTAAAAAGAAAACACAGGAATATTTAGAAGTGTAGGCTACAGTAGGCCTACTTGTTTGTTGCAATGACACATTCATATTTGTGGAAGACGGAGAATGGACTTTTGCATCAGCCTTGGTAAAAGTGCATTTTAATTATTCGCCCGTTGTAGCATTATTATTTTTCTTCAATCCAACTTCAACTTTAGCGAGAATCCTTTTCATAGATCTAGCTTCTATTTAGGCAAGAATTCGTTTAATCAATTCAGTTTCTATTTAAGCAAGAATTATTTTTCATCATTACAAGTTCTATTTAATTAAGAATTATTTTTCATCAATCTAGCTTCTATTTAAGCAAGATTCTTTTAATCAATCCCACTTCTATTTAAGCAAAAATTATTTTCATCCATCCGACTTCTATATAGCAAGAATTCATTTCGTCAATCCAACTCGTATTCGTCCAATGCTGAAGCCCATGTAATGGTCAATAATTAAATATGCTACAATACACTTTTACCTCTAATTTTACCGCTAAAATACCTTTTACATCAAACTTGCTTGCAAGTTTGGAAGTTATTTTGCACAAAAATTAGCCCAAATGAACAAAACAATTATAAACTACAATAGGTCTTATATACTTTTATGGGTAAACCCGTAGTTTATGTTAGTAAATTATTCTATATCATCAAATTCAAGTGGAAGCTGGATTGATTTTATGTGCATGCTAAACTGTAAAAAAATAGGAAATAGGTTATCCTTAAAATAATAAAAAAATCAAAACAGTTATGTCTGTTATAATTGAAAAAAATATTTTCGTTCGTTTGGGGGCGCTCTGAGATTTGTGGGCCCTAGGCGCGCGCCTAGTGTGCCTACTGGTAAACGCGCCTCTGGTCGCAGGTTCGAATCTACCTTAAGCCACTGCATAGCGACCTTAGACAAGTTGCTAAGTGCTCGCCCATAATTGTCTGGGTAAACCCGTAGTTTAGATTGCTAAATTATTTTGTATCATCAAATTAAAATAGCAGCTGGATTGATGAAAAAAATTGTGTCGCTAACTGGAAGTGGGACTGATGAAACCATTTTCTGGGCAGCCTCCAACAGACATGCAAAAAATATAAGGGCATATTCCGAAACCGGCAGGTCTGCAGTTGCATATGCCACAACCAAGAACTACCTGCAAAGCAACAATCGTACATTACATTATGTAATGACTATATATTCTTCTAGTCCCATGTAAAAGCGTCTCATCTAGGTATACGACTAAATAAAAATTCATCCCAAGTGCAATCATCATATAGAAGTTGGACTGATGGAAATAATTTTTACCGTAAATAGAAGCTGGATTGATGAAACTAAGTTTTGATGCAATAGAAGCTGGAATAATGAAAATAATTGTTTCCGTAAGTTGAAGCTGGACCCATGAGAATAGTTCTTCGCTTAAATAAAAGTTCCATTGATGAAAAATGGTTAAATAGAAGTTGGGTCATTTTTTCTCATTAAATGAAAGCTGGATTGATTAAAAAAATTCTACATGAAATGGAAGTGGGATGATGATAGTTATGATGGACATAGGTAGAGTGCTTACTTACAAACGTCAAGTACGGCAATGAATACATTAAAATAATTTAGTAACCTAAACTACGGGATTACCAAAAATATTGTCTGTGAGGAAGGCAACGGGAAACCGACTCACTCATCTCATCCTCGGGTGGCAGAAAGCCAACGGACCTTCCTTCGGGCAGAGAACTCATCATCATCATCATCATCATCATCATCATCATCATCATCATCATCATCATCGTCGTCATCATCATCATCACCACCATCATCATCATCACCATCATCATCATCACCAAGTGAGAAGAGTAACTGCTCGACTTTAAATTACTTATTAACGCATGTTGACCATTTTAAGAGTTACAAAGAACGAAGAATGACTGCGTCTAACGACATCTATTGGTCTCATATTCGTAGAATGACTTTCCAGCCATCGTGTACCGGAAAAAGCCGGAAAAAGGTAAATTAAACATTAAGATCAAATCATAATATTAGCAACTCTCTCGTTGTCATTAGGGAAATGTGGCTGTCTATTAAATTATATGCACATAGTTTAGAATCTAACAAGGTTTGGCATTTAATCGAATTTCTCACCAATCTGGATCATACTTTCATCAGCACAAAATGGCGAACGATTAAAGCGTTTCACAACGATGAAATGTAAGATGGATTGTGTGAAAGTATATTCTGTCATCTAGCGAATGCATTTTACGGTACTAAATCGACTAAGATTTTAGTCTTGTGTATATTATTAACCCTTTCAGTACCACCCATTAAAAAATTGAAATACCGGATGAAATTGAACGAAAAAACATTTTTATATTTTTTAATAGTTTTGGTTAAAAAATCAAGAGTAATAGCTAAGTAAAAGTAAATTAAATTAAACGAGCACTTCAAAGCCATTGTTTTTGGAGAAATGTGCAAAGAATTTTGTATTATTATGAACAATTTCATAAAATTTGTGATTCAAAAATAAGTTTTTATCATTGTCATCAAGTTTATTATTTGTCAGACAGTTCAAAGTTACATTGGAACCCCTTTTCAAATGTCACAAAAGTAACCTTCTGGAGTATCCAAAAAATTACTTCCAATAGTGCAATTGAGTATGCCACAGTTTGAAACATGGAACTGAACAAAGACCACGTTTGCTTGGACATGATGGACAAATGGTTTTGACATCTTTCGAACACCTTTCTTGGAACACACACGATATCTCACTTGTGGTTTTGTCCAGGTGGCAGATGGGGCCAGGACATCAGGATAATGTCGCTCTGTAAGTCGCATTAGGGCTTCATTTTTGTCAGCTCTCAGTGGACCTACATCATCACCAGGAAATAGCAGACTTGCGGCGACATCATGTTGGAATGTCAAGAATGTTGCTTTCTAAATTGGCAAAGTGATCCACCACTTCTTTCAAAGTGTACATTTTTTTCTCTTATGTGACATGGTTTCCGATATTTATGTAATTTTCTAAAAAATTATTATTTCTAAACGCATTCAGTTTTACACAGACAAGGAAATAAACACACAGTTTCAGAATACACGTATTTTCAGACGTCATAGTAGGTTATCATCGGCTGGCTTTGTTCACTACTAGTGCGCCACCTTGCGGAGATTATAGATGTAAATTCACGCGCTAGTAGGTCTATCCCACCTCTAAATAATATTCCCAGTACTTGCTATTGAAAAATCGATAGACCAACGTTATAAGAGAGTCCATGTTATGCCGCCGGATTAATCCGGCGCGCAAGGTATTATAATTATTTTTGGACGCCGGATATATCCGGCGCTCAAGGTACTGAACGGGTTAACTGTCGTATTTCTAAAATTTCTATTTTTGACACCTATGCAATACTAGAAAAAGGAAGTGAACAGACTGTTGGAGATCTGGCTCATTGTAGCACATTAACGCATTGTGCAAGTATACCTAAAATCAAACCAGCTATACGTAGATTATATAATAAAGATAATGACGCAGCATGATTACAATTCATAGTAGGCCTATGAGCCATAATATAATAATATAATATCGTCGTTACTATGCTCACACTAATACTCGTTTATTCTCTATCAGATTTACTGGTACCTTGGTGTGGAATAATATCCCTCTAGCTATTCGTTCTTCATCTAATCTCTTGATATTCAAAAAAGCTACGCTCCCTCTTAGGCCTAGTTAACGAATTAATTGACTTAACTTAGTTGTATTTGTCTGTACTGCTATTTTAGTTAAGATTGTATATTCTTGTGTTAATGTCGTTTAATGGACTCTTCTTAGGTTTTTGTTTGATTAAGACTTATTCCAATCTAAGTATCGACTGGCTGCAGGGCCGGATTAAGACTTTCGGGGGCCCTAAGCCAAGGGCCGGGCTAAGACATCCGGGGGCCCTAAAAAATTTCTCATGACCTTTTTCCCCCGTCTTCTTTCCAGAAGAAAATTGTCAAATAGGACCTTTGTACCATCTGATTTATTATTTCCTGACAGTTGGAGCCCCTCAAAACGTTGTGGGGCCCTAAGCCATGTCAAATAGAACCTTTGTACCATCTGATTTTATATTTCCTGACAATTGGGGGCCCTCAAAACGTTGCAGGGCCCTAAGCCATGGCTTATTTCGCTTATAGGTTAATCCGGCTCTGACTGGCTGTAATTTAGCGGGATCCATGATCCCTTATGGACCCCATGTAACCAGTAGGCCTATATATTTATATATTATATAATCATTGCCTTATTGTTTCATTGTTGTTGTTCTCGTCCTAATATTGGTTACATAAATAAATGACTGATTGAAATTACTGATTAATTAAATTAGATTATTTTGTCTGTAATGCGATTTTAGCTAAAATTGTGGCAAATTGGATGATTTTGTCTGTAATGATATTTTAGTTAAGATTTTATATTCTTTTGTTAATATGATTTTTGATGGATCCATCTTATTTTATTTGGTTTTATTTGTTGTTTGTTTTTTGAGCCCAAGGCTTACTCTATTCTAAGTATAATTGACTGTCTTTCTTCCCCTATCTGTATTTTTTATAGGTGTCCCTATTTAGCGGGATCCATGATCCCTTCTGGGCCTCCTTATAGCCAGTAGGCTACATGTCAAACCATTGTCTTACTGTTTCATTGTTCGTTTTTTCTCTTCTGATGGTTACAGAAATAAATGATTGATTGATTGTAAGAGATAGAAGAATGATCACATGTTAATACAGGAGTCGAATTTAGCCGTTTGGTAGCCATTCAAGGGGTCCAGCACGTCCTGCTGCTCATTTTTTTAGCGCCATCTGGCAAATGAAAAGGTTGAGTGGATCTTAGCCAGAGTGTTACCAGCGTCTAGTAGGCATATTTCCATTCCCGCATACTTTGTCCCAAGCGATCCTCACTTACAGGGACGTAACTAGCGTTGGGCTTGGGGGGGCTTAAGCCCCCCCAAACGAAGCCGAAGCCCCCCAAAATAAATCAAGCCGTTGTATGCTTACGGCTAAAAATTCATTAATTCGTATTAAACGGGTCAAGCTAAACCCCAGAGCAGCTTCAGTGGCTGAATGTATCTTGCTTTTCGCATGCATTAAAACATTTCCAACATTGGCAACATGATCATCTTTCCGGTGTATATATATATATATGGATATCGGATGGATATGGATATTTATATATATATATTTCTTTGAAACAGCAAAGTACATGTAGTTGTGCATAGACGTGGAACAGACTATCACTGTCTGCCCGACCTTTAATCCCACAACAGAACGCTCGAGGCGTTGGGTTTCCACGGGCTGAACAAGGAGGTCTTAAAATGCCTCCTCGGGCTTATATGTCTGGGGGCTGGGAAATATCTTTGGCATCTCTGGACCTACAGAGCAATACTCGAAAACAATTATAATATTGAAAACAATATTAACATTCTCTCTCGACCGCCTCTAGATTCCTAAGCTGTTGGGCCTATGTATTGAAAACTGTACCACGGTTTTAAAACAAAAATACCATCTTGAGCCTATAATTATGGCTTGCCAGTTTGAGACGTATTTTTTTTATAACATTACGCTATGCCTTCTAATGATATAAATATGTTGACTGGATTGTGTAAATATAAATGATAATGACTTAGTCACGCTCTTCTTTGGAGACGTTAGAGAAATTTTGTCAGAGGGGTGGGAACAATAATGGGTTGTGACACCGTCTGGAAGCAATTATTCACTGTAAATATGATAAGCCACGTAAGCATAAATATGCCACGCTCTCTTCATGTGTCGCCGACACTCTATCCATTAAGTCTTTTAGAAACTTAGATAAGAATGTGCATACGTGCGTGTGTGTGTGTGTGTGTGTGGGGAGGGAGGGCGTGTGTGTGTGTGCGTGTGCGCGCGCGCAAACATAGCATAATAATATAAAACTACAATTCTTGTTTATTAATGATGAGTGCCTAGGCATAGCCTACTGAATATCGCTCATACGTTTAACTTGAATTTATGTTAGAAATGTTTGGAATAAGCAATAATGATTCTTGTAGGACTCTATACCTTGGTAGTAAATGAAACTAAGACTCAAATATGATGACACATTTGTTTGGGGGGTTTAAGCCGGAACCGTTTAAAGAGAAATCGTGTTAATTTATTTAACTACCTGTATAGTATAATGTGCATGCTGTTTGCAAAATTGTTAATGTACGATGTTTTATGTGACGTCAGCGGCCTATGTTGCCATGAGATGTCATTAAACTGATGCCTGAAGAAAAAATACAGCTAAGGACTAAGTACTTGCACACACCCCCACTACAATTTAGCCCGTATACCGGTTTCAGGCAGTGCTCGAAGCAGGGGCGTCTACACCATGTAAACCTTGGAGCAAATGCTCCACCCAAGAAATAGGGGGGGGGAGATCTCAATGAGAAATTTGGGGAAGTGTAAATTTATAAAATATCGTACCATGCAGTAAGGTAATAATTAAATAATTATTAAGATGCTTGAAGTTTAAACTTATTGTGGTTAAGTGTCAGTAATATTTTTAAAGGCATTAGGCTCCTGGGCATTTTTCCTTCTGCCCCCCCTTTCGGTGGGCCTGGATCCTACGATCCTTAACTGGGAACAAGTTGGGCTTCTTATCTCTGCATAGTAGAAATATGCTGTGGAGAAATTGGACTTTGACATCCTGTCGACTGATGACCCTGCCGCTGACCTCTTCCCTGCCAACTTAATTCGAGCCCCTGTGCTGCATCCGTCTGTAGCGTCAGGCCGACCCAGTCTTCGGTCGCTGCAGCTACGGAGCTACGGAGGCGCCTAAGATTCTATATAGATAAAATTATAAACTAAACAACCCAGCATAATTTTTCATAAAATTCCAAGGTCCTCCGTATTACGTTCGTCATAGGCTGGCGTGCCACAAATGACACGCGTGCCATAGGTTGGCTACCACCGGTCTAAGTCATCGTTATCGTGAATAGCCTACTGATAGATAATTACAGTATTCTAGTGAAATTCCACGAGAAAAGCGAATTGCGAAGTTGCAATGCTTAGAAGTTTCCTGCAACATGTTGGTGCGTGGGGACAAATGGAAGAGTCACTGCAAGAAAAATCATGGTTTCAAATACAAAAGGTAGGCAGCCTACTGTTTTATGCAGCTTAATACAAGGTGCCAAAATAGACATGACTCACTGTACACTTACGGGCGCGTTTCTCCTAGTTTTTGTTCTATTATTGTATGTCGTGTGAGGGTTATTGTCAATTGTCATTCAATCTTTTCCCCAGACTCCAGTCAATTAATTGTTTTGGCCAAGTCTCTTTGGTGTATTATAATGGCATGCACTGCAGTATGGGAATTGTAAAAAAATAACTGGGGAGGGGATAGACGTTGATTTATGTGCAGTTTTGGTGTGAAGTGTAGACTTTACTATGAGACTCTAAGAAAGACTAAGGGGGGTTGAACCCCCAAGCCCCTGGCAATTCTCACCCTGATGTATCATGCATGTACTGCTGATGTGAATTTATGTGCGAATTACTAGTATTACATTGACAACTATGACTGTCTGTAGCAGATGTTGTCTGCACAGTGGTACTATTGTGCTCGCAGTTTTCATTTTCAATCACTTATAATTGCTAATAAAGTTTCTTTAAATTTTAAATCAGTTTATTCAGTTTACGCCTATCACATAATCAACACACAGTTACAGTGGCTGCAGGAAGAGGAGCAGGGGGGAAGTTGCTCCAATGACTTTGGGGGGATAGACACCCCTGGCTCGAAGTGGGACGATATGAAACGACGGTATGCCATACCGACCTCTCCTGGCCGGTGAAACCAGGTGAGAAACCGATACCTGTATGGCCTAAAAACATACCGGTCCGTTTCGAGCTAGCCAATTTTCTGATAGGTCTTCGTTCAATTGTGCTTCCCCAAGTATTGCTGTTCTGTCTCTACGGAGGGGTTGAAGGGGGTAGAGAGACAGACAGCAGCATCGACATGCCATGGAAGATTGGCTTGACCCTGAACTAATCCTCACTGCGAGCTTGCAAAGGGTAAAAGTTCCAATTATTCCATACAAAATGCATGCACAGGCATAGGCGCAACCACCCTATGGGACCCGTGGGACGCGTCCCCCAACTTTCGAACAGCTTGGGACCGTCCCCCAACTTTTGAAAATTGTAGAGGCAAACAAGAGCCCAAAATGCACTCCATTTGGTATCAAATGCTCTAAATTGCGTCGGCTTCTGGGGCTCCGCCTCAGACCCCGATGGGGGAACTTACGACGCTCTCCATACCCCTATAGATAGTCGTTAGGAGCTTCTTGCCTTCCGTGATCTCTCTCATCTGTACCATTAATACCAGTATAGTACAAGGCTCTGGTCTTGGATGTACTGATTTTGTCATAGCCATTTCTAGCCTTCAACCTAAATACAGTGAAAACCGTCTCACTAAATATGCCAACGATATATCTACTTGCTGGTCCTTGCTTCCTGCATTGACAGCACTCTTTCTGAACTTGACCATAATCTCTAAGACTATGGGCATCCATTAGGAATCTTAAATTAAATCATGCTAAGACTAGAGAAATGGTTGTCAAACGACCGAGGTCCAAACCTATTGCCCTCCCTCCTCTCATCCTTGACTCCGAGCGGGTCCAGGAGATAGTTATTTTGGGTGTCACCATCTCTGATGGGATTGCCTTTGTGGCACACATGGACAAAATATGCTGCAAAGCCCGAAAATCGATGTTCGGCTACGTGTTTTGGTCGCCCATGCACGGCCACCACGGTCAACGTCTCTTTGAAGTTGTTAGGGCTACTATACCCTCGCACGGCTACTTTATGCCTTCTTTGTTTGGTGGGGATTTGCCACTGTAGGGGAACGTAAACGCCTTAACGGTATTCTGAGAAAATTGACCAATTCAGGTTTCTTCTCTGCCGATTTTCCTAGTGTTGACAAACACTGTTCTAGAGCTTATTCTACTCTTTTCCGTTTAATTCTCTTAAACCCTTGTCACGTCCAGCTTATTCATATAATAAAGTCACATTTTCACAGGTCTATATGATTTAGGTACTTTTATATCGAAATCATCGGTGAAAAATTTGAGGTAAATTAAAGCCCCAAAATGTACTCCATTTGGCATCATATTCTCAAAATTGCGTCGGCTTCTGGGGCTCCGCCCCAGACCCCGATGGGGGAGCTTACGACGCTCCCCATACCCCTAGTCGTTAGGGGCTTCTTGCCTTCGGCAATCGCAGCTTCGCGCCTTCGGCGCTCGCAATTCCACCTCCCCCACTCAGACATTCTAGTAGGTCCCCCAACCTCTGGACCGTGATTGCGCCCCTGCCCCAGGCATAACTTATAGGTTCGTATTATTCGCACTCGCAATGCTCAAGGCTTAAGCCCCCCCAAACGAAAATTCCTAGTTACGTCACTGCTCACTTATTCAATTGAATCCAATCTAATTTCATAACTTCTGAATTACAACTATCACATAGTTATCATTTTGAACATACAATTCGTTCTTCTTTAACAGTGCCATGACAGTTTAATTAGACAACTTATTATCATAGTCCTGCTTAGTCTATATCATAGGTCCGGAAGTTGAAATCTAGAACAAAATTATCGATGCAATAGGCCCTATACGCGAAAGAAAGATGCTGAAAAGTTTATTTTCATCAAAGGATTGGTTACTATTTCAAAAATTACGTTAGTGTAAGCTATATAATTATACAGCGGAAAAATGTGTAGTCAATAAGACTGATAAATTGACTTACTGAAAATTGTTCAAAGTTCTAAAATAATCTATTGATTATTATTTCCTTTCAAGAGCCATAATTTATTCAAATAATTTACATCAGCTGCCATGATCATTTTGGTTAGATAGCGAATAGCAAGGAATAGCTCTGGAATAATAAAAAATATTTTAAATGCTTTGAAATAGTGTTCCTATATGCAACTACATGCAAAACGTTTGTTGAAAAGGCAATCATGTTAAACTGGTTATAGATAGTCTATGCTGTGACGTGACACATTATTGTAAGCATGATAAGAATGAATTTCGGTAACAAAATTCTCAATTAAGCGAACTTCTAAGCGGACTTGTTAGCTGAATAGTGTGTTTCTACGGAGCTTTATTTGATAAGTTATAATACGGACAAAGCGATTCCACACTGATCGTTCCTGTTCCTTGCCATAATTATGTAGAGCATTTCGTTCACCAAATGATTCTCCAACTGAAAAAGATTTACACAAAGTAGATATCCTTAGTAATAGACTTTAAAACGAGTCCACGATCTACCGTGATAGCCTACTGTGTAATGTGTTTCGAATTTAGGACAACGTATAATTATATTCGTTTATTAGAACGAATAATATTATAATTATAGCGTATATCAGACAATGCGTTGCAAATGACTTTTAGATTTATTTATTTAATAATAATAATAATAATAATAATAATAATAATAATAATAATAATAATAATAATAATAATAATAATAACAATAATAATAACAATAATAATAATAACAATAATAGTAATATTAAATGTAAAATTGCTAGATGTACTGCTAATTTAGTATGTAATGACATGCTGCTTGACCCTGACTACTCTGACACTGCTTTTGACGACTTGTCATCTCTCACCTATTTTGCATTCTTTATTCTTCTCAAGGACAAGGTCCCTAAATCCACACCAATTGATTTCATACCTACACCACTGTCTTATTGTCTCTTGTTCTGATGTTTTCTCCCACCATATTGCACACTTGGCCAACCTGTCTTCTACAGAAGGGAGTTTTCCATCATTCTTCAAATCTGCTTGTCACGCCTTTACTTAACCTTCGCAGGACGGAGAGGGGTAAATAATTACCCCAGGGGTGTTTGAATGCTGATTGCGGAGCAACCGTTGGCAGTTATAATTTGATGTTCCATGTGTTCACAAGTGAATACCTCGGACATATTCTGACACCAAAGCCAGGAAAATTTCATGTTGGGGGAAGAAGATTTTTGAGTTCAAAGTGTCCTGGGGTAAAAATTTACCCCTCTTCGTCCTCGACGTCGTTAATTATTCGTTCATGGTGAATATGCATTTTTCAAAGATATTTTTCATAAGTAACCTGTAATCAGAAATAAAGTACTGAATCTACCGTGGAATTTGATTTCAATAGTTGCAATAATTTTGGGAGTGCACTTTCCAAGATGGCTGCCAAAACACAGAAATATGCATATTTCAGCTCATAGGTAGGCTACAATGACATATGAACCCTCCACTTTCATACAGTAGTTCCGAGGTCAAGGAATTCATTTATCGTAGTGAGAAGAGTCTGTCAATACTAATTTCCAAGATTCCAAGAAATATGCATATTTCAGCTCATAGGTATGCTACAATGACAAATGAACCCTCCACTTTCATAGTTCCGAGGTCAAGGAATTCATTTACCGTAGTGAGAATAGTCTGACAATACTAATTTACCTCTAAGGCATGGCCGCCATCTTGGAAAGGCAATCATGTTAAAACATACAGGAAATAGCATAAGAATAACAACAATGATGATGACGATAATGATGCTGCTGCTGCTGCTGATGATGATGATGATAATAATAAAAATAATAATAATAATAATAATAATAATAGTAACAATGAGAATAGCAATAACAATAGCAACAACAAGAACAACACCACCACCACCAACAACAACAAACACCACCACCACCAATAATTGGCACTTTCGCCAAACAGGACAACGACGAGTCATTGTCATCTCCAGACAAATTTAAATAATAATAATAATAATAATAATAATAAGACATATGTCGGACCAACCATGAAAATATGCATATTTCAAGAGTATGCTACAATGACAAATGAACCCTCCACTTTCATAGTTCTGAGGTCAAGAAATCCATTTATCGTAGTGAGAAGAGTCTGTCAATACTAATTTACCTCTAAGGCATGGCCGCCATCTGGAAATTAGTAGTTGACAGACTATTCTCACCACAATAGACAGATTCCCTTGACCTTGGAACTATGAAAGTGGAGGGTTCATTTGTCATTGTAGCATACCTATGAGCTGAAATATGCATATTTTCTGTGTTTGGCAGCCATCTTGGTCGCCATCTTGAAAGTGGTATTGACAGACTATTCTCACTACGATAAATAGATTGATTGACCTCGGAACTATGAAATTGGAGGGTTCATTTGTCATTGTAGCATACATATGAACCGAATATGCATTTTTTGGCGGCCATCTTGGCCGCCATCTTGAAAGTGGTATTGACAGACTATTCTCACTACGATAAATGGATTCCATGACCTCGGAACTATGAAACTGGAGGGTTCATTTGTCATTGTAGTTTACCTATGAGCGGAAATATGCATATTTCTGTGTTTTGGCGGCCATCTTGGAAAGTGGTATTGATAGACTATTCTCACTAGGATAGACGGATTCCTTGACCTTAGAACTATTAGAATTGATACTTCATTTTTTATTGTACCTTACCTATGAGCTGAGATATTAAAAATTGCTTTGGGGTAAAAATTACCCCTCTTCGTCCTCAGTGTATCGTAAAATGTCTTCGTCCTGCGAAGGTTAAAACACTTGGCCTAGACACCAGCAACATTTCTAACTTCAGACCTAACTCGAACCTCAGAAATATTTCCAAGATCCTCGAACGTCTCGTTCTTGTGCGTATCAAGAAACACATCACTTCCACATCAAACTTCAGTCTTTATCAGTGAGCCTACCGAAAAGGCTAATCCGTGGAAACTGCTCTCGTCCCTACACTGGATAACATCTTCTCATCTATTGTCAATTGAAAAGCCTGCCTCTCACTATGCCTTGACCTCAGTACAGTCTTTGACACCACAGATCACCCGATACTTCTTTCAAGACTCACCAATAGCTTCGGTGTCTCTGGGACTGCCTTAAACTGGTTAGCCTCTTACCTGGGTGACCGTAGTCAGCAGGTAGGTATCGGTACCGCTCGGTCTGAGCCCACACTTTGCACTGCTGGAGTACCACAGGGATCTGTCCTCGGCCCTTTATTATTTACAGTCTTTACTTCCCCAATCAGTCGTATAGCTGATCACTTTGGAGTCCAATTACAGTGGTACGTGGATGTTACTCAGTTTCATATTGCTCTGTCAAAGTCCAATTACAGTGGTACGTGGATGTTACTCAGTTTCATATTGCTCTGTCAAATGCTGATGAGTCCGGTGAACTAAAGCTTGAACAGTGCCTCTCATCTATGTATGCATGGTTCTGTTTCAGTGGTTTGGTCATAAACCCAAACAAGTCGGGGGCAATTCTGTTCGGTTCACGCCAACGACTGCGTTCTCTCCCTTCGCTTTCATCGACCTCACAGTCACTGTTGTGCTACTATCAGCTACCGTCAAAACAGATGTGGGACCTCTGGACAGTGAGCTCACATTATGATCAAACATAACAAACCTGTAAATCTTGTTTCTATAACATCAGGGCAATATATCACTTCAGGTCGGCTCTGACTAAGAATATGTCACAAACCATAGCCTGTTCCCTCGTTTCAACTCGCCTTGATTAGAATATGCTAATTCGACTTTTGTGGGTCTCTTAGACCTCGAACTCAACAGGCTGCAATGCCTCCAAAACTCTTAAGCTCACGTAATGCTGCATGTTCCACTGCGAACAATTAAAGCACCTCCGTCCTACTCCATCAGCTGTATTGGCTTCCTGTTGAATTCAGAGTCAAATTTCAATTGGCCTGTTTGACCTACAAAGTCGTCACAATGAGCACACCTCCCTTCCTACCTTCAATAACTAAGTAACTCCTTACGTCCTTTCTCTTCAAGTCTTTTAGCTAGGCCTTGATGCAAAACAGTTATGGGCTAGCGTGCATTCCATGCCTCTGCACCCAAGAAATGGAATCGACTGCACTCTCTCTTCGTAGTTCAAATTCACTTCCTTCCTTCAAAAAGCGCTCAAAACTCACGATTTATCCTCGGCTTTCAAGCACTTTTATATCTAACTCCATCTTCTCTAGTGAATTGCTTATAAAAGTTAATTATCTACATCTATCGACTATTAAAGTAGATTATGCAGATAGCATACTTAATTTTCAGTGGAGTAATGTAACCTGCAGCAGTACAGTTTAATGTGTCTCGTGTTGGTTGACATTTTGCGAAGTGCCAATTCCTGGAGAGATTTCTGCATCAGGAATATTGGACCTTGGTCGCATGCAGCCACAGGGGGGCTCCGAACTATCCTGTAAAGAAATTGAGTGAGCAACCATTTGGATAATGTGGAGCTGCCACGAGTGCATGTAGTAAGCTAAGATCTACTTACTGTATTGAACGAGGTCTACACAAATGTTTGTTTATCTTCTGATGCAAAAAGTGGACCTACATCAAAATACAAGAAGAGTCTGAATTTCAGTGAATTAATTATATCCACTATTTTAATACGGAATAATTCAAAATGTCGTTTGGATTACAGAGACAGAGACAATGACAGAATTAGTCTAAATTCTCGATTATGACCTTAATTCAGAATGCCAAGAAGAACTGGATGCTTCAAAAAGAAAAAGAAAAACTACAAAATAATAAAAACCCAATAAGTAGGGGAATTATTTTAAAATCAGAGGCTATAGTGGGAGGCTGTGTAATAATGCTGACCATTGGACTAAATTTGAGGCATATGAATATGAGAAAACTTAACATGCGATCTTACCTTGTCAGCAAATTGGTTTACGCCCATTGTGTAAGTAGTGAGTCCCTTTAAGTAGAGTTCATTATGAGAGTCGATTAGCTCCAGAGTCTCTTTAAATATCTGTTTTCTTCGCGCCTCCTCTGCTTCGTCTATGTACTTCCTCTCTGAAATCAAGCAACAATTCCTTTGCATGCATTTTATTTCAAGTTTATACTTGTAGAGGGATTTAGGAATTTGACCCCTACGCCAAAACCCAGATATGCTGATAATGGTTAGTGAATACTTTGGTATGATGGAAGATGAAACTTGGAGTGAAATGAACTTAGTCTAGAAAACATAAGGTGTCCAAGAGCAGAAAGAGAAAGATGGAGAACGACAGACTTGTAATTGTAAATAGTAACTTTTATCGATCAAATGTAAAATGCAAAAGGCAGAAACTGACGGAAATTTCAAATCTAAGCAGCAGTTAATTGAATATCCTGAAAAGCAGTCCTCTTAAGAAAGAGACGCAGCCTATCGCAGTCATAATCTCGAAATTTATAAAGCACTGCTGGAAACTTAAGGGCCGGGTACCAGCCAATTCTCGAGCGCTGTATCGTGACATATGGTTTATTCAAACATTTAACATTTTTGTTTGGCAAAAATGACACTATTTTGAGTGGAAAGCCTGAGCGGCGATAAATACAGAAGAGTGAGGCAGAGAGCTTTATAATGAAGGCACTGGAAGTTCATAGATAATGTTAGTAAACTCCACATGCAATAAAAAAAGTGCATCCAGTTTAAATTATGTTACCAAATTTCATTTTGAATTTTTCCCACTCTTTGTCGAGTTCATCAGATGAAGTGGAATATCTTTCAACGTCGGAAACAGCCATTAGCATCAGTTGCACTGTTCCAATCACGAAACGTTTGTACGTGGTACCTAACTTTAAATTAAAAGATAAACAACAATTGATATGAGGCTAAACATAATAGTTCATTTTAAATTAAAATAAGTACAATTGAACAAGAAGCTAGACATTGTGCTTCTGTTTAAATTGAAGCTAAACTATGCCTGATTATGCTGCTGCACATGGTACTTCCGCAATTGATTATGTGAATTAAAGCATGTCACTTCACTTTAAATGAAAACAAGAAATTTTATAGGATGCTAAACATGGTAATTCCCTTCAAATTAAAAGCACATACCAATGAATTTGAAGTTGAACATGGTAGTTCCCTATAACTTAAAGATAAACAACAATTTAATACGTGTAAAGCTTTGTACTTCTCCTTTGCCTACTAAACTTTAAGCATACTGTCACAAGAAGGTTTATCCACCTAACACAGCATTGAAACATTGGAGCAAGATTGACATGGGTAAGACTGAACACCACAAAACGAAAAACGAGCTTAGACCTAATTCGTTCAAAATAATCCCGGCATCATTTTACCGTCCTAAATTATTCGCCCATTAGAGCACATCGTTCAAAATGAATAATAATAAAGACGTATCTTTACGGAATAGGTTACCCGTAGTTTTATAATGCGTTAAAAATGATAACGTCGCAAGAAAAATTGTTATTTAGCCTGAGCTTATCATAATAGACGACCATTTGAAAATGCTATTCAACATAAATCGTCTCTGTCTGCATCCGTCTCTCTCTCTCTCTCTCTCTCTCTCTGCTCACTCTCTCTCTCTCTCTCTCTCTCTCTCTCACTCCCTCTTTCACTCACTCCTCCCTCCCTCCTCCGCCTCTCCCTCTCTCTCTCTCTCTCTCTCTCTCTCTCTCTCTCTCTCTCTCTCTCTCTCTCTCTCTCCCTCCCTCCTCCTCTCCTCCATCCTCACTCCCTCCCTCCCTCCCTCCCTCCCTGCTCCCTTCAGAAAGCCTGGAACGTCTCTCTCTCTCTGTCACTCTCTCACTCTCCTCTCTCTCTCTCTCTCTCTCTCTCTCTCTCTCTCTCTCTCTCTCTCTCTCTCTCTCCTCTCTCCCTCCCTCTGATGTATTGGCAAACTGCTCTCATTCTCTCTCTGACATGCATTTTGCTCTCTCAGCAGCTTAATCTCTCTCTCTCTCTCTGGTTCTCTGTCCTTTTCTTCCTGTATTCCCCTCATTCTCTCCTTCTCTTTTGTTTACTCCTCATTTCTTCCTCCCTTCCTCTCTCTCTCTCTCTCTCTCTCTCTCTCTCTCTCTCTCTCTCTCTCTCTCTTTCTCTATCTCTATCCGTCTCTCTGCGTCTCTGTCTCCTCTCTGTCCGTCCCTCTCTGTCCGTCTGCATGTCTGTATGCCTTAGGGCTGCCAACCGTCCAGGATTCGCCGGGACAGTCCCGGAATCGGCCTTGTGCGTCCCGTGTCCCGGATTGATCCCAAATTGTCCCGGAATGTGGTGTAGATACCCACTTCACCAAATTCTGTTCTTGTTTTCGCACACTAAACTCGAGAAGTTGTACAATCAATGTTGTGTTCTGCACTCTATCACACCTGACGTTGTTGGCTCAATATCGGATGTTGGGTTGAATGCTTCAAAACTTATCAAACCATTAACACTCAGTTGCTTATCTTTGTGTCCTACGAGCTGTCAGTTTCCGTTTCCAACGTTTTTGAGAGAGATTGTTCAGCATTATGAACGACCTGCAGGTTGTCTGACAATCGCAATTCTCTGGGCATCGACTTTGTTAAAAGTGGAACTGTTGACCAGAATAAATTTTAACATGACATTTACTGAGTTTTACGACTTTGTACTCAGTGATTTGAAACTGCTTAAAGTGGCATCAACTAAGCAGAAGTACTAGGTTAAGCGAAGTTCTGCTCTCCCACGCAGACCCAATAGGCCTAAATGATAGGCCTAGGCCTATCTGCAATCTGCATGCACGTTACACGTAGGCCCATAACTGTATAATTATATGAACTTCATGCTGGGCCTCTGAAGCCAGGTTACCCTGGTAAGTTACCCTGGAATTTAATTAGCGTTTTGTTCTTGAAGTTGATTCTGCTTTAGAACCTACATGTACATTAGCTAGGTTGACCCAATATTCGTTACATACAGTGACGTGGACAGAGTAAATTGGTAATGCCATATCTATAGTGAGTGCGGGCGTCCCGGAATGGCAAACTCAAAAGTTGGCAGCCATAGTATGCCTGTCTTTATAAGGAGATAGGTCTTACCAAATAGATAGCAAAGTAAAAGTAATCGACAAGAGTAGGCTACAGTGTATTACCAGTCAACGGCTAGGCCTACATACTACATAGACGCATAGGCCTAAGCACAGCCCATGCAGCTTCACAACTATACACAAAATAATTAGGCCAAGCTTGTTGTTGATCCGTTTTGCAGACGTAGATGCGCAATGGCAAGAGTCACTTTTAGATTCGTCTAACAAGATCACACGTGTATAGTGGCGCCGCCAGACGCCAAGAAAGTGGACGCAAAGTCGAAGACGTAATAATAATTATTATTTAAGACATTCATACAGTGCCATTCATGTTGGTCAATCAGTGGTCATCTTCATTCATGTCATAATGAAGCATTTAATGAACATTACACGGGTGTAGCGCTACACAGACGAAAGCTCTTGCAGTTAAACATTTTACACTAAGTGTAAAAATGCCGACAACACAGTATCATGCGGACATATGTGAAACTTTCATCATGCCATTTGAATGA
>JACEVL010000162.1:1067265-1159765 GCA_020284085.1 Aporrectodea caliginosa
AGCCATGTATTGCCTCTGTTGCCCCTGAGAAATCTCTGAGTTGGCAGGTGATTTGCCCAGAATAGCCACTTTTGCCTGGCCTGCTGTGTTAAGGTCACTGGGCAGTAATCGACAGACAGCTGTGTTGGCCTCACACCATTAACGTATTTCAGAAAGAAAGACAGTGTAATACCTTGCTCAGACTGACTTCAGTTTATTTGACATATAATTGTGCCAGCGACAACACAGTCGAAGGAAACCAGTCCAGTCCACAGTGAGTTCTTTTCGTCACATTAGTCTGACAGCCTCAGAGGTAATGGTAGGGAGACAGGAGTGCAGCAGATCTCCACACTGGCTGCAGCAGGCCTCTGGCTGAACACAAACACCTAGTCGAACTGACAATACTCATTCCAGAACTTTCTGCTGCACTGGTTGTTGTTCACCCGGAGACGGACCCCACCGGTTCCAGCCTGAGATTAATAGAGGTGGCATTACAGTTGGCCTTTCGCTTGGGATGCGAGCACTGCATACCTCTCGATGAACAATTTTCTTCGATTGTTGAGTTCGAATTCCGACTTCGGCTGAGTGCGTCCTTCCGCATAGAAGTAATGGATTTTTATTTTGGCCTGGCTCTTTAGTTACCATTAGTTACAATATTTGTGCGTTATGTTAAATTGCTCAATACTTGCTCAGAGAACATGGGCGTATTCGGTTGTCGAGTTTCAGTAACTGACAATTGCATATCATCAAAAGAACTGGCCAGTAAAACAAGTTTTACTATATTCGCCCAGTACCCCATAACCGTCACAGCAGTTACCTCTGCCAGTCGCGCTCATTTGAACAGGTCTGTTTAACAGCAGCCAGCCAGTCGCTGGCCAACGCTGCGTAAGTCGGGAAAGGGGATTCTCACCTGAAAGCACCTCGATTTAAGCCAGTTTTGGGAAAGCTGAAATTTGAGACGAGTGTGCAGTGGTGAAATCCGCCGTCGACGACCGATCGAATCCAAAGTCGTCGCAGCCTGATAGCTGTGGCTTCAAGCATTCGCTAAAGCAAACATTCAAGCATTTCAAAGTTACAACCAGATGTCATCGATTTTTTCGTTCATTTATGTCGAATCGCATATTGCACTTCCTATTTTTGTGTGTATTAACGAAAATAAACAATTGGCTGTTATAGTTGCAGTTAATGATATTTTTGTTTAGTTCAGTTGTTGCCAAGAACATTTTTATTTTTCATTCACCATTCACCATCTCATGTCTATAGCGCCCTCTTTCGTGGCTCAGGTGTCACAGTTTGCTTGCAAAAGCCAGTAAAGTCCTTCAGGAGCAGCCCACTACCACCACGGAAAGATAGTTGAAGTTCAAATGGGACTGGAAGAGCACCCTGCAGCCGAGCGGCGGTCAGCCCGAGGCAAGCCCCGCAGGTAGAGCACCCGACATCGTAATAGCGATGCGCCGCCGGGCAGGGGACACGTCTCCAAGGCTGGAGACATGACCAGCCCCAGATTCCGTTCAGCTGCACGCGCCGCAGAGCGCACACCAGGCAGACGAGGAAAGGCCGCATGACGAGCAAAACGAAAGAATGCCCGCGGTTAGTAATTAGCAACGGCATGAGCTGGTTAACGAACATTATCGTTATCGCCATCTATCAAATCCCTAGCCAGCCAGGCAGTTCTCACTGGCCTCCGCTTTGACCTTCAGCCCGGCAAATACCACGTTCATCCAGAGATCCTCAAAATGTAGGGAATGAGTTTGTTGTTTGTCGTTCAAGGCCGTTGCAGGTCCGAGGTTTAAGCGTCAGTTAGCGTTTTCGTTGGCGAACATTGAGGGCGATAACGCGTCGCTCCTTCCTAACATTTTCTTCTGTAGTGAGTGTTGTCATGTCTACCTTCCGCGTGAGCACGAAGCGAGCAATCATTTTCAGGAACATTATGCCTTTTGTAAATAACCACAGGTTAGCATCATACCAACAATAACATTGTCTTTATTGAAGAAGATGTATGGCTTGTGTTAATACCACGGTCAGTTGCAACTTTAGCCTGCTAATACACGTATTTTACCGTACTACGCGCGGGAATTTTGGAACTTCTGCGCGCCGCAGCCGCGCACTAGAAGCCAACATTGTCAGCTGATGAATGTCCGCTCCCAGAACGATAGGCCATTCATATACTTCTGCCGTCGTAGCTGGCAGCAAATCCCAGGCAGCAATACATGCAGCTGCGCCACGCATTGCAGTAGCTGAAAACCAGGCGCCGTTTCGCCTGGCTTAGTCGTGCACAGCCAGCGATCATGTCCTGGCTGACAGGCTTCGATGGCAGGGAGGCAGCAGCGCGCACTATATTTAAAGTTCATGGCGCAGGACAGGCATGAGCCCGGGACACCACCGCAGTAGTAAAGCCCATTACGAGTTCACAACGTTTGCTCAGCGCCCTCACAAAAACGCCGCCTGCCAATGCCGCTGTGGACAGCTGCGGGTAGGCCTATATCGAGCGATATAGCATTATATGAAAGATCGGCGATAATATACACGCAGAAATACCTTAGCAGCAGTGTCGAATATATACTAAAGCCAGAAGAGTTGCAATGCTGGTCGTCATCGTTGTTAAATAATTGCTTCATGAATTTTCATCTCAGCTGACAGATGACACATGCTGATCCTGACAGATGTGCCCAGCCTGTTGCTATTGAGCATGTACGGCTTTGAGCGACGATGAAGTGCCTGCAACAGGGAACGGACACCTGCCCCCGATTTTACATCTCGTAACATGTAGGCTCTGCCATAATGTATTACGCACATGTTATCCCATATACATAAAGGGCGGGACATACAGCAGCAAAGAGCAGCGCAGCACTTAAGACTCAGCATGTACCAAAGCCCATATCAGCTGCGTGACTGATCATGTTGCTGGCTCTCGTTGGCGAGACACTTGTTAGCAACTGTGCCCAACATACATTGCCCACGTACCACTTTATGACACTAACAAGTTTCACTTGTCACGAAGAACTGATTGATAATCGTCTGTTCAATTAAATAAAAAAACCAATTATCACGCAGCTTTTCTATTTATGGAAACACTTGCTATCGAATAAACTTTCATCACTATCGTTTTTCCTGATTTCGGCAAGAATATTATACGATTATCTCTTAGACTGGGAATGTCCTACCCTGGGGGATAATGTCCGGGGATATAAACATGTTATGCCTTCACCAGCAGCGATCCCCGCTTGAAATATTTGACGCTATCCGGTTACCCCGCAACCGGACAGCCTTCGCCACTTCCAGCCGTGGTAGATCGAAATTCCGTCAGTTGCTGTGAAGCCGGTAGTAGCATCGTCGAACACAAAGTCGTCAGTCATCTTCATGATGAGCTGCTCGCCATGAGACGCCTCTTAGCCACATAAACGATATCTATTTCATTGTTATTGACGGGAGTGACCATCTTGTCGACTCTGTGCCGCCCTTTGGAAAGCGCCACCTCTGGCAACCGCCCATGTTTGAGCCCAGGGCTGCCAATGTCGGAAAAGTATTGGCAATATTGTCATTAACATCATACAAAGTAGCTTAACACCAATACTATGCCTCTGCGCAGCTGCGTCATCGATGTCAATACTTTACCGTCACTTTGGTCAATACTTCGACAAGTGTTTACATTTCAATCATCGCAGTCAGATCCTTCACCAATAATCAACGATAGATTTCTCGACGAAAGCTAATCACAAGGAATTGTCATGATCAGACTTCACCGTTTTATCTATAAAATATAAATATAGTGGGGAAAAGATATCGTCGACAGGCTTGCTATCGGCGACACGCACGTCACTGCTGGGGAACTGGTCGCGACATACTGCTGCATACCGAAAAGCATACCGCAATATGATTACCTCTTATCTACACAGTCTGCCTATGCCTAAAGCAGGGCATTCACACCGGCGACTTGAATATAGCAGGCGGTCGTGTTAGCGAATACCTTTTACATTTGTCAGCAGCAGCTCTTTCTTCCAGAGCATGATACACACCATTGCCATGATTACCTTCGAAATGTTAACTGAATCTCTAAGCACCATACGCAGTATGAAACATAAAACTTTCTACAAATATTTAGGAATTATAAAATGTACGAAAATGGATGCATGCGATGCTTTCTATGCGAGGTTATTTAGCGCCAGAAGCTTGTTTCATCAAGTAGCAAACATCACCGAGGTCAACATACCTCTAGTTTACTGAATACTAGTAACCTTATTTGTCATTTTTCATAGATCGTTTAACACATTGCACTGAGGTTTCTCAAGATACCTTTTTGCTTGGGTTGAGGGCTCGAAACCATTACGTGGTACCAAACAAAGTTGTCGCCAAAGCAGTATCGGTGATGGAAACAGAATCCTGCCCACAAAAGCATACGATAGGCTTCGTTCATTCCTCAATAAGCATGACCGTGCTTTAAGCCGGAAGAGGCGTGGTAGCAGTGAGTGTCACTGCAACGCAAGTAGGGCCATATGGCGGAAATTTTCACATTCCATAATGACGACTAACCTCGGCACTGCCCACCACGAGGCTCAACCGATTCACGACGCCAGAATAATCTATTTTGAATACCGCCGCAGGGTGCATGGCCTGCCTTCAAAACTATGGCAGCAACCTGCCGCAGTAGCCTAAGGCCCATCACGCCAAACTATTTGGCAGTGTATCAAGGAACATGTTTTCGACGACTTAGTTCATCACGCTCATTTGACGCCACTGATAGAGGAACGACTGCTGACTATCGATCAGGCCTCAGTCAACTTATTGACAAGAGCCTGCTTGGCGATTGTTTACCCAACGCAGTCGCATCTCGTCATTTGCATGGCCTGCCGGCACTGCTCAGCTTATGTGCAGTTGTTCGCTCCTACTCAAAGCCAGACATAAGCATCTGATTGTTCTACGCACTTTATAATATCGGGCTTTCGTCGCAGACGAGAATGGGCTTCAGCCACCGCGATCGCGTGTCGTCCGCCGGAGATTGCTGGCTGTCCACGCGAGTCAAAACAATGGTCGAAATGTTTGCATCGCGAAATCTACCATTATAGCCTAAAATTTCATACCAAAGACTGTCTCATTGCGTCGATTGTGCCGTAATAGCTTAAAATCCAGAGTTCTGTTTCATTTGTGATTTGATCGCAATGATGTGACGCAACATCGTTTTAATAATCTGGTCAGTGTCATGGGGATGTTGCTTCCACATTCAAAATTGTAAGTGCAATTCCAGGTATTATAAATTGGAAATTATAGTACGAAAGTAATAAATATTAAACAGCACTACATGACTGACCAGCGACTGCCTGCTTGAGTTTCACCGGCGACCATCAACTGCCTCGAACCATTTAGTTATCGGCGTTGACCAGCCCACTTGGAGCAATGTTGCTGCGACTCCAGCGATTGAAGATGGTTTTCAACATCAATGCCATCACGCTTGACCATGTCGCCAGAATATCCTGAACTTCTGCGCTGAAATTGTTTTCTTCCTTTCCACTTACTCATGTGAGAGCGGGCTGTTCATGAGCATCATTACACAAATAGAACAGTGGATACTGCCGCCCTTTCGCGCGTAGCACGTTCATTGGTCGAATCTTCCATTTCGATAAGTTGCGGCGTAAACAGGTTCATCGCTTTGCTAACATTGTTAGCTGATTATGATTTTAGCTCAGCTAGCTAATCTCATTTAACACTTGTTTGTTTTCTTAGAACTGTGGCTTTACTTGCTGTTTAACACATCTTTTCCTGCCACAAGGCTAAATTTTGGCACAATCTAAGATGAAGCCATGCTCTATTAAAGAGCCAGATAATTAAGTCCATTTCTGCGGGTCAGCCATTGCAGTCATAACAAAAAACAGACTGCACAGCAATATAAACAGACTTCATAAACATGAGCTTAAAATCATCTCCTTAATATATTTGAAGACCTCTAGTGACGAAGATATATAAGCAATACTAGCACGGAACCAGCTGCCCGATGCCGGTCCGCGACACCGGGAAAGCCTGGGCCTGAGCCCATCACCTACCTAGATCCTTCACTGCTGTACCTCTCTGAAAGCTACTGCTTCAGTCATGTTGTCGGGCGACCTGAACGAATTCCATGAAGGCGCATATCAAGTTTCTTTGATTGATTGATTATTCTGTGGTACTCCACCTCCAGTTAGGGTAAATAAGCACGATATAGTTGTAATTATCTCACTTGTAGTTATCAGTAATATAATTTTATTACGCTGTCTCGTTATTGTTACACGATTGCACTCTCACGCTAAAACAAAACAAGTGACTGATGCTCGGTGCACCAGGAGAATACCATGTTTTAAAACCAGTTCTGGCACATGTTTGCGCCATCATTGCTACCGCGGTTGCTTGCGACGACCATTCATTGCCATGCCGTATTTCAGCGGCATTTGTGGTCATGGTCTGATGCCGCCAGGTGAGATCTTCCCATGCAGCGCAAAGAATTTGTTTCCAGTGAAAAATTGCGAGCGAGATAGGAGTTGAGGACGCATACCATTGCCGCAGCGATCATTACGGTCCGCCGGGATAAAAATTTAGGACCACAGCGTTCGCAATTTTCGCAGCGCAGAGTTTCAGCCATTTATAGTTACTTTCGTTTTTTTAAAGAGTTTGTTTATGTTGCGTTAACCGGGCACAACAGTCCAGTTGGCGGCACGCCAGCGTAGGTAGTATGACATATTATAAAGAGCAGCAAGTTTCATTATAGCACTTTGGCAATCTTCACAGAGTCGTATGCTGACTGGCTCATTCAACCGACAGCACCAAGCGACAAGTTTGAAAATGCCTGCCGAACTGATCAGTCGCAGCATGTACGTGCAGCAGAACAGTTCCGCCAGCATCTGCCTGCTGGCATGAAAGGTGCCCCTACCACGAGACGGTCAGCACCCCGATTGCTTGTCAGCGTGGCTGATCAGCCTCACCAGTGAATGATCTTCTTCTGATGGGACTTTCCATTATCCGATTTAGTCAGAATCTCGACAGTTGGCTGGCTGAGCCGATGCACTTCCACGCAAGCGACAGAAGCAGTTGTTCCTTTCGTCATTCCCGATGTGGGTCAATCTCATTTTTATGTTATCCACGACTTTGGGCAAGGCATTCAAAGTTATCTTATGGCCGCTTGTTTCAGAATCGGAACAATAACACAGCTGTGAAATTACATACAGTTACAGTTAAAATGTCATCAATTACAAATAGCATCAATGAAATTACATACAGTTACAGTTAAAATGTCATCAATTACAAATAGCATCAATGTCATCAATGTCATCAATTACAAAACTATCAGAAATTATTTGAATACCTTTTGAATCGGATATCGTTAACTTGATGCAGATTCTAAAACGTAAAAACATTTCATTTTAAGGATGTCCAGTGATGTATGGTATGACTTCTGTAGACTATTAAGTGACTATCGGTTAATTCCCTACACTACAGTATGAAAATGATGCCATAGAAGTCAAGAGATTAGATTTTCTTAATCAAGATGAAAGACTGGCTTCCCAAGAAATTACCGAATTCAGATTAACTCAAACATAAGATAAAGACACTACAGGAATCATCATGTTAGATAACAATAATAGCACAGATAATAAAACTTTTAGAGAAATTGTACCTTAATTTTCCGTTTAATAATTTCGGCACAAGTGATGACTTTAGTTATTGCTTGCGAGCCAGCTCCAGCCCATACAATTTGTTTGTTTGTTGATTCCTGGAAACAAAATAATTCATAAGATCTTTAGATGCCTTACTTACAAAGTCGTGGATGGCCTTAAAATAAGTTATTACATCAGGAGAAGGTTAATTTGTTCCTGGCAGGGTGCTTGGGTTGTACTTCTATCCTTGCAGCCAACGTTCAGAGTGCATCAGCTTCAGTCGATCTTCAACTGTGCTGCCCGACAACTACCCAATCTGTCGAAGTTCTGGTATAAATCGGATAATATGAAGGGCATGCTCTCCCCATCAAGGAGAGAAGATCAAGATTCTCCTTCTGGGGCAGAACTTGGTCAGCCACACTGACAAATATCAGGGAGTTTTATGTTCCAGTCTCAAGTCAACCTGATCATTGTGCTCTGCTGCTGGTGGAGAATTAAGGAACACCTTTCATATACCAACTTAAGGCCATTGTGCCCTGACATGCCTTGGATCTTTCTCTTGGAACAGTCTTCTGCTGCACATGCATGCCGCTGCATTTGACTCAGTTCAGCAAACATTTTCAAACTGTCTTAAATGCACTTAATTATATCAGTTAGATAATTAATCAAGCATACAGTTCCTCTGTGAGGTACTTAAAGTGCACTATATTAAGTGCTTTCATACAAACATATATAAATACATAATATATGCATACACACATACATACATACATACAGCATTGCCATAACAAGTTTCTTGTGCAATTTAACAACATAAACAAAACTCTTTAAAAAAACAAAAGTAACCCACTGACAAACAAGTGCAAATGTGATTCATACTTGAAATTTTTGCAGAGCAAATGCAATGAGATTTCGAATTTTGCTTCCAGCTTTGACGTTCATGTGAATCGCTCCATCTACGAGCAGCTCTGGAAAGACAGCTGCGTCCTCCAACTCCCTTTCTTCTCCTTTCACATAATTTTCCACTAAAAGAACAAAATTCTTTATAACACATAAGGAGATCTCACCTGGCAGGCACCAGCATCAGATTCACATCTGACCTGTTCATCTGCAATTTTTCATCACCTCGCAAAGAGCTCAACTCTTGGCATAACTGTGAAATTGTAATAAAGAAATGAATAATGCATCACAAGTAGCAAGCCACTGCTATGGTGCTTTACAATGTTGGTAAACATGTGCCAAGAGTTAAAATACATCCAGAACTGAGTTTTTAAAACATGAACGCTGTCTACCTCCTGATTAAATGTTTCAGGCACGACAAAAGGCATCGGATCACTTGTTTTTGTTTTAGCGTGAAATTTGCAACAATCCACAATCATTAACTAACAATAGCAGGATAATCGATAATAAGTTATGGTACTGCATTAACTGCAAGTTGAAGCTAGCAATGGTTAGGGATAATTTTTAACTATATCATTGTGCTATTTTACTGCTGGGTTAAAGATTTACCACAGAATAATCAATCAATCAAAGAAACTTGATATAGCGCCCCTTCATGATATCTACTCAGAGGCGCTCCCAGCTCAAAAACGGCTGAAAAGAGTAGCTTTCAGAGAGGTTCAAAATACAGGTGAAAAGTCCCTAGGTAGGTGACAGAGCTCTAGAGCAGTGCTTCCCAAACTTTTCAGTGTCACGGACCGGCAAGAATTTTTCAGACAGCTGAAGGACCGGTGCCCAATTTATTGCTTATATATCTTCTTCGATCACCTAAGTTCTTCAAATATATATTAAAATTGATTTAAATGCATGTTTAGCCAAGTCTATGACTATATTGCTCTTTAAATGCGAGTCTAATAATTGTTTTTGTTATGACTTTTAAAAATATAATGGCTGTTATATTTTATATTAGAATGAGACTTAATTATCTGTATTATAACATTTAATAAGAATGCATAACAAATCTTGGAATTTGGTACCAAATTGTTTAGTAACATTGGCAGGAGAGGATATTGTTAGGAAAACGTAACAAATTTAAGTACAGTTCTAAGTATAAAACAAGTGTTAAACAAGTTAATGCTAGCTGAACTAAAATCATAATCAGTAACAGTGAGTAGCTAGTGCGAACGGTGGACCTGTTTACTGCTTGCAAGCTTATCAAGTCGTGGTTCGATTGTGGACAGTGCTACACGCAAAGGAGAACGAATATCCATACTGTTCCTATATTTTGTCTTAATGATGCTCATGGACGAAAACCCACTCTCACACAGGTAAGTGGAAGGAAATGGGAGAAGAGCTTTCAGAGCAATTTCAGCAAGTTCAGGATATTCTGCTTTGACATGAATCCAAAAAGATGCTAGTGATGGCATTGTGTTGAAAACCATCTTCAATCCTTCGTCAGCAGCTAGATCCAACAATTTATCTTCCAAAGTGACAGTCAAACGAGCCTTCGATGCTATAAATGGATTTCGGATCCAACCAGTTCCTATCCGAGGATCGTCTTCGGTCGGAAAGTAAAACTCAAAACGGTCAATTAAATTAGTCAATTATGCTAGTGCTGTTTATTAATATATTTATTACTTTTCATTGCTATAATTTTCAAATTTATAATATATTAGAATTGCACTTACAGTTTTGAATGTGGAAGCAGACGTGTTTATTTTCTCTTCACGGATGCACTGACCAGATTATTAAAGACGATGGACATACGTCACATCCGGTTTCTTTGCCGGTCAAAAAATCGCAAATGTTAAGAGCAAAATTTCTAGTTTTCGCTTACAATTTTGGCTGAAATACATTTACTTGTAGGACGAATCTTTTAATTTATGGAAATTTTAGGCTATATGAAAAATATGGTGGAACCATTTCTTGATTCTGAGACATTTTGACCATTGTTTTGACTCACGTCGCGGACCGGCAGCTGAGGTCTCGCGGACCGACACCGGTCCGCGGACCACAGTTTGGGAAGCACTGCTCTAGAGGAAGCCCATTCCAGATCCTCGGTCCCACGACCGAGAAGGCCCGATGTTGCATTATAGAAGTGCATGCAAAGGGACAATCAGGTCACCGCAAAGGGGTTGGTGGCCACTATTGGCAGATATAGGGTGACAGAGCTGCTGCACATAAGCAGGCACAGTACCAACAAGGTTATGCCAAATGAAGGCAGAGACCCTAAATACGATGCGTTGGGGTAAACAATTACGCCCTAGAATAAGCAGACTCTTGTCAATAAGTTGACTGGTACAATTGATAGTCAACAGTGCGTTACTTCCTATCAATTGGCGTCGTGAGGGTAAGTTAGACGTCGTGAGGTGCAGTTAGGGTCAGGGTTAGGGCTAGTGTCATCATTCGAAAACATGGCAAACAACCTTCCACGGCATTACAAATTTTCTGCATGCGTTTGCGTGATGGATCTTCCGCCGCAGAAGCACCACGCTTTTTCTAAAAGGATAAATATTCTGCGGCGGAATTTTTCGCCGCAGAATTAATAGTTTTGAAGGCGGAAGAGCTTTTCGCATGCGCAACCCTCGCAGCATTGTTCAAAATGCGTTATTCTACAAATTGGCGTCGTGAGGGTCGGTTAGGCCTCGTGAGTGTCGATTAGAATCAGGTTAGCGCTGTGACGGTCGGTTAGGGTTGGGTTAGAGTCGTCATTAGATAAAATGTGAAAAAATTTCCGCCGTAAGTAATTTTTCGCACGTTGCGTGGCGGCGTTTTCCGCCGCAGAAGCACCACGCTTTTTCGATAAACCGGCCAAAACCATGCAAGCACACGACTTTCCAATGGTCATCGCCATTGGAGATGAACGAATATCGTATAAAACTTGTGGGCAGGAGGAAGTTCTGACTGCAAATCACTGTGCAAAGCAGCGACAACTTTTGTTTGAAGTACTACACATGTCTCGTGGTTTCAATCCACTTCAACCAAACTTATTCAAAGGTATCTTACGAAACCTCTAGTTATAATGCAATATTCAGCGATCCTATGAAAAATGATAGAAATAAAGTTTACTAAGTATTCCAGTAAGAGTTCTGATTCCACTGATGAAAACTAGAATTATGTTGACTTCAGTGTTTAGTGTTTACTTTCGCAGTGAACTAAACTTCTGGCGCTAAATAACCTCGCATAGAAAAAAATTTATATAGCCCATGACTAACGTTTACGGCACTTACTTCCACCATAACATAGTTTATGATATCTTATAGCGCTCATTAAGTCATAAGTCCATTTTTAATTCCTAAATATTTGAGAAAGTTTTATGTTTCATACTGCGTATAGATTGCTTAGAGATTCCAGTTGTAACATTTCAGAAGGTAATCATGAGCAAAATGAGATGTGTATCGTACGCTCTATCTGGGTACGGGAAAGGAACCTATAGCTGCTACTGAGCCTGCATCTTAAAAAAGAGTATTTTCAGATTCTTCGCCTTACGACCGCCTGCATTTATATTAGAAATCGCCAGTGCGCAAGTTGGCAGTGCCTGCTTTAGGTATAGGCAGGGCTGTTAATATCGCGATAAAGTATCGCAATACTTGGTATCGCCGATACTTTTTTCAGTATCGCAGCGAGTATCGCGATAGTTTTAGCTTGTTGGTATCGCATGTGTATCGCCGATACTTTTTTAAGCCTGTCGGCGATACTCGATACCAATACTTTTCCCCACTATAATTTATATATTTTCTCGTCCGCTTGAGTAAGTCGCAATCAAGAAATAGTGAGAAATAATTCCTTATGCTTCAAAAATTGTCTCTTTCGTCGAAAATAGCGTCTTTCTGCCATCTATGATCGTTGGTGTGAATGGAAAGGATCTATTTTACGTGATTAAATGTAAACTTACTTATCGAAAAGTATTGGTAAAAGTATTGGTAAAAGTATTGGTATCGGTATTGCAATACTTTTAAGAAATAGTATTGGTATTGGTATTGCAATACTTTTATTATGAAGTATTGGTATTGGTATTGCCAATACTTTTTTCCAGTATTGTTAACAGCCCTGGGTATAGGCGAAATAGGCGGTTGCCAAGAGTGGCGCTTTTCAAAGGGCGGCAAATTCCGACAAAATACATGATGGTCACTTCCGTCAATAATCAATAAAATCAAATAAGATATCATTTATGAATAGGCTAAGGGGTGGCATTTTTGTCCTCGCCTATAGAACCTCAAACAGCGAGCAGCATCATGATGGATATTTGACGACGTGTTGACGGTCATGCTTGCAAGAGAAGTCTGGCCTACATGAGAGCGGGTCTTAGGAGTCACCTCAACTGTTAATCACTGACGGAATTTCGATCTACCGACCGGCAGGTGGCGAAGAGACCTACCTGCTGTGTTCTCTGTGCATCCGGTGGTTTGCGGGGTAGCCGGACGTGCGTCATCTTCCAACAACGAGGGATCGACTGCTGGGTGGAGGCATAACATGACTTGTATCCCCCCGGACATTATCCCCCCAGGGTAGGACATTATCCCCCCAGTCTAAGATATAATCGTATAATATTCTTGCCGAAATGCAGGAAAATGATGAAAATAGTTGTTGGCCTAAAGGGAAGTTTGATTTATAAGATGCTTAAGTGTTTCCGTAAATAGAAGCTGCATTGATTAATTTAAGTTTTTATTTAATTGAACCAAAGACTTGTTACTGTCAATCGGTTCTTCAGTTATTAAGTGAAGACTTGTTAGTGTCATATAAATTTTAAGTGAACACGTGTTAATGTATGTTAGGCCTAGTTGCTAACAAAAGTGTCTCATAGCTGAGAAATTGCCAACAACGCTAAAATCGGATGCTATGTCCAAGTCCGCGCAGCGGTCAAAGTGTTTCGTACTGATTATGAACTGAGCGACATTAACAAGTCTTAAGTTATATACATATATACATATATATATATATCCATATATATCTATATATATAGGATAACATATGTACATGTATATATAAATACATTATATGTACATATAGGCCTACATATATTTACACAGAGGGGGATAATGTCCGGGGGATAATGTCCTACGCAAAATCAGGGGGGGATAATGTCCGGGGATAATGTCCGTTCCCTGTTGCGAACGCTACCGTCCATCGTCGCTCTAAAGTCTAAGCCATCTGTCTCTTACACCATGCTCCAAACTATAGGCTAGACGCATCTTGGTCCAGTGACTCGGGATCCGAACATGATGTCATCTGTCAATTTGGGATGGAAGTTCATGGAAAGCAATTGGCTGGGCTCAACGTGTGTGCGCATGTGCGAACCATTTGCGACTCTTCTGGCTTTTTAATTTTTATATATTGTTTTGCTGCTAAAGGTATTTCTTAATGACATTGTATATTAAAATATCGCCGATCTTTCATATAATATATAATATATCACTCGATATAGGCCTACCCATATAAATAGGCCTATTATATTTTAGCAACATTGGCTAGGCAGCGTTTTTGTGAGGCACTGAATAGGCGTTGTAGACTCGTAGTAGACTTACTACAACGCATTGGTGTCCAGATACATGCATCTATATAGTCCTGCATAAAAGTAAAGGCAGACTAAAATATAGATCACCCAGGGCGCAAACTTCTATACCTCCCACAAAGCTACTTTCAGACCCCCAAACAGGCCATCGGGGAAAATGCGAACCTCAATGTCCTCTTCAACCAGGACGGCATGATCTTGCAAGCTGTGCACGACGTGTTCGTAGGTGGAAACGAGCGCCACTCTTAAGTGGTTTCTTCTACGAATGCGTGGCGCAGCTGCATATATTTGCTGCCTAGGTTTGCTGCCAACAACCTCATGTCAAAACCCTACGACGGCAAAATTAATATAGATGCGCCTATCACGTTCTGCATACAAAGAGGCCGGGTACACGTCGTTTGACCTCATCAATGTAACAATGTTAACTTCTAAGGTGCGCGGCTGCGAGACCGCGCAGCACATTAGAAATGCCGCGCAGAAGTTTCAAAATTCCGCGCTCAAGTTTTGGTAGGAAATACATTATTATTATGAGCTAAAGTTTTGTTTAACTGGCCATTGAATTATTAACCTACTTAAGCCATACATCTTCTTTAATAAAAAGACTAATGTGTATTTAGTGAGTACTGTATAGCCTGTAGTTACAATTTACAAAAACAAAATAATGTTCCTGAAAATGTGTTGCTCAGTTTCATTGCTCACGCGGAAATTAGGCTGCTCAAACAACCGCCATCTCCGCGCACAGAGGAAAAATGTTAGAGAGAACGTACGTTGCTTCTCACCCTCGAGAACTGTTCCTTAACCCAAAAGAAGCGCTAGGCCTAACAGCTGGCCCTTGTAAACCTCGAGACCTACTACAACAGCCTTGAACACGACAAATGCCAACAACAAACTCATTTCCACACCTTCGACAGGGATAGGATGTCGAAGACGATAACCAAAGGGTATTTACCAGATCACGAAGGTCAAAGCAGAGGTTCAGTGAGGAGCTATAACTGAGCTAAGCTCAGTCACTGCCAGGGATTTGGCCAGTGTGATTCTCGTTAACGATAACGATAATGTTCGTTAACATTATCGTACCGTTGCCCGTTCGTTTACCCCTAGTGCCGCCACCACCCTGGTGCATTCTTTCGTTACATCCCGTCGAGATCTTGACTACTGCTCGTCGCTCTACTTTGGCCTTCCTCTAAATCGACTTGTGTGCCTGAACCGAGTCTTGCGCTCTGCAGCGCGTCTTATTGGGCAAATCCCCAAATTTGGTCATGTCTCCAGCTATATGCTGGAGACCTTACATTGGCTCCCTACCCGGCAGCGCATCGAGTACAGGATTGCTGCCTTGGTACGACGATGTCAGCTGGGTCTAGCACCAGTCTACCTGCGGGAGCTTTGCTGCCCCTCGGGTATTCAAGGTCGCCGCCCCCTCCGCTCTGCAGAGAAGGGGGTGCTCTTAGTCCCATTTGCACGAACTGCAACTATGCAGAATCGAGCCTTTTCCGTGGTGGGCCCAGTGGTCTGGAACGGGCTCCCCCAGGAGATACGCCTGCTCCTGGGACTTTTACTGAAGCTTTTTTTACTAAGCTCAAAACTGTACTTTTTGGCCGTGCTGGAGTCGGGAGCGCCTCTGAGTAGCCCTCTTGAAGGGGCGCTATATAAATTTATGAATGAATGAATGAATGAATGAATGAATGAAAATAAAAATGATTTCGTTAACGATAACTATAACTATAACTAAACTAAAAAATATCATTAACTATAACTATAACTATAACTATAGGCCTACCAATAACGAAAATTCATCTTTATTTTCGTTATTACACAAAATAAAAATAGGAAGTGCAATATGGACGATTCGACATAAATGAGAACGAAAAAATGCGATATTTTTATCCATCTAGTTTAACTTGCGGAAATCTTGCTTGCTTGAATGTTTGCTTGCTTGAATGTTTGCTTGCTTGAGCCACAGCTAACAAGTCAAATCTTGCGACGACTAGTTCGATCACTTACAATCATTCAATCGTCGTGAAACTTGGCAGACAGACTCGCCCTCGCACACACTTCATTCTATCAAAATTTCAGCTCCCCAAAAAGGCTAGCTTATAGAATCGGGGACTCAACTTTTCGAATCGGGGAATCCCCTTTTCCGACACGCAGCGTTGTGATTGGCCAGCGTTGCCATTGGCTGCAACAGAAACGGGTGCGGTGCTTGATTAAACGGACGCTATGTTGTAAAATGAACGCGGACTATATATTTGTAGAGGTAACTGCTTAATATGACGGATTATAGGATACTAGATGGATATAGTAAAAAACTTTGTTTTACTATTGGTTCTTTTTATTATTATGCAATTTGTCAGTTACTTTAGAAACTCGTGTATTCATGAAGCCGAATGCACCCATGGTTCAAGACTTTCAAAGCTCTGAGCAAATTGTGAAACAGCGTGTTAATACGCACAATTTTGCTTATAGCCTTAAATATTGTAACTAAGTAGTAACTAAAATTAATTAAAATAAAAATCCATTAACTATATCTGTTACTTCTCTCTCTTTCGGGGAGGAACTAGGACGCGATGGGGCCACTCCAGCCAAGTCAGATTCGAACTCCACGAACCGGTCAGGGAGGTGTTCATCAGGAGGGAGGGTATGCGATTCAAGGTGCTCATATCCCAAGCGGGTTAACAGATGTGCCACCTCTAATTCATCCACCTCAAGCTCAGGTACCAGGATAGATTCAGTGGGGTCCGTGGTCCTCGGGTGGAGGACAACCTTCAATTCTGTAGAAAGTTCTGGGTGCGGAGCAGGACCTCCCCTATTTGTGGATTCATTTAAGGTGTTTGTGTTTTTAGGGTACCCGTCTACCCGACCTGCACGATCTTCAACCAGTGTGACGGAATCACTGCCTTCAGCCTCCTCCTCCTCCTCCTGGAGCTTATCACCTCCTACCATTACCTCTGGGAACATGGACTTGAAATGTGACAGAAAAGTCTCCCTCATTTGTGGATTTGAACGAATTAACTGGACGCAAAGATCTAATTCAGTTTCCATATTTTGTGTTATTAAATGATCCAAACAACAATTACAGAAATACAATTATGTCAAATAAACTAAAGGGTCAATTCTGGAGAGCAAGTGTTTCTTACTTTCTTACTCTTTCTAAAGAAATGCGATTAATGAATTAATACAGAATTAGGCAATCAGTGCTTACGAAACCCTATCTGTGTCAAGTTACTACCCAGTGACCTAGTTACATAGCATTTAACCCCGTTAGGCTAAAATTAGCTATTCTCAAGACCAAGTCACCTCTACTTAACTCTAGTTGGGATTTCTCAGGGGCAGGAGCCAACCAACGGGAGCGCAAACTATCCCTAGTACTCCAATTCCCTCGTCCAACCTTAAGTAATGATCTACCTGGGGATTTTCCACTATCCACCCAACAAAAATTGGCAGCGATGGCGCACTCAACGCAACTACGCACTATTCCAGGAACCCGGAAATCCTATCTTATTTCCTCTATCTAGTTCCTTCTAATTCACCCTTAGGACACCACTAAGTTCACCCGGAGTATATTACCACTTTAAATACACCTTTTGTGGCCGTAATTCGGGGAAATACTTATCCTGAAGGCTTAATTAACATTTTAGTTCACCGCTTCGATCGCCATTTTTATCAACCAACGCCAACTACGTCACTTCCTTCCTGTCCACTCTCAGATTTTATATAGCGCTTTATCATTTTCGTCACATGACTAAACTATATCTAAAAATAATACTAACTATAACTATAACTATAACTAAAATTAGAAAACCCATTAACTATAACTGTAACTATAACTAAAATAAAATCTGTAAGGAGAATCACACTGATTTGGCGAATCAAGGCCACCACCTAATCATCGGAGCCAGCGTTTCCGCACTTATAACAAGGGTTTTAACTTTTAAGTGGTTCAGAAGATGTTTGGTCTTTTTGTTTTGTTGTTTTTCCATTGTCATCTTAAATGCTGTGATCGTCGATTGAGATATCCAAACCATTCCACAAGTCTACAACTCTTGCACTGAAGAATTTCTGCTCTAACGCTTCTGCTTTCTGCTCTTGCCTTCTAACGCGCCACAGGAAAGCCAAGCGCAGGACACTAGCTTATCCACGAGCGCTCAAAGAACCTCTCCCACTGTACTGCCTCCTTTCCAGCAATAATCTTGTAGGCTTCAATTAGGTCTCCTCTGAACCTCCTTCTCTCCAATGTTGTTATTCCACGACGAAGGCCATTCTATATATTCGGTTGATGTTGTGCCGAGATCACTGCATACTTAAACGCTCGAAGTAGAATTCCTATTGACTGGGACTGGGGTGCATCTGAACTCTTCCGACCATTTCCGACCTTTTAAATCCAGAAGAACTTCGTCTGAGTTCCGTAGAGGCCAAAACAACATAAAAAACTATATCCTCTGCTGGTCGCTGTGTGTGCTTGATTGCGTTTGCAGAACAGGTGCGCGTCAATTAAAATCCCAGCCCTCGAAATTCATCTGCGAATCTATTCACTCGCACGCGCGTACACAGACACACATGCTCGCACTCACCAACACACAGACACCCACACAGACACCTGCCCTCGGCTAAATCGCTTGCGAGAGATAAGATAAATACCGCATTAAACCCCACCCCGTCAGACTTCTTGTTTCGTCTGCTGGAATACAGGGCTCTTATGGCAACTGTGTGGAGACCCGATGGCGACAAAAGGCCGAGGGTCATCACACGATGGCGCCACTCGATTCGGCTGCAGCAACAGGTGCCATAGATACCGTTGCCAAGGCTCGATCGAGGCCCCCCGCGAAATCATCGCAATGAATTTTGCAGCCATGCACGCCTATAGGGCCTACACAGTGTATATACATAATTATACATTGTACAGTGTATACGTATAAATTCATGTCTATATATACGCTAACATGTTCATGCATTATTTTATGTATGTATATGTATGATGTATTACATTCTGTAGGCTAATGTTAGCCTAACACTTTGCAGTCGTTCGGTCTTTCTTCGTCTCTTGTACATTTGTCAATCAGTCAGTCAGTCAGTCTGTCTGTCAGTCTGCTTATCTGTCAGTCTGCCTATCTGTCTTCAGTAGCGAAAGTACGAAATAACCCTTCGGGACCCATTCGAGTAATCTGTGGTTGGACTTGAAATACGAAGTTACGCCACAGTGTCTAACTGCATGGCTCTTTGTCGTTCTCAGCACGATTCTTTCTGTTTGCATGCATGCATGTCTGTCGGTCCAGTCAATCCGTCTGTGCACGCTTACACACCCGCACCCACACCTACACACACCTACACACACACCTACACACCACACACCACACACACACACACACACACACACACACACACACACACACACACACACACACACACACACACCCCACCCACACACGCACGCACACACACACCACCTACACACACACACCACCTACCACACACACACACACACACACACACACACACACACACACACACACACACACTCACACACACCTATACACACACACCTACACACGCACCTACACACACACACACACACACACACACACACACACACACACACACACACACACACACACACACACACACACACACACACACACACATACGTGTGAGAGGGGTAATTCCATGCCATGCGAATTTGTAATGCAAAGTCATGACCGACTTTGACAGCTTATATTTTCATAACCACTGGCACTAGAGCTACGCGGTTTTCACAGAATGTGGAGCATGGCCAGGTGAGCATCTGGTCCAAAAATAGTTTTTTCATGTGTGTGTGTGTGTGTGTGTGTGGGCAGGTGTGTGTCGTCGGTTTCCAGTGTAATACACTAGCAGTGTGTGTCGTGTTTTCAATGTTTTCTGCGAGTGGTGTGTGTCGTTGGTTTCCAGTGTAATACACTAGCAGTGTGTGTCGTGTTTTCAATGTTTTCTGCGAGTGGTGTGTGTCGTCGGTTTCCAGTGTAATACACTAGCAGTGTGTGTCGTGTTTTCAATGTTTTCTGCGAGTGGTGTGTGTCGTTGGTTTTTCCCGTGTAATACACTAGCAGTGTCATGTTTTCAATGTGTTCTTCGACAATGTGTGTCGTCAGTATGCAGTGTAAAACGCTACCAGTGTGTGTCATACTATTTCATGTTTTTACGACTGTGGTGTGTGTCATGAGACTATGAATCGGAGTCAGAAATGATGATCATTGGCTCCGGACGACGCTGGCTCAGGGATCGTCGTCAAGAGAAGAAGTAGAACCAGAAATTTCCACTTCTCTCACCGGGCTACGCTGGCCAAGAGGGAAGTAGTCCGAGTCGTCGTCAGGTTCGACGTCGCCATCCTCCGGATCCGGCGATGCGGGGTTGTCCATGATGATTTCATGAGCGACGGTATCCTCCACCGGGTCGTCCTCCATCGGGTCATCTAGAATGACGATAGGCGCCTCCTCCGATCCCGGGGGAGGAGGCGTACGTCTCACCACCACAGCTGTCTTGCGAGATGGTCCCGCAGCTTCTTCGTCATAGATTTCACGGGATAGAAAGGAAGGGAAACAGGGGAGGCGCCGCCTGACACTGTCCTCAAACTGTCCCCGGTCACGCACGAGGCCAAGACTGCGCGCCATCCGTCGTACGCTCTGAACGTCCTCTGGCCTCGGCGAAGTCATCACAGAAGTCGAAGGCTCATCTCTTATCGGAATTTGCTCTGGTTCCCGTCGGACTGGTCTTGCCTCAGGTTCCCGTATTTCCTCAGGAGCGGCCGATGCCGCCGGCATTTCATCCACGTGAAGAACCATCGAGTCGTCAGGCAGCATCCCCAGCAGAAGGTTCGGCGCGTCGACTAAGATGCTGTCGATCATCTCCTGCAGTTCCGCGCCCTCCTCATCGGACAGGAGCAACATCGAGGGATCGTAGGCCGGTTCCGCCGGAAGCTCTAGCTGACCGAGACAAGCCTCTAGGTCCGCAGGCTCGATCACTGGCAACGATCCCTGGGGCAGCACGACGTCCTCCAAGGAGTCCACCCATACGGCGTCTTCCAGCAGGAGAGGACCGAATCCTCCTCCAAGGTCGAGAGCCTCAGTCGTAGCCGCTAGGCCCAGCGGAAAAGAGGACGCAGAGGCCTCAGAGACCCGACCTATAAACTCTACGTCACCATGCTTCACCCTGATGTGGCGAAACAAGGAACGCCTTGCACTCGGCCCGTAATAGCAGCCTTTGCAAATGTCACACTGCAGAGACTGGTCCTCCATAGTTTCTGAGCAGAAGATAGTTACACGTCTGTGCTCCATGAAGGTCAACAATAGCAATGATGCTGACTGCTCGAGCACGCATGCAGATACAGGAGGTGGAAGCCACGGCCTTCCATCCATCACCTCAGCATCACAATTGGTGGGCTCCTCAGACCAATCACCGGTTACGACGGCAAAAACCCCGCTCTTCACCCTTTGATGGCTGCTTGTCACCTCCCCCACATAGCACTAAAGGCCCGTGGGACCTGTCCAATCAAACCACTCATAGGAAAGTAATCAATAAGTACGTGGGGCCAATTAACACCGGGTCCCATACGAAATCCCCGAAACCGGTTTCTTGAAATCTTAACTCGATTCGTTACAACCATTACACCTCTCAAATCCCTGACAAGATTCTTTCCTCTCTTATCAAAACTACCTAAGAACAGCGCTCTAGCTAATGGCTGGCCGGCAGCCATCCTATGCAAAAATAAGCGACGCCATAATGGCTGTTGCACGGGGCGTTCGTCCACCGTCTTCGGCGTGCACACTACTCTTCTTTCTCGGTCGTCACTGCACTCAATCAGCAATCCGCTCAGTCGTTCCCTAATTTCAGGCGACACATCGCCGGGCAGATCGGCCAACAACATCTCACTAGGCGAAACAGCATCAATCGGCCCTGCATTCTCATCATTTTCCTTGCTTTGCTCAACCTCCACCGGGTGCAACCCTCCTAGCATCTGGTCCTTAGTCAAGCGAATCTCGTGCTCACTTAAATTCACAATTCTAACGCGGTTGTCCACGTGATCATCGACCACTACCCGGGCAAGATGCACACCAGGCTGAATATCTTGAGCCTCAGGCTTTCCAAGCAGGCGCTATAGTAGTAAAATCCCCATACACAGTTTTAACCGGGACATCGCTCTGACACCTAGGGGACACTATCACCTCCTCGGCAACGATAACGCGCCGGCACCACATTGACCCATTACCTCTCACCAGGGAGATACGTTTACGGTCAACAAACAAGGCCCCAGTCCCAAAACTTAAGCGGCAGCGATGCTCCTTTAACCAGTCCATCCCAAGCATGGGCTCAGCAATTTGGTCTGACACCAAAAATGAAGTATGGACCTGTAAACCACCCGCTATCTTAATAGGCACCTGGACTTCCCCAAGAACGCGTATGGCAGTCCCATTAGCAGCCATCAAAAAGCGATTGCAAGAACGAAGCTCTAACCCATCGACGATAGATGAAGGCACCAGACTGACCTCCGATCCAGTGTCGACCAGGCACATCTGCGATCGTCCGTGAATCGTCCCTCTGATGTAGATGGCGTTCTTGCTTGCTCGGTCCGGCAGGCTCGGACGTGTCGTGTTGTTTCTGGCCACCGGGTCCGGTGGCGTCGTATCTCGTTCATCGTCGGGTGGTGCGTCGTCGTTCGGTCGGTTCCGGAAGCGGCGTCGTTGACGGCAGTTACGCGAGATGTGACCTGCTCGTCCGCAGTTGTAGCAAGTCACCGATCGTCGCGTGTTCTCCAATGGCGTCGTAGGTTGTTCATCGGGGCGAGCGTCTCGACCCGGTCCATCGTTCATCGGAGTTCCTCGGCGGAGCTCGCGGAGTTGGCGGTCGATTCGTTGCTCAATCTCTCGCTGGAATCGTCGCTGCTCCTCCATCTGCGTAGCCAGAAACCGGTCCAGCTGCGATTGCAACTGAGAGTTCACGTCGGTTTCCTGGGCTCCACGCACTCTATTCGGCTGTCGTCTTCGTTCATCGGGGTCGGTCGCTCGCTGGTAGGCTTCCAGGCGAAGCGCCGTCCGGTAAGCTTCATCAAGCGTCTTCGGCTCACGCTCGCGTACTTTGAGCGACAGTTCTCGGTCTCTCATCGCTTCCAAGAAGGAGTCCTTCGCGATGATCTGCGTCGTCTCGTTGGAAGGCACCGGGTAGGCGAGGACAACCAGTCGTCGGATTTCATGCAGCAGGTCGCTCAGGTTTTCTTCCGGTCGTTGGCGGCGGTAGTACAGCTGAGCACGGAAGGTTTCTGTTTGGCCCTCCGTCCCGCATCTTTGGCGAAGGCGTTCGACCAATTCCTCGTAGCTCGCGCTCGGTTGAGCGCCGAAGTCCCAAAGGAGCTGCGTTGCGGCCTTCTCAAGCGAACATCTTAGGTAGTCGACTCGATCAGCGGCCGTCCACTTGTTATGCCTCGCGCAGACCTCGAACTGCACCAGGAACGACTCCAACGAACCTGTCCCATCAAACTTGCCTGGTTTCATCGGCGTCGGCCGATTACGCAGCAAACCACCGACACTTTCCAGTGGATTCGTCGTAGAATTCATCGGCTCGCACGTCTTTTCAGTCTCTTCGGTCTTTACGCGGCCATCCGATTTCAATTTCGTCTTTTCCGTCGTCCATTCGCCCGTCTTTCCTCGGATGCTCGTTCTCACCGGCTCATCCGTCTTTTCTCGGAAGCTCGGTCTCGGATGCATCGTGGGCTTCGTCGGTTCGCCCGTCATTTCTCGGATGCTCGGTCTCAGCGGCAGCTCTTCGTCATCGGAGTCGATCTCCGTCACCAAGCGTCTTCGTTCCGACGGCATCTCCATCGTTGCTCTTCTCGCGGCTGGCGTCGACGTCTCGGCAGGCGTTCGGACTTCACTCGGCGTCGGGAAGGAGAGATCTTCCAAGAAACGGCTGCTGTCCGGTTTCGTCCCGATCGCGGCCATCCGTCTCGCAGCTGGCGTAGAAATATCGGCAGGCGTTCGGACTTGACTCGGCATCCGGAAGGCAATCTCACCGTCGTCGTTGTCGTCGTCTTCTTCACGGAGCATCATCGGTTGATTCTAGCGTCGTCGGCTGGCGGAAGACTTGAACCCCACTTCTGGTACCAGTGTCGCGGACAACCCCTTCTCTCCCTCGTGAGGCCCTCTTCTTCGTGTGGCGGAGGTAGAGGCTGCTGCGCAGGAGGACTACAGTCTCGCGTGTCGCTCGAAAGAGCGCAAGTTCGGCGTCTGGAGTATTGCAGACGACTTATGACAATCGCCGCTGACGACGCGCTCAGACAATCAACACAAGTCGAAGTCACTAGGTTTTGAACCCGTATATTGCTGCCCAAATCGTCAGCCAACTTAACCACGGTCACACAGACCAGCAACGGCATACAAGACGATCACACAGTCAGAGCACACGTCGAATGCTGCCTCTTACAACGAAGACCCCAGGTAGCTCGAATATCGAATACACAAGAGAGTCCTCTATATATACCATTAAGGCGGGGGTATCTCGGGCGCTGCACCGGTGCAAGAGCCGGCGGGCAAATGTGCAAGGGCCGACGGGCAAAAGTGCAAGGCCCGGTGCAAGAGCCGCGGGCAAATGTGCAGAAGCCGGTGCAAGAGCCGACGGGCAAAAGTGCAAGGCCCACGGGCAAATGTGCAGAAGCCGCCGGGCAAATGTGCAGAAGCCGCCGGGCAAAAGTGCAAGGCCCGGTGCAAGAGCCGTGGGCAAATGTGCAAGGCCCGAGGTGCAAGGCCCGAGGGGAAGGGAGAGGGCGTGCAAGAGCCAAGCAAGACCCACACAGAATATCACAGTGACAAAGTGGAATACACACACATACAAACACAGTGTCACACACATACAAGCACAGTGGCAAAGAGAGACAATACCACCCTGTCCGAAACCATGGACCAAAAGGGAGGCCAGTCCAACTCCCGGGGAGGGCAACCCCTAAAATCCGTCACAATTAAAATGATAGAATATAAAATGAATGAAAAACCATAAAATGGAAAGATAAAACATAACATAAAACAAAATGCAAATATCACCAGCTTTTATAAGACAAAGATTGCAATTCACATAGGCTAATGCTCCTATGAAAAACGGCATGGCTATTAGATTTAGGCTAAATGTTACGAAAGCCTTTCGTAGGCCCTAGCATTTAAATCTTATAGCCATGCTATTTTTCGTCGAAAGTTAGTTAACCCTCGGGCTACCAAGGGGGGTGGTTGCCACCACCCCCTACGTTTTTATGCATAAAAATTTTTTTTCATATGGAATATAATTTTTGCAATTTAGGTAGCTGTAGCAGATTCATTGGCGCACATTTTGAGGTAAACATCATGGTGGTAGCCCACGCCATTCAAAAGTTATACCCGATATACCCGAGGCACCAGGGGGTGGATACCACCCCCCTAGTTTTTCGACTGTAACTTATTGACTATTCTTCCTATAAGAGAAACAAATATACCATTCTTTAGAGGGAATGTAAGGCTTCATTGGCATACTTAAATGTTTGTCTTTTGAAAACCGGAGGTGATCAAAATAAATAATAATACCCGTAGTATGCGTGAAAAATGGCTGAATGGAAGGACTCCCCCTTAGTTTTTTGTCTGTAGCGTATTCAGTTTTCTTCCCAGAAGAGAAACAAATATACCAATCTTTAGAGGGAATATAGGGCTTCATTTGCGAACTTACATGTTTGTCTTTTGAAAACCGGAAATGATCAAAATAAATAATAATACGCGTAATCTGTGTGAAAATGGCTGAATACAGCTTCACAATGTAAAACCGATATATATGTATGGACATATATGTATGGATGTATATTTACACTATATAAACATGTGTAGGGATGTATTTGTGTATCTTGGATACATAGATCAGTTTCAAAACACACATAATCTTATTTTTTCTCCAAAAAGTTTTAAAAATGTACGAAATAATATAAAATATCGCTAATTATCGGTTCCTTTGTTAAAAATGCTGTAATTTCGAGGTGCATTCACATAATGTACAACCAAATATAGCATTCTGTGCAGAAATGAATGCTGAATCCAATGCTATATTACAAGTTATGATATGTGAAACCAAACACGAAATCCAGGGGGGTGGTAACCACCCCCCCTTGGTAGTCAGTGTTACAAAAAAAGCTTGGTAGCCCGAGGGTTAAGGCAGCAGTCAACTGCTGTAAATTGACCAATGTAATTCCTGGTAATCTATCGTTTTAGCGGGTTTAATTATTTCTGAAATTCTCATATCGGAATAGCGGGTTTTATTATGTTGTTGCTAAATTATTTGATATTGTCACTTTAAAATGGAAGCTGTATTGATGAAAAAACTGTTTCCCTAAAATGGAAGTGGGATTGGTGAAAACATTCCTGTGTTCAAAATTGAAGTTGGATTGATCGAAATAATGTTTACCGTAAATAGAAGCGGGAATAGATGAGAATATATATCTTTCCTTAAATAAAAGTTCCATTGATGAAAAATATTTATCTCGTCAAATAGAAGTTGGATTGATAAAAGTAATCTTCTGCAATTAAATGGAAGTTGGATTGATGAAAAAATGTCGTCATGAAATGGAAGCTGGATTAAAAACGTTTATTGCTTAGTTTCACATAATTAAACCCGCTAAAACGATACTGAATACTAATGCAATAATTAAACCCGCTAAAACGATAGATTACCTAATTCCTGATGCCAGTTCGAGATAAGTTACGAACAGCGAAAAGTGGGGGGTGGCAAATAGTTTGCCCCAACGAAAGGGCCCAGGGGCAAACTATTTATTAGTGATATAGTTGAAATGTTATAAATAGAGAAGGAATTATGAAGTATAACACTACGCGTCAGTAGGCCTACTCGAGTCCACACTCACGAGTGACGACGAATAGGGAAAACGCTGAATTACTATCGAACGATTAACTAAGTATTTCTTAACAACAGATTTGGCGGAATGAAGCTACCTCTTACGTAGAAGGTCACTGAAATTAATGACGTCATCGCTAATTGCGCACAATACATCAATAAATACGGATTTTTTATATCGCGCAAGTTGTGTAAAATTCAGTCGTAAGGCAGCTTTGCAAAAGCACATCAAAGGTTATTTTGCTAAAGCTATATTTATTTCCTTTCTAAACGTTTGCAAGTGATTAACACATGCAATGGAGTCCTGGAATTTTCAGAAGCGGGTTAAATTGTTAACGCTGATGGGTTTGAAAAGAGACTTTAGAAGTAGCCTAGCCTATAATTGCGTAGCTTAATGTTAATCGTCAGAATAAATATCTTAGAATTTCTATAGCGTGGGATTAATAACGCGACGCGTATAGGCCTACATATAGCCCTGTTAGTTAATAGGCTATCGTTGATTAGGCTAAGTCAAATTAGGCCTACAGGGTAAGTAGCCTACGGTCGAAACATCAACGACGAAATCCTTGAAGACACTGGAGCAGCCTACGGAAGGAGAATTCAGGAACAGAGTTTTTCATCGAAACGAACGTTTTGCATGAAGAGGAATGGAAGTCTGGCAGTTGGAAAAACTGGCAAAATCAAGAAAGGAAGAAAAGCGATGAAAGGAATGGCTGGCAGAAGTAAAGAAGAATGGAGGGGAGGGACTGTTCATCCCTTGATGTATCGTCATTTGATGAACAGTCAGCATACCTCAAGATTCAGTTGCAAGGCAAGGTCTACATCTAATTAATCTTCATCAAGGACATTACAGTGGATTTATTTAATATCTGAGTACAACGTTCGCTATATATAACTAGTTCACCTTCAGTTAAAATCATACCAGTGGTGTTCTATTATACAAAGGTTAGATAGCTTCAATATTTCGTCATAAGAGTATTTTCTATGTAACTAATCCTGCCGTTTGATCGAAAATAACTACTCGTGACAGATAAAACATGAACCCTCCATGTAAGCGGAAAATTAAATGAAGTCGTCGATAATGTGAGAAACTAAACAGTGATAATTTTGGCTATAGCAACAACAATTGCAGAAACTTTGACCCAGGCTTTGACAGCTTAGATATGCTTATTAAAACTTGTGCTCTTCAAGAGTCATGCAAATCCTAGTTTTGTCTCTAATCTGGTGGTTGCAGCATCACATACGAATCACCTTAAGAAAATCATGTAGATGTTAATTATTACAGAAACCGTATGCTGAAGGTGATCATTTGGCGGCTGAACACATACTGGAGAAAAGCAGTGAAATTGCCTGATGACGAATAAGACAACCCATATTGGAGATACACCATACAAAGATCAGCTTTCTGAAAATCAGTTACCGGTACTACAGTTAGTGGTCTGATGGTGCACACGAAAACCCATACTGGCCAAAAAATATACAGGTGCTATTTATATCAAAGACATTTTGCTGATGGTAGCAATCTTAAAATGGACATAAGAACCCATACAGGTGAAACACCATACAGGTGCCAGTTATGTCTTAAGTCATTTGCCCAATGCAGTAAACTTGAAACGCATATGAGAACCCATACTGGCGAAAAGCCATACTGGTGCCAGATATGCAAGAAAACATTTGCTCAAGGTGGTGCTCTGAAAACACACATGAGAACCCATACAGGTGAAACACCATACAGGTGGCAGTTATGTCAAAAATCATTTGCCCGATGCAGTAATCTAAAACAACACATGATAACCCATACTGGCGAAAAACCATATTGCTGCCAATTGTGTAGGAAAACATTTGCTCAAGCTATTCATCTAAAAACACACATGAGAACCCATACTGGCGAAAAACAATACATGTGCCACTTGTGTCACAAAAGATTTTCTCAATGTGGTGAGATGAAAAGTCACATGCGAATTCATACAGGAGAAAAACCATACAAGTGCCAGTTATGTCAGAAACCTTTCACTCGACATAGTACTCTGAAAGAACATATGAGAACCCATACTGGCGAAAAACCATACAAGTGCACGTTGTGTTACAAAACATTTGCTCATGGTTATACTTTGAGAAGACACACGATAACCCATACTGGCGAAAAATCGCACAGGTGCCAGCTATGTCACAAGTCATTTAATCATGGTAGTGGTCTGAAAGTGCACATGAGAAAGCATACTGGAGAGAAACCATACATATGTCAGTTTTGTGAAAAATCAGTTGCTACTGCGGGTGGCTTGACAGTGCATATGAGAACCCATACTGGCGAAAAACCATACATGTGCATGTTGTGTCAGAAATCATTTCCTGATGGTAGTCACTTGAAAAGCCACATGAGAACCCATACTGGAGAAAAACCATACAAGTGCCAGTTATGTGAGAAATCTTACACTCGACATAGTACTCTGAAAGAACATATGAGAACCCATACTGGCGAAAAACCATACAAGTGCACGTTGTGTTACAAAACATTTGCTCATGGTTATACTTTGAGAAGACACACGATAACCCATACTGGCGAAAAATCGCACAGGTGCCAGCTATGTCACAAGTCATTTAATCATGGTAGTGGTCTGAAAGTGCACATGAGAAAGCATACTGGAGAGAAACCATACATATGTCAGTTTTGTGAAAAATCATTTGCTACAGCGGGTGGCTTGACAGTGCATATGAGAACCCATACTGGTGAAAAACCATACTTCTGTCAGTTGTATCACAAAAGATTTGGTATACATTGTCATCTGAAAACGCACATAAGAACCCATTATGGTGAAAAACCATACATGTGTCATTTATGTCATAGATCATTTAATGATGGTAGTAATCTCAAAACTCATATGAGAAATCATACAGGAGAAAATCCATTCACATGTGAGGTTTATAATAAAGGATTCAACGAAATTGGAAATCTAAAGAGACACGGAAGAACTCATGCAACAGAGAAGCAACACACACGGAATAAACCTTATGCCAAGAGCAGTTCTTCAGTGAAGCAGTTCAAACTCTGCGATGGTGAACAACCACAGGATCTTAAAACCGGAAGTGAAGTAATTGCTAACCTATCTGATCATTTCATTACATATAATAGTACTGGTGTGATTGATAAACGATATGAACGCATCTCAAAGAACATTTGTACGGATTCTAGTGGAATTGCAGGTCGTTTACCGAAAATTAGAAATGGAGAACGTCGGGATGATAGGAAATTCAATTCTCCTGTGGATGCAAAAGCGTCTTTGTCAAAATCTTTTGGATGTGGTATTTGTGGCGAAATGCTTGAAATAGAGAAAGAATTTGTTGACCATTGTTCTAGCCATCGATTTTCTCCACCTGTCGACTTTAATAGTTGCTGACCTGTTCTAAATTAGGATTCCGTATAACTACAGTTGAGAGAGTTGTAATTTGAGAAAAACTTTTAGGATGGGTGCCTAATAGGCTGTCTAAGAAAACATGTTATGCGTGTTTTCTTATGGATGTCATAGTCAGTTGCCGAGGTGCTTGTGACGACTTCTTGGATTACGCTCGTCTGCTCGTGGAATTGTTGATGAAGCCAAAAAAATAGAGGAGTTTAATCCATCAATTTCGAAAGTTTAGTGGCTGAACGTTGAGGCTAAGGCAGCCGTCACCGTTCATTCACGCGTGACTAGGCGAACTGTACGACACTACGACAAGGATACGATCACCGCTACTGCTGTCACTGCTGCAATCTACTGATCGCTGCCCGTTGGCCCGAGGAAGAGTGCGGTATAAACAACATGAGACAGCAGCTACCATCGCTCACCCTATAGTGGTTCGTTCCTGCATAGCTTCAGATGGGGCACTGCAGTGAAACAGTCTGGACTGGGGCGTTTTCAGTGGAGAACACCGCGGATGTATTCTCTGCATCTGGCGTTGTTGTAGCGCCTTCGCCCTGGCCGGTGTCGCGTGACAGAGTCTCCCCCCTAAAAGTCTCCCCCGGAGACTCTATTTCGAAACAGATTCTCCCCGGAGACTGTATTCTGAAACAAAGTCTCCGGGGGAGAGAATATTTCATCCCCCGTTGAAACAGGCTTTATTTCAACGCAAGATAGGGTACACTGTAGTTGTTAAAACGATGAAATCTGAATAAAAACGGTGAAAACTGAATAAAAACAGAGAAAACTTCGTTTTTTCTAAGAAATAAAATCAAGAGAAAAACGGAAAAGCGAAAAATAAAATAATTTAACTTTCTTACTTCTCGTACTGTATTTTAAAATTAATAACCTTGTGTAGCCTACACAAATTAATTTTAATCGGCAAATAGCACAACTTTATTAGTAAACACTAAGTAGGCTAACATTAATCTATAAAAATTATTTTATTTTTATTAGTTTGGTTTAATAAGAAATTGAGAAATTACAAATATTGAACTCTTTTCAAATTTAAATTATAAACAAGTCCACATAAGCCCATACTGACATACTGTAAACTAACACAATTAAAAACTAAACTGTGTAAGTAGACGACTAAACTGTGTAAGTAGACGACGTTTCTCACCTTAGGAATATTCTGCTGGATATTCTTTTTTCGTAATGTAATTAGGCAAAGCTTCAGATCAGCCTTATCCATGAAAATAATTTTGAAACGTTTCACAAAGTACCGAAAATACTTATTAGGCCTAATGCAACTTACAGCAAAATATATACTAACTAGCCTAATACTGAATCCGTTGAGATCATCTAAAACTATGCAGAAATAATCTTGTGCTACGAATAATTCATGGTGGTCTGCACCTTAGAGTCGACCAATCAATTTTTTCAGCTTTTGTCACCTGCGTGAGCATATTCCATTCTAAGTCTAATAATTCCATGGGTCAACAAATGCTCAGCAGTCTTTATCTAAAGCCTCTGCTGGCTTCATGGACAACAGTGCATTTTATTTTACAGTGGCCTATCAATATTAAATAGGTTTGGTATAACTGCGATAATTATTTTGTGGGTACTGCCTATAATTCTGTGAATGCCTTATCTTCATCATTGAATGCCAGAAAAGCAAGGGCAAGCATAGGCTATCAGGAAGCCAGTAGGCCTACTTCACTTACAATCACTGGTTAGACTTTCCTGTTCTAGGTAATTAGCGTACATGACACCAGCTAACAATAATAAATAACTGAAAGGCTAACCAGATTAATGAATGAATGGTAGGCATCAAAAGAATCACAAAAAATCAAGCGCAAGGTCATATCAGTTGATTGATAGGCCTACCAGTTGAAGGGTAGGCCTATTCCGCATGAAGAATCGTATATAGGCTAAGCCAGTGCTAGCTCGTATCAGGAAGCCAGTAGAGTTGTATAGCTAATAATAATGGCCTGATAATCTGACGCTAATAATATTGAACGACCAATATCCAACACAATATCAATGGTAGGTATAACCATATAAGAATCAGCCATATAAGAATCAGCATTAATTAGTGAATGAATAAGAATTACTGATCACATAATCTTCAGAAGTCAGTGATAACTAGGAGTCTAGGACCCGTAAAAGTCTACTTGTAGTGAGAGCCATTTTCTTAACCCTATGACGCACACCTGGGGTCAATTTGACCCCACCGATGGAACTTCCTTGAATAGATGCGCTGATACAAATAGTAAAAATCTGAAATAATTCAAATTCCTCAGCAATTCATCCCTCTACATATATGGAAAAATTCGAAGAGTTTAGAATTCTAGGTTCAATGATACAAAAATAAGAATGACACTCGGGCATATTTAGCACACCTGGGGTCAATCTGACCCCAGGCTGTAACATTGACTATAACATAAACCAGGCTACGTTATATACACAAATACACACATACATACATACATACACACATGCATACATACATATATAAATAAATACATACATACAACCATACATGCAACCATACATATATACATCCATCAATACACACACATATATATACATACAAATATACATATATATGAATACATGCATATAATTATTATACACACATAGAAAATATATACATGAATGCATACATACATACATACATACATACATAACACATACATACTTGCACACTTACATGCATACACACTTACATGCATACACACATACATACACACATATATAAATACATACCAATATACATATATACATGTTCATGCGTATATGTATATACACACATACATACAATTATATACATGCATGCATGCGTACATACATACATACATACATACATACATACATACATGCATACATACATACATACATACATACATACATACATACATACATACATACATACATACATACGTATATACATACATACAAACAAATGTACATGCATACATCCATCCCACCATACATAGATTCATCTCTGCATGCATACGCACATACGTAAATACATACATACATATGTACATACATATACATACATACATTCATACATACATTCATACATACATTCATGCATACATACATAAATACATACATACATACGTACATACATACAAATATACATGCATACATTCATCCCACCATACATAGATTCATCCCTGTATGCATACGCACATACGTAAATACATACATACATATGTTCATACATATATACATACATACATACATACATACATACATACATACATACATACATTCATACATACATGCATGCATCCATACACAAATACATACATACATACATACATACGTACATACATACAAATATACATGCATACATCCATTCCACCATACATAGATTCATTAATAGAAATCATGTATGGTGCTCTTGCGGCGGAAAATTCCGCCCCCAGAAGTAATATTTTGATATAATCCCTGCATGCCTACGCACATACGTAAATACATACATACTTATGTACATACATATATACATACTTACATACATTTTCCGTAAGTGCACGCACTCTGTCCAACCTAAATTTGAGCATTCATGTCGACTTTCTATTAAAATGGCATAAAATCCACCCGTGTTATCGGTGGGGTCAATTTGACCCTAGGTGTGCTAAATGCGTTGGCCAGGAAGGTGTGCGTCATAGGGCTAATTATATAAATGTGTGCAATCTCTCCACTGCGTTTTAATGACTTATAAACGCGCCCGACATCCTAGTGGGATTTTACATGCCGCATTTGCTACTATAAAACATTTATTTAATAATTTTATTGTTTCATTTCGTATTTATTTGATGTCCAATTCAACTAATAAACTTGAAAGTCATTTACTTAAGAAAATGTAGGCTACGTATTAAATCCTATTCAAAATTATATAGAAAAGCCACGGAAATAGAGGGGGCGATTTTAGTAAGGGGAGACTTTGTATCGTAGATAGGGGAGATTCTATTTCAACGGGGGAGACTTTGTACCGATACAGAGTCTCCGGGGAGACTCTGTTTCAGCCAGGGGGAGACTCTGTTTCGGGGGGGACTTTATATCGTGACACCGGCGTCGTCGATGATCAAACGCCTCGGACTGTTGAACGCTCTGGCGTCGAGTGGAAAAACTCAGTCTACCGAGCTTACTATCAACCACAATTTCCGCCTTTTGTCAGAAGTCTGCACAGCCTCCAACCTCGATCGAACGACAATAACATCTATCAATAGAAGATCGGAATGTTATTCCACGAGCCTCCTACCAGCAGGCGATCCCTGACTTGTCACCAGAACCTTTGGTAGTTTAAACATCACTGACCAGTGAGTAGTGATCCATTGTTTTACTTATGTATCTATTGTTATTTTTATTGTTCTCGTTATTTGCTATTTTCTGCGCTGTGTAACTTGTTGCAGTATGTCAACAAGGTTTTCAATAAACGAATATACAATAATAATAACAATAGAATTTAAACATACATGAATAGTTACTTTGCACCACTTTCATTTCAGAATACTTTCGATATGTAGGCATTCTTCTCACATAATTGAAAGGCTGTAGAATTGCTGCAGGTCAGAAAAGTTAAAGTTTGTGCTCTGGTTATTAAAGACGCAGTAAAGTCTTTTGTTCCGGATTCCACTACTTTACAACTTTGTTGTTAAATATTAAATTTAGCAGCACAAAGACGTCTGCTTTACTAGCTTTTTTGTGAGACTGTTTTTTTTATATTTAGCCTATAATTGTCATTGCATTCATTATGTATTAATTAACTATTGAAATTAATTAGTTTATTCTACTTAGATTATGTGTTAGTTTATTCTCCTTAGATTATGTGTTGGACGTTTTCTTTGTTGATTACGGATGATTAAAATTAATGTGTAATCGAGATGGTCATGTATCCTGCGTATTTCGTGTTTGCTGTCTTTGGTCATTTTTATGATACAATTTCTTATGTTATTAGTCTCTAAATAAATAAGCTATTTATATCATTGTGGAACTCAGTGGTGTAGCGGTATGTCATGTGCCTTGTTACCGGATGGTCGGAGGTTCGAATCTACCTCAAGCTACTGCGTATCAACCTTGGACAAGTTGCTCACCCATAATTGGCTGTGAGGAAGGCAACGGGAAACCACTTCACTCATCTCATCCCCGTGTGGCATAAAAGCCAATGGATCTTCGGGCAGATAACTCTTCATCATCCTTGTACGAAACTGATGTCAGCAATGTTACTGTAGAATAGTTTAAGAGTAAAGCTTTAATGGTAGCGCCTCTGAATAGTTTCCTTGAAGGGGCGCTATATGAATTCCCGAATTAATGAAAAAAATGAAAAATGACGCATGTGGCCCACATTCACATGGTTTAATCAAAAGAGCATTGAGTTTAAGATCCTGATGCTTAACGTGTATTTCTCTAGCAGCATGTGCTCCGTCATATCTATAGGACTTTGCTTCCCTTTGTCTTCCATCCCTGGTGGCAGATTTCTACTCTTAGTCCAAGCACTTAGCATCAAAAATCATTATTATTATTCATTTAAAATGCTACAAGCATACTTTATTCTAGAATTTGTAGAGAGACTAACACACAAAATAATCTGATATTGTGCTAGTTGAATATTTTTCAGATAATATTTTAAAAACACTGAGAAAATTATGTGTAGGCCTATAATTGGGTCAAATAGAAATTGGATTGACGAAAGGCTTTGCTTCAATAGAAATTTGATTAATGACAGTTATGGGCCTACCTACCTACTGTTCGGGGGAAATGTCCGGGGGGGTGTCCGGATACCAACCAACCGACACGTGCCTACTGTCCGCCTAGAACCAGCTTATTTTCTGTCTAGGACAAGACACATTGGGAGGCAGAATAAAGTTTTATAGATTATAAGGTTTATATTTGGAGTGAAACATTTATAAGGATATCATGCTTTTGGAATAAACTGCCGATGGACATTGGCAGGACAGGATATAAAAGGAGCTTGCATACACAGACGCATGGTGCATAGGTTATATGCCTACTTAACAATAGATTGTGTGGATTCTCCATTAGGCCTATATGGAAATACTTTCCTGTTTTTCAAATGTTAGAGTAGCGTGTTGTGTCCGAAGTGTTAGAAATGCGTGAACCTCCGTGATAGCCCACGTTTTGTTACATATGCGGAGAGTTCACTTTGAAATCACAGAAGAAGGCGGTGACTCCGCTTGCTAAGAAAGCTTATGAACTGCATTTTGGATGTAAAGTAGGTCACGATATAGGTTTGACACCTCATAATATTTGAACAATGAACATCTATCTTGTGCAGTCAATCTCAAAGCAAGGATTACTGGTTACTGGACGTCTAGATGCCGTTTGCAGTTCCAGTGATATGGTGGGACCGTGGGAGCAAAAACATCATGCTTTGGACTGCTATTTCTGTTTGACAAAATAATGTTTAGGGTCATTCCTCCAACAACAAGAAATCACTTGAATAATTATCCTAATCGTGCTGTGCCAAAGCCACCGGCTTTTTAACCATCGACAACGTTGATGAAACTGTTGATCCTGATTTCAAACCACTACAGTGCTGAGATCCTCATTTAATAACTTAACCTGAGTCAAGGACTTAAATTCATCAAACAGTCGAGCAGAATTGCAGGGCTCTTGGCTTCAGGGATAGAATCCGCTGGCGAATGGAAATGATGTATCTGCATTTCGCATGCTCCATGACGATTTCAACAAGTTTTTTTTTATATATTAACACGATAGAGGGAAAGGGATAAAATACTTAGGAGACAAGTTTCCTTGCATAAGTGAGGCCAAGTTACGACATTGAAGGCATATTTTTGGTGTACAGAACATGTTCTTTTCAGATGACTACCTTGAGAAAATGTTTTATGACATAACTGGAACGTGTACGAGTTCTCGCCACTATGGCTTCTCTTATGCACCATCAAGCCATGTACTTGTAGCAAATGAATTCTCACACCACTGATATTTGCATGTTTTCTCTCGGGTATGGGTTCTCGATCATGTGTTTTCAGCTGATAACCTACAGCAAACGATTTTGACATAACTGGCATGGTTTCTCGCCAGTATAGGTAGTCATATGCAATACCAAGCCATCTACTTTAGTAAATGATTTATCGTAAAACGGACATTTTTATGGTTTCTCTCCAGCAAGGGTTCTCAGGTGCCTTTTCAGATTATTATTATGACTTCTGACACATCTGGCACCTGCATTGTTTTTCTCCAGTATGGGTTCTCATTATTAATCACTTATTTTATAATTTCACTGCTTTTGTCCTGCATGGGTTATTTTATGAGCTACCAGTTAATCACCTTCAGCAAATGCTTACCAAAGACAGCAACACACCAAATACTGTATTCAGGATACATGACAATCTTGATTACACTATCTTTAGTAACGACCAGACATAATAACTTCCAACACTTAATCTAAGTACAATAAGATAATTAACTTAACTACTTAATACATCATAAATGCAATGACAATAATTATGTCAAGTATCAATAACATAGTCTAAAATAATCTCAAAAAGTTATAAACAGCTATACACTAAGAATCAATTGTCTACAATAGTCTCACAAAGTTAACAACAGCTAGCCAAACTCTTAAATATCTAGTCCAGCAGACTAAACTAAATTTAATATTTAACAATAAAGTTGTCATGTAATGGCACTCAGAACGAAATAATTTGCTGCATCTTTAGTATCTGCATGTGGCAGAAATTTTCATTTTTTATGACCTGTGCCAGTTCAGCAGTTTTAAAATTAAGTGAGAATAAGGCAAAATTAGAGCATTGTTATAAAGCATTAAAACAACGATCGGATGCTGCATTTTATACTTCATTGTTTCAACGATCCTTTCCAAATTCATAAGCAATAACTTTCAAATGGTAATGAAAACAATAATTAGAAACTTTGTTGTCGATCATTACTTCTAACTGTAAGCTACGGCTCAGTTTTACAACTGGCATGAACTATACAAGAATAAACGAATAACATCAGCACCTTTTATATGTGGCGTTTATAAGAAGAAACCTCTGGATTCTCCATATCAGATTCTTGTCAAAGTATTCTGAACTAGATTGGTACAAAGCAACTATTCTGGATGTATGCATATATCCCATCACTTCTGTAGCATCTTTTCTTTTTCTCAATTTCCAATTATATACAACTGTAAGTATATGGAATCATAATTCAGAGCAGGTCAGCAACTAAGTCATCAGGTGGAGAAAAGCGATGGTTAGAACAATGTTCTATAAATTCTTTCTCGATTTCAAGCAATTCGTCACATATACCACATCCAAAAGATTTTGACAAAGACGCTTTTGCATCCACAGGAAAGTTGAATTTGCTAATATATAAACAATCTCCATCTCCTATTTTCGGTAAGCGACCTGCAATTCCATCCGAATGCATAGAAATGTTTTTTGAAAAACATTTGTTTTTATCGATAACGCCTGTACAACTAAACCTCAAGAAATGGTCGGATAGGTTAGCAATTACTACACTTCTCATTTCAAGATCCTGTGGCTGTGTTCCTTCATGTAGAGTATTCTGATTCGCTGAAGAACAGTTCTTGGTATAAGGTTTATTGCGTGTGTGTTGCTTCTCAGTTGCATGAGTTCTTTTGTGTCTCTTTAGAGTTTCAATTCGTGTAAATCCTTTATTACAATCCTCACATGTGTATGGTTTCTCGCCTGTATGACTTCGCGGGGAACGGACATTATCCCCCGGACATTATCCCCGGACATTATCCCCCGGACATTATCCCCCCGGACATTATCCCCCCGATTTTGCGTAGGACATTATCCCCCCGGACATTATCCCCCCTCTGTGTAAATATATGTATATGTACATATTTATGTATATGTAGGCATTGTATTGTATGTATATATATATAAACGTATACGTATATATGTTTGTATATATATGTATTTATATATATATGTACATATGTTATCCATATATATATATATATATATATATATATATATATATATATATATATATATATGGATATATATGTATATAACTTAAGACTTGTTAATGTCGCTCAGTTCATAAGCAGTACGAAACACTTTGACCGCCAGACCATTTATTAGCAGTACGCCACAGCCCTCTAGAACATTTTAATCCCGACAGCCCTATTGTAAATTTGACACGAGGCATTCCTGGCGTAAATTTGACACGCGTCAGCCCTGTCGAAAAGCGTCGACAAGCCAGGGCCAGACTCGAAATGTGAGCTATCATTACAAGAGGCAGCGTTGATTGGCAGCATATATTTGAAGTACGAGTTAACTCGTTCGTACCTGGCGTCTCGGCAATCCCATTCAAGTACGAGTTGACTCGTACCTGACTTAATAACTGAAGAACCGATTGACAGTAACAAGTCTTTGGTTCAATTAAATAAAAACTTAAATTAATCAATGCAGCTTCTATTTACGGAAACACTTAAGCATCTTATAAATCAAACTTCCATTTAGGCCAACAACTATTCTCATCATTTTCCTGCATTTCGGCAAGAATATTATACGATTATATCTTAGACTGGGGGGATAATGTCCTACCCTGGGGGGGATAATGTCCGGGGATAATGTCCGGGGGGATAATGTCCAAGGGGATAATGTCCGGGGGATAATGTCCTACACTCGACTTCGCATATGTCTCTTTAGAGTATTGACTTCTGTAAACCGTTTCTGACATAGCTGGCACATGTATGGCTTTTCACCAGTATGGGTTCTCATGTGCGTTTTCAGATAACTATCATAGGCAAATGATTTCTGACATAGTCGGCACCTGTATGGCTTTTCACCAGTTTCGGTTCTCATATGCACTATCAAGCCATTTACATTAGTAAATGATTTCTCACAAAACTGATATTTGTATAGCTTCTCTCCAGTATGGGTTGTCATGTGCCTTTTCAGAGTATTACGTTTAGCAAATGATTTCTGACATAACTGGCACCCATATGGCTTTTCACCCGTATGGGTTCTCATGTGCTCTGCCAGAGTATTACATTGAGCAAATAATTTCTGACATAACTGGCACCTGTATGGTTTTTCGCCAGTATGGGTTCGCATGTGTTTTTTCAGATTACCATTTTGAGCAAATGATTTCTGACAAAACTGGCACCTGTATGGTTTTTCGCCAGTATGGGTTCTCATGTGCGTTTTCAGATTACAACCCTGATCAAATGACTTTCCACATATCTGGCACATGTATTGTTTTAATCCCGTATATTTTCTCGTATTCGCCATCAGACTACTCACTTAACTGATAATTTCACTGTTTTTCTCTACTATGGGTTCTTTGGTGAACAGCCAATTGATCAACTTGACGCTTGACGGTTTCTGAATAATTTGCTACAAAGAACAGTACAAACTCTCGTTTAATACGTTTTAAAAATATGGAAGATAATTTCATTGCTGCTCATTACAGTAGAATTGTAATTGTAATTGAACAGTTATATAGTTCCACTCAGTGCTGTCTCTAAAAAATAAGATAGTCTCCAGGCGTTTCCGAAAGAAAGGAATAGAAAGGCTGATGATCTCAAGACGCAAATCATGCGGAAGATGGTTCCAAAGAGAATGACTCATCCATTTGTGGTTGAATGACCTTTGAGCAATAATCGGACGACACACTTCAGGAATTCTCTAGCCTAACTAATTGTCTGCTATGATGTTGACTTGCGTATACCCCAAGCCGCCGCGATAGCCGCCGAATTTGTGTCCAAGCCGATTAGCCGCGGGAAATTTTACGGCTTAGCCGAAATACCCTACCACCGAAATACCACCGAGAACTTTTTTTACGACTAGCCGCCGGAAAAAAGTTCAGCTAATTCAGCTGTACACACAAAGTTGTGATTATGAAGTATTCCCGCTGGGTTAGTAGTCTAAAGAGAATGACTCATCCATTTGTGATTGAATGACCTGTGAGCAATAATCGGACGACACACTTCAGGAATTCTCTAGCCTAACTAATTGTCTGCTATGATGTTGACTTGCGTATACCCCCAAGCCGCCGCGATAACTTAAATTAGAATGACATGTGCTCAGAAGTACACAATTCCATGAAAAATTCAAACAAAGCATGTCAATTCTAAAGCACATCAACTTATAGGGGGCCTACCTTGATAGGAGTTTCCAAAAGTACGAAACTAATACTTGGTAAATTCTTCCCAAACTCCCATAATTATTATAATAATTGTATAGAAGATATCGTTGTTAAGTGACAACTGAAAAGTGCACAAAGCACTTAAGAGGTAACAGGGACAAAAGTCTTCAATGTTCGTTTTATGCTGCCGTTTAATAAAATGAAATACATGTAGCTTATCATCTGTGTAGCTCCATCATCCATCCTTCTGGCTCTTTGCCACTGAGTAACTCGCATAACCCTGGAAGGAATCCGTCGTCCACCATACCCCCAAGCCGCAAATTTTTGGGCTAACGGCTGGCTTGAGAAAATTTACGGCGGCTTTTCGGCTAGCCGTAAAATGACGTAAACTACCGTTTTTGGGCAGCCGTAACAATTTTGGCTTGAAATATAGTTCGTTTAAACGTGTTGACTATAGAAAGGTCCAAAAAGCCAATTAATTAGACATTAGAACAACTATTACAATATCGCTAAAATGAAAAATTATTAGTGGCACTAAGAAAGTCATAGGCCTACGAAACACTGAAATAGTAGGCCTACAGTTTCAATAAGTCGGAACTTTTGAGCTAATAATTATACAAAGTCATCACTCTATGAGTAGCCTACAAACTACTAACCCAGCGGGAAAACTTTATAATCACAAGTTTGTGCGTGTTCTAGCTGAATGAGCCGAATCTTTTTCCGGCGGCTAGCGGTAAAAACATTATCGGCGGTTTTTCGGTTAAGCCGTAAAATTTCCGGCGGCTAATCGGCTTGGACAAATATTCGGCGGCTCGGCGGCTATGGCGGCGGCTTGGGGGTATATCGTCCACCATAGCATTTGTTTGCACATGACGACCACGTGTATCATGGGTAGTTGACCATCAACGGTTTGAAGAGACGCTTGATCTTCCATTTTTCCACTCCAAAGACACATAATTTTCCCGCCCCAAAGAGACAGAAGGACGGGCGTTGGAGAACATCAACGTTTGAAAATGGTAGCCTACGACTTAAAAACACCCGGAAGGAAGGAAACGGGAAATCACATCCATTTCTATCCCAAGAACTACGAAAACATAACGAATTAAGTTAACATTACGCGTTCGGCAACAGAGTGAAACTCCTGTTCAAAAACAATATCATCTGAGGACAGGAACTCGAAATACTCGAACAATGCAGAGAGGAAATTTGGCAAAAGTAATCACTGAAATAAGGAGTAGATACTAGGGTTGACAAAGGTCAGATGGAAAGGTGATGGAGACGTCGCCAGTGATAAATTATTTGATTTGACCCAGGGTGAGAATTGCCGGGTGGGTTGGGGGGGGTGTTCAACCCCTAGTTTTTATGAACAGTAATCATGGCGGAAGGACAAGAACGAACAGCGCCATCTGTGCGTGGCTGATTCGAACGGCGACGCGACGCCACCTAGCGGCATTAGTTTTCTCACCACTAATGGATTGGTTGGTGGGAGTATGGGTGGATAGGTGGATGGAAAAGTGGGTTGGTTGGACGGAAGGCATGGATGGTTAGTGGATGTGAGGATAGGTTGGTTGGTGGGTGACTGAGTGGATTAATACAAAGATTTACTTTATTGATGTAGCGCTTTAACTTATCTCTCAACGACGTATTGACCTGAAATAGCTATTTCACTATTTCTCATTTAAAACAAGTTTATTACAATACTCTCCGTTTTACACACTTGTACATAGCGTCATCTTTGATCATGTAACGTAATTGCTGATCATTTACCTTTAACGTTCATTATTTAGCGCCATATATTTGGAAGCTGTAGCACCGTATTTCCAAACAGACTCCTCCGCTACAAGACTTACTTTCCCCCAGGAGAATCTAATTCTGAAGGGATTCTCCACCACGATGGATCTCGTGTAGAATAAATTCGCCGTATACCCTATGAGATTAGTGGGATCCGAAGCCGACTACAAACAGCGGTTGCCTTAGACACCTTTAAAACGTGTTATACGCTTGGTAAATTTGCTCTCATGAGACACCTTTTAAATGGCGTTAACCGATGCTAAATAAGGTTGGGTCACGATAGGCCATTAATTTTGCCTCCATATTCGCCGATTAGTACTTTTATTTACATGGAACAGAACGGGGAAACCGCTGTTTTGGGGAGACACTGTTTTCGGGAGAGAATTTACACCAGGACAGTGGTATTAAACTACACAACTAAGAAATTTGGGAAATATTGCACTGGAAATCCTCTGTCAATTCCACTTCGATACAGTTTGGCAATCAGTTAGTCTCCCGTCATCTAAAATAGCCCCTGTAGTGTCATCGTACACAAACCGTGATGCTAACACTGTCCCATTACTATAATATATACACCAACCTTCGACTCAGACCCTATTTTCTAGGACCCGTGAACGTGCCTTCCTGTGGGTCTGTCTTTATGTCTCTCTGTGTCTCTCTGTGCGTCTTTCTATCTCTCTGCTTGTCTGTCTTTGGGAAAGGACTCCTAAACCATCCTGTCATCCGACCCTTTCCCCTTCTATCAATGTACACTGTGGGAACATTTGCCTAGCACCCGTCAGTTTCAAAACACATATCGGTGTCTGTCTGTGTGAATGTATCTGTGTGTGTCTTTATGTCTGAATGTCTGCCTGTCTCTATAGGTGTCTACCTGTCTGTCTGGCTATCTATCTGTCCGCCTCGCTATCTGTCTTTCTGGGGTATGCGGACGTTTCGTCAACGGACGATTCGTCAACGGACTGTTCGTCAAACGGAATCGATAATTAATTCTCGTTGACCAATAAAAGGATTGCTAGCCAATTAAGCCTTACGGCAGGTTCCCAAAATGCATACATTTGATGTTGGATTTATGATAATAATTCTTCCTTAAATAGGAGTTGGATTGATGAAAATAATTTTTTAAAGTAGAAAGTCGGATTGGTGAAAATAATTCTTGCTATTTTAGCAAAGAATTAGTTTCATCAATCCAACTTCCAATTTAAATTGAGAGCGCGTGATAGGCCTATGTGCAAGAAATTGGCTTACATAATCTTCCCCAAGCGAAGACATAATCTCCACCGGCTATAATTATAGCCTAATATCTTTTGATTCCATTGGAAAAAGTTTATTATTTCCCCTAGACGAACAGTCCGTTGACGAAACGTCCGTTGACGAAACGTCCACTTGACGAACAGTCCTTGACGAACAGTCCGTTGACGAATCGTCCTTTGACGAAACGTCCCCAAACCCTTTCTGGTTATCTGTCTGGCTGTGATAAGAAATTATTATAATAACATAACGTAACACAACAGAACGCAGTATACTATAGCTGTATAGCACATTGTACTAAACACTATATAATAATATTACAAGGTGACAATTAATAATAGAATAGTTATTGCACGTCCATCGTTGCAATGCTTGTAGACAATGTAGAGCGTCGACGCTTTCTCACGACTGCATTAGTACGAAGTTAAAAGAGACGTCGAAACCTTTTCTACATGTCGGATAACAGAACTCCTTTCGACTGATTTTGTCTCTACTAACACCATGAACACAAAATAATAAATAAACACGTGCTAATCATTAACATTTTTAGAGATGTTATCGGCCGCAAAATGTCGTTGAAACTGGATAAGACGTAACTTACTTAGAAACCTTTAAAACGTTACATTATTACCATACATAATTATAGTACTGTACATCTTGCGTTAAATCGGTGGTTTCTTGGTAAAAAGGTACGATTAAAAAATATTAAACCAAAGATGAGGAATATTCGAGATGTCACACGAAAACTGCAAACGTTGAAGCAAGATCTCGTGGTCGCCCATGTCAAAGGCTGAGGAAACGTTAAAAAGGCGAGATTCGAGATTGGTCAATGGCCATAAATATGTCAGACATGAAAGATAAAATAGCAGTTTCAGTGGAACAGTGGCCTCTGAAGCCAGACTTTGTCGGAGGCAGAAGACCCGTTTGATCGAGGTCGAGAAGGAAATGGAGAGAGAGAGAGATAAGTATCTAAAGGGGTTTGGAAAGAAAACAGTGTTGGGCGCAGTAGGTCGGTAATTTAGACAATCAAATTTGGAACCAGGTTTGGTTTTTTGAGTGGGAACACATTGGGCTGCTTTTGCAAAGCCGATTGGGAGGATCCCAGTAAGAGATCTATTACATAGACACATAAGAAAAGGGGCTAAATCATCTAGAATGTTAACCAAAATAAATGGGGAAGTCGGTCAAGCTCGTTAGACTTATGAAGTTCAGTTTCATATGTACGTGGTTGATTCTTTCGGCGACACGACGCCATCTAGCGGTCTCGTTTTTCTCTAAACTAATGGCTTAAAGAAAACAGGTCGAAATTTATTTTAGTTCATCCTGTAACTCTTATAATAATTATGTGTTGAATCGCTTACCTCAGAGGTGTCAAACCTTTTTAATGGCGGGCCAGTGGTATTATTTTCCAGCAATTGACGGGCAGGGTGCCAAAGCCGGCTGAGCAAAATGGGGGTAGGGATCTGGCTGGGAGGGGCTCGTTGAACCTGTCCCCAGAAAATGTCTACGAAACTAAATCTTAAATAGGGCAATTTTAGCCTACAATCAGTCGAATTAGGCTTTAAAATCTTTTATCATCAGTCACGAACATCACATAAAACTCATTAAACCTTAGAAATGACAAATTTGAACTTTTACTCTAAAATAATGTAGTCTTTAGGCAAGGCTCCGCGGGCCAGAAATACATCATCGGTGTGCCAGAAATGGCCCGCGTACCGGTATCACGAAATAGAGTATCCGTCCTTGGAGTATCCGGGGGGGTGTGTATGAATTTATCCCCTTCGGATGGAATAAACCGGTTTAGAGTATCGGGGGGGGATAAACCATTCTCTTCTTATACACACCACGATAGCCTCGGCGAAAATCCAATCAAGATCACCAAAAACGAAGTAAATTGATTTCAGGTCGACTTACAAACTACAGATACGCAGTTTGAAAATGTTATGTGTACAAGAAATCCAAACAGTACGACGGAATATACTTAGAAACCGCCAGAAATGCAAATTAAACCGAATACTCCATTTCGCTAAGGGGGATACTCATGTATGGGGTATACTCTATTTCGTGACACCGGCTCTTTGACATCCCTGAACGGCAGTCTCTTGTGTTTCGGTCCAAGTCATAAAACTTAAAATATAAAAAAAACCTGTCTACATAATGTAGAGGCGCGCAATAACAAGCAGCGTATCTTGATTAGTCTTAAAATTATTAAATAAATAGTGTCTGCTTACTGTCAACTGTGTTGAATGGTCTTCCAGGATTCTCTTGTGTTCCGGCCAAAGTCACAACAAGACTCGATATCCAGTACACCAACCTACGAATGTAAAGCGCATACAATTACTCTTAGATACAGCATTGGCTAAAGCCACTCTCGCAGATAGGGGAAGACCCGGTAAAAATTTTGAACTGCACTAATTAAGATTTTGACTCACAAAACCTTCGCCATCGTCATTATCATCAGTTTCTGATATCGGCCATTTGGCGGTGATGTGTACAGACAAACCAAGAGGCAAGGAGGCTAGAACAAATGCGTCTGATGTTAAAGTGCGGCCCTATGACCCATGTGACCTATGAGTCTATGACCGGTAGGCCTATGACCAATAGTCCTATGACCAATCGTCAGTATGACCGATCGTCCTATGACCAATAGTCCTATGACCAATTATTATAGTCCTATGACCAATCGTCAGTATGACCGATCGTCCTATGACCAATCGTCCTATGACCAATCGTCCGGATACCCGCAAAACACCGTTATTATGTATTCTTCCAACTCTATATAAAGTAGGCCTACTCTTCTTTAACGTCTTTAAGTTCATTTCAATTTAATGTTCATTCACGGTCGCCAATTCTCCCTCTTACGGCAGTTTCCTTTATCTTAACTTGTCATGTATTCCGTTTCTGAGAGGAAGTCGCGACGGTGAAATTGGACATTTGGTTGTTGCTGTCGATCTCTTATTCATATAAATCATTATTATTATTACTTAATCTATAGCCTATTTGTATTTTTTGTATATCAACATATACACCGTGTATCAAAATAAACTGTGCAAAATTGTTTCTGTCAGAACTTCGTCAAATTTCCATCAATTTTAATAATATTTGGTAGGTAGATGGCAAAATGGCTGAAATTGTATGCTATACATAAATTTTCCACCTCACCTGACTCATATCATCGCACTACCTTGTTAAACACATGTACCAATTTGTTATATAACGCTTAAATTTTATGACATGCAACAAACTATCTGACGACTTAATAAGCACGCAGTAAAGCAAAATATGGTTTACTTAGCAGAGTTTTTAATTGTTATGACAGATCTGCTTAAAAGTGTTAGAATTGGTGCTCGAAATGTGCCCGCTGACACGGACACAAGCGCTTAGACGGCGACGCCACTGGACGATAGCAGCATCAACGATCGACTGGTCAAAGAGCGCCCACTCGTCGATCAGCTGCGTTTTCAGATCGTCCACGTTGGCTATTCTGGAGCGGTAAACCTTCTCCTGCAGCACACTCCATAGGCTATAGTCGACTGGGTTAAGCGCCGGTGAATTCGGCGGCCACAGTGTTGGAGGTATGAAGTCGGGCGTTTCTCGCTCCAGGAAAGAGACAGTGTCGCGTGCTCGTTGCGCCGGGACGGCATCCTGCTGAAAGACAAAAAACTCACCCTGAGATATCAGGCGTATGTCTGGCAGTAGATTATGGGCAAGAAGGTTGTCGCGATAGTATGCCCCATTCACTTTGACACCCGGCTCGATTAAATGGATTTCAGTGCAGCCAAGTTTCGAGACGCAGACCGACACCATCACGGACTTGCTGAATGTCAGTCTTGTTCGAAGGAGTGCATCTTTACCTGGCGGCTGACTATCCGCGCCTCAGATTCACATTTCGGTGTGAGCTTGCGCGCGTTATAAATTTATTTAATAATAATAATAATAATCTGTCCCCCAAAGTTATGTATACATTTTCACATCTGTTATTTTTATTAGAAGTAATAGTAGTTGTAGCAGTAGTATAGCAAGCAACAGAAGTAGCAGTAGTAGTAGTAGTTGTAGTGCTATTGACAAATGGTTTTGTTCACATTGTGTGGCCATTAAATCTGTTATAACTATAACTTCTTATTTAATAACTAGTTGTTTGCCCGTCCTAAGACAGAGTTATTTGTTCTGAATTTTAAACACCTTTATGAAATCATCCAATATTTTATATAAGGCAGTTATTCTATTCTAACTTAATTATTATTGAGCTGTAATATGCCAAAACTAATCTTTGTCGGCGGCAACGGCCTATGTTGTCATAAGCTGCCGTTAAACTGAGGACTCACTCACACTAACTTAATTTTCTCTTTTCCGTGACATAATCCAACGAGAAAATGTGAGAACTGTCCAAACTAATAAAATTAATAAAATAATTTAAGAAACAAGAATGAAACGTTTTAAAAGTTTATAAATGAATCTTCGCATTTGACGTAGCATTTACTGTGTTTAGCGACATCTTGTTGCAGCCGGGGCCGTTGACGTCTACCATACTTAATATGATATGAAGATAACAAGATAAAAACATATTCTAAATGATAAGGCCACCAAAATGGTCCAAGTCCGACTTTGGGGAGGAGAGGTTAAGTGTGCATGCGTCGGGTATTAACCCGATAAGCTTTAGGGTCGAATTACCGGATTACACCGATTCTGTTAGCCTTCGGGCCGTGGAATTGCGTCCATAAGTTAACACCTTTTCTAACGTATACATCCACACTGCTCGTGCTCTGGTAGGTCCAACCAAAGCCTGGAGAATGGAGGAGGACGACGCCAATCATCTTTGTTGTAAAACAGTGTCGTTAAATAGCAATTGACCAACCAACTAACATCTAATAGTATATAAAAATACTTCTCATTTAATGTCTGTGAGGACGCGAATCCAGTCAAAGGATTACATTAAGAACAAACAAAACCATGAGTAATGGCTGACGCTAAATACCTTTTTAACGCAGTCGTATTATGCGATATAAATCATAGTAGCGGCACTTCGTTCTGATGAACTCCGCCACTGATTGTACTCTGCCAGTGCCAGTCCCAAGCCTGGATGAAGGAGGAGGGCGACGCTAATGGTCTTTCCTCGTGTATAAGCTTCAGCGCTCGTGAATAAGCTGGTGCCCTGCGCTTGGCTTTCGAGTGGCGCTTTAGAAGTTTGGAGATTACGATTACGATTTGTTATCACACAGTGTCGTTAAACAACAACTACTACTATTTCGTTCTGATGAGAATCGATTTACTATGGAAACTATGTAAGGTAAAAATTATGACTTATTATGGCTTCATTAGTCAAACTGTCGGTTATCAGTTGAAAAAAATGGGTTTTTATATTTGATTAAGTGACGGTCATGGCATCCTCAAGATATCACTAAACACTTGAAACTACTAACTCTGCCAGTTCCCGAACTCTGGTAGTGCCAGTCTCGTGGTAAGGAGGGCGACGCCAATCATCGTCGTTAAACAGCAATTAACCAACGACTCAACTATTTGATGTGACATATACAGTGGCTGGTGTACGATAGGAAAAACGGTCCATGAGTTATTGTTAAACACATTTTATTGCAATCATCTAACTCTATATAAATGGGTTGTTCAGAAGTGTCTAAGAGCTGTAATATGCAAAAACAATCTTTGTCGGCGACAACGGCCATTGTTGTCATAAGCTGCCGTTAAACTCTGGATCCATCCATGTTTAACGTCTAAACTGGATTCTTCGCAGTAATCGCTTGGGGACTATACATACACAAATTCAATATATTCTTACCATACTTGGTGCGAATTGCTCGTCCAAGACGAACTTCAGCTAGGCCCATCTATTCGTAACTATCACCGCCAAATGGCTGGCATCAGGATCTGATGATGATGATGCAGTTTTGGTTAGATATTTGTCGGAATTTGTGTATAATTGTGTTTGAATTGTTCATTGTTTTTTTCCCAATCAATATATATTTTATTGTTCACCATAACAGTTCAAACATAAAAGGAGATAGTCTTGTAACAGTGACAATGGGTAAGCCCAAAAGAACCAAAGGTTACGCTAACAGGGTCACCTAATACAAATAGTCATTAGAGAATCATACTTTCCAGTTCATCATCTTATGCTATATATGTTTGAATTTTTGATAACAAGTTTTGGGTCCATGTTAAGAAGTCCAAAGTTATTCATTCAAGAGAAACAAAACAGAAAAAAGAAAAAAACGCAGCATACACTGCGACATATCATGCAAAATTTCACTCATAACGTTGACCAGAATGTATTATTAATGTTACTACTTAATATACTTTTATTTAAGTCCTATTTAAGTCCTAATTAAGTATCAGATACATTCTTGAATAATAATGAAGAAAGAGGGGTCAAGCTTAGTATAAGCTATTAGCTTTTCTTGGCTCCTGATGCACTGTACTTGCTGTTTATTGATTGTAACCTAAAACCTGTTCTGTGCAATAAACAATTGCAATTCAATTTAACATGTATTGAGTAGAGCGATTGATTGATAAAGTTATTTATTCCTTCGGAAGCATACGATTTAAAGTTGTCTAATAAATATTAATTTTAAATGCAAAAGCGTCATGGTTGAATGTTTGATGTTGAATACATGTTTAACGTTGACCATCCTCCTTTAGCCAGGCTTGCGACTGGCACTATCAGAGTACGGAACGCTCATTTTATACACAACACATTATTACGACAACGTCCTTTGCAGTTATTGTTAAGTGTTGTTAAACGATGGATTACCACAAGTTTACCATCTTCCGAGAGATGCGAAGCTTAGACATCTTTAAATATATTTTCTCCAAGCTATATATAATCGCCTGTTTCGTCGATCGCTAATCAGTTCGTATTGGACGCCTTAGGTCTCATAGATCGATAACATCAACATCGTCCATTTGCAATGCGATAGAAAAATGATCAAAATAAACTTCAGTGGTATCCTTAACGAGTCTGATCCTCTGCTGCAGCAGTTCCAAAGTTTAACGTAAAAAATTAGTGCATTATAAGCTTTGATCTTAGAATCTGAGTAGCTCTTGGTTAATGGCAATGATGACGATTACAATGATGATGATGATGATGATGATGATGATGATGATGATGATGATGATGATGATGATGATGATGATGATAATATATATGATGATGATGATGATGATGATGATGATGATGATGATGATGATGATGATGATGATGATGATGATGATGATGATGATGATGATGATGATGATGATAATAATAGTTATAATACTGATAATAGTGACAATAATTATATATATCGTTGTTAATTTTGGTTGGCTATTTGCTGTTTAACGACACTCTGTCATAAAAACATGGTCAGTGTAGCCCTCCTACTTTCTCCAGGATTGGGACTGGCGTTGTCAGAGTACCCAGTGGCGGACTTACTTGACTATTGTTCTCATAATAATTATGAGAACAATATTATTATTAAAAGATGGTATAATAGCGCAGAATATCTTTCAGCCGTTGTAAAGGTGTTTAAGCTGGTAGTCAGGATGGCTGCGTGTTTGCTTAGATGTGAAGCGACCTCTGGAGCCTGAAGAGAAATTCTCGAGTCCACGGAGACTGGTTCTTCGAATTGCGAACGCTCTCTTCGGAAATCTCTTCCTTTTCTGCTCATACTGTTTGAGAGTCAGACAGGCGGATAAGACAGGTGTAAAGTTGAAGAAGCCACGGACTAAAAAGAAAAATAGTGTTGTAATTAAACACCCCTTTTAGGTGCTTCCGCGTCCTTATAAGTAAAAGACGCAGAAAAACATCAGTTGGTAAATCGACAATCTGATCCATTTTCACGTAGACCTCCATGTCAGCGTGGCCCTCCTTTTCCCCAGCTTAGAATTTTGAACTGGTACTACCCGAATAAGGCAGTGTAGTTAAAAAGATAACAGAAACAGAAAACTAGAACTATTGCTTTGACGACGACGACGACGACGACGACGACAACGACGACGACGACGACGATGATGATGATGATGATGATGATAATGATGATGATAGTGATGATGATGATAATGATGATGATGATGATGATGATGATGATGATGACGACGATGATGATGATGATGGCTACTCGAACCCGAACTCTGCACATTACAAGTCGAGCGATTTATCCAATCAGCTTCCGTTTCCCAACAGTTCATGAACTGATTCTTCAGTTGAATATTGTGTCCATTAAAAGCGGATCGGTAAGTGCTGAGTCTCCAGCGGGTTTTCGCGCATGGAACAAATATCGGCCGTTAAACGATAGAATCAGTCAGCCATACACTCTTTCTCCCTCTCTCGCTCCGTCCAGAGTACGAGCAGTGCCGGGCTTAAAAACTTGTTTTGTTAGGTTTGGTTAGTTGCTATTTAACGACGCTCTGTCATAGCAAAGATCATTAGCGTCGCTCTCCTCCTTTCTCTGGACCTTTGGGCTCGCGCTGCTGGAGGTAGTGTGGGGTCGGAAATATGTAATTATGTAATTATTTTGTTATTGTGTAAGATAACATTTTCTTCCGAACAGGAACGAATAAATCAAGACGTAGAAAATCTGTTTTTATTTCGCCATCTGAACAAGTTTTAAAGGTGTCTACCGATATGCTTCATTTGCTCATGTTTACCATGAATACGGCTGCGTTGAACTTCTTTTCCGTTTCTAGAGAGATAATCCACTTTACCTTTCCAAATCTATCATAATCTACACTAAAAACTACTATAGCGCCACTATAATAATGTCATCAGTCTGCTGGTTGGCTTGATTTTTCTGTTCCTATAGGACTAGGACTGCCTTGGCTCAACGCCGGGCATTTGCTGTGGTTGGTCCCTCTACTTGGAATGACTTTCCACCCTCATTAAGGGCTAAACTAATGACTGGTTTTCCTATTTGGTCTCTCGTTCTTTTAAGACGTTTCTTTTCCCCGGGGTTTTCGTACTGAGAGCGCTTCTGAATAGTTATTCTGAGAGAGGCGCTATATAAATGTGTACATACGATACGATCAGTCGATGGTGGCTATTAAGCAAATCACAGTTGTAGTTTTTATGAACGACGCCAAGTCATAGCAGAGATTATTAGCGACGCCGTTCCATTTGGTCATAGGTTTATGTCTGGCATCATCCGAAGATGCTGTTTAACGACGCCATGTCATTACACAGATGATTCGCACAACCTCCTCCTTGATTTGGGCTTGGGACTGGCACTACGAGAGCACGGGAAGAGAGCGGCACTTCCGCAGGTAAGTTCGTTGCGAAGGTGTATAAACCAAATAAATGTTGTCAAAAATAACAATAACGTAAAAAAGAAAACATATTTATTGCGTCGAGACATACGATTCAAAGGTATCTAATATAATATATATAAATTTTATACATTAAGAGTTAATTGCGAGAAATGACTTCACGGACATTTCCGTATTGACTTCTTTCTGTAGGCTTTTGACAGGCATGGTAGCGTACGACATTAGTGAGATAATTTGTTAATTTTGTTGTTATTATTATAGAACTATAGCCCCAGTATAATAGCGTATACGACTGTTTCAATTTGGATGTGAAACGACCTATAGCGCCTGAAGATAATTTCACAGGTCCGGGGCGACTGCTCTCTTACTTAGTTTAACCCTAAATGGTTCCTTGGGGTGCAATCTGCACCCCCTGGCCGTTTCTATGGCTACTCACGTGTTATTATTAAAATTTCAGCAGTTATCTTCTAGGAAGAGTGTACCATTTTGTCCTATAGTCATGCATAAAACGATAAAAAAGAGTTGAGGTCAATTTTTGCCAGCACAGATTCATCGAGGGTGCAATTTGCACCCCAAAATTATGACGTTGATATGATAAACAAATTCAGGTAATTGGTCTTAATTACTGCAATAATTTGTTATGTTATTATATTTTAGAACACTTCCTGATATTAGTTTGACCTTTTTAGAAGTCAGCCACAATGTTTTGCTTACATTTCAAGTAGTAGAAAATAAATAACACCATGGCTAGGTAGGCTATTCCACAGCTGAAGCTCTTCGACTGATTATGGAAGAGGATACAGAAGTTGATGAAGACAGTGTAGCTGAAGGTGATGCCGATGATAGCGAAGATGGAGATTATTTGCCTGAAGTTGGCACTGCCTCTGATAACGAAGATCATGTGTCCGCGGAATTCGACGAATCAGAAGATGTCAGTGCGTCTGACGAAGAGCAGGTAAATGAACCATCTACTACACGGAATACAAGAGGAAGAGGTCGTGTAAGGGCTGGCACTGCAAGATGAATTACAAGAGGTACACGTGGAGTAGGATCTGAGATACCAGCTAAAGTGAAGAGGACACAGGGACGTTGTCATCTGTGCCCGCGCGAGTTTGACAGGAAGACGCGCAAATTCTGCGATAAGTGCTGTAGGCCTGCTTGTCCCGCACACTGTCAATATATCAAATGTGTGGGGCAAATGTATGTAACTGAACGACTTAGATATGTCATTTGGAGAAAACATTGAACAGTATGTTTATATAAAATACGTGGTATTCGATTACCGGTAGACAGAGCGTATCCTTGATTTGTAGTCTCAAACAAATAGGGGGTGCAGTTTGAACCCCAAGGACCTGGAACGTAACTTTCTTACATGGGCCCATTGAGGGTTAAATAAGTAAATACTCCCTGAATAAAATCTATTCATTTTATGCGCATACTGTGTGGTTATGAGACGGGCGGTTAAGACGGATCTAAAAAAGAAAAGTAGCGTAGCTATTGGACACCTCTTTTAAGTTTTCCATACTACTTATAAGTTAAAGACATAAAAGGAATTGAGCTGTAATTGAAGAGCTGTAATATGCCAAAACTAATCTTTGTCGGCGGAAACGGCCTATGTTGTCATAAGCTGCCGTTAAACTGTGGACACAATTGAGCTGTAATTGAGCTGTAATAATAAGAGCTGTAAAATGCCAAGAAATCTTTGTCGGCGACAACGGCCTATGTTAAACTGTGGATCCATCCAACATGCGTTGGAATCTTTATGCTGAACCTAATAATTTCTGACAAGACGGCGTCGTATAACAATCGTATCATCACCATCCTTCTCCACCTCATCATCGTAACAAATCATCATCATCATCATCATCATCATCATCATCATCATCATCATCATCATCATCATCATCATCATCATCATCATCATCATCATCATCATCATCATCATCATCATCATCATCATCATCATCATCATCATCATCATCATCATCATCATCATCATCATGGTCAAGATCATCATCACCATAAACCAAAGGTCCTGTAGGCTCTGCGTTTCTTTGATCTTTTTGACTCCGTCACTGCCGTACTCTGACAGTGCCAGTCCCGAGTCTGGAGAAAGGAGGAGGGCGATGCCAATCATCATGTTACCACACAACGTCGTTAAAAAATCAACAAACCAAACTCTTTTACTATTGCATCCGCCTTATAAGCGAAAGACGTATGAAAAAAGTCGAATAGTCCAAGTTCAATCATCCATAATATTATAGACCAAACGCTGTCAGAACGTCATACGATGTTTTCCAATGACTTTTTATGCGATAAGATATCGTGAAACCATGAGATCATTTGAGCATGGGGTTAGCGACTTCATTTTCTTAGCCTCGGCATATGAGAGCGAGTGGTCAGTTCTCTCCCTCGTCATCTGATCTCCTCACCGTTAGGGGAGGTGCAGGTGATTAAGCCTTGGTTTAAGCGATCTTTAAATCGATCTACCATTATGACCGCCTTGTAAGTGAAAGACGTATGAAACGTAATCGTAATCGTAAATCCTAAATTTCGAAGGCACAATATAAAGCTAAGCGCAGGGCAACAGCTTATTCACGAGCGCTGCGTCGTATTAAGAACGTAAGTAAGTAGCCTTTTCATAATGCGAGTCAATCGATCACATTTTGCAAAGTATAGACAGTTGATATTAAGTGTTACAGTCCTTGGATCAGGAAAACCCAAAAACTATTAGAAGTGGACTCGAACGCAATATACCCACTAATAGATGAGCCATTTGCAATCATTTGGCTTAAAATCCAATAAAAGTGCACATTCTTTCCGAGCAAAATTTGGCGGCGACCGGATGTTCAACCAGCGAGATCCCGAATCTGTTTGACGACGCTATAGCTGTATCATAGCGAAGATGATTAGCGTAACCCTTCACCTTTATCCATAGGCTTAGGTCTTGCACCATCCGAAGGTGTGTCGGTTAGTTGCTGTTTGAGGACGCTCCGTAATTACGACGATTACTAAGATAACGCTATTTCTTTATTTAGGCGTTGGACTGGAAATGCCAGGGTACGTGCAGTGGCGGAATTTGAAATATTATTACAGGCCTTTAGTAGAAACCAGACTTGTATAATTATGAGACACCAAACAGTGGGGGGACATCAATAAACCTTTCTCGAGACGTCTCGAGAGACAATTCAAGTCTGGTAGAAGCAATTGTGCATAGGTTGGTTTGTTATTTGGTGTTTTCAGACACTGTTACAACAAATAGTAGAAATAACCAGAGTAATTCCGGAGTCTTTTATGCAGCATACAGATATCAAGACACAGTTATCACAGTAGGCTATAGTTCGTTTTCGACAGCTTCATAAAACATCGGTTAATGCCATATTTATAAACGTTATCTATTATTATGAATCTTAAGATATTATTTGGTAGCAGTTCTTGGTGTATGTACGTCGCAGAGCATGTACCAGTCCTACATTTTGTAGGCCTATGTTTAAGAAAATATGATGGCAATCCGTTAGGCAAAGTTTCAGTTGAACGACGATCGTTCCGTGGCTTATATTCGTCTTTACAAAGGTGCTATTTAAATTATTATATACTCACATCACACGCAATTCCATTCGATAAGCATAATATATGACTGTATGTATTATGTAACTGTAATTGCACTGGTAAGTTCTCATTTTTATAGCGCCTCTTGAAAAGTCTAATCATATGCGCTTCCCTCAATCAAATAGAATGGTCTTCAACTGCTTGAGAAATAGAGGAAAAGAAAATAGAAAAAGGTATGCAACACGGTTTAGTATTATGTAGGCTTAAGAGAGACAAAACAGAGGGAGAACCGGAGAGAAAGATGGAAGGAGAGAGAAAGATAGAGAGACAGAGAAAGAGTCAGAGAGAGACAAAGAGAGAGGGAGGGAGGCAGGGAGGGAGGGAGGCAGGCAGGAAGGGAAGGAGGCAGAGTGAGATAGGCAGAGCGAGTGAGAGAGGGAGGCATGAGTCATTAGAAAAAGTGTTGACTTTGAGGTTGTAAGATGGAATTATGCCTTGCTGCATTTGAAGTGTATTTCGAATAAATCTCTCTACAGTCAAGAGTTCTTTCCTGCTGTTGTAGCTAGATCCGGGTCGGGACTATGTCAATAAACCATCCCAACAATCACCTCGCACAACGGTAGCTGCATCTCTCGAAATGGCAAACCTACGCCCGCCCAACGTGATAACCGCACAGCTGGTTGCAATGTTTGCATAATATTGTGTATCGATCTTCTGCTTCTCGGCCTCTTAGGCAGGTTCAAAGTCCGACGTCGCCACTTCTCTCGTTGTTGGGCCTTTTGTTTAGCTTACTGTAGCCATCTGTCATCATCCAATCTAGCATCATCTGTCTTGGTCTTCCTCTTATCCTCCTCCCCTCCATTTTTCCTTCAATGGCCATTCTTAGTAATGAGTCTCCTCTCAGCGTGCGTCCGATCCATTTCCTTTGTCTCTTTCTTATTGTCCGTATCAGGGCTCCTTCTACTCCAATCCTTCCCATCGCTTCGACATTAGTTTCATGTTCCGTCCAGCTGATATTATCTATTCTCCTCCATGTCTACATTTCAAAAGTATCCAGTCTTCTTATGTCCGCATTTCTCAGTGTCCAAGTTTCTGATCCGTACAACACCACATTCAATATCAGTGTCTTTATCATCCTTATCTCCAGATTCCTGTTTAGTTTTTTTCTCAGCAGTTCACTTTTTGAGGACGTCTCCTTCTTAGTGCTAAATGCTCCTTTTAATTTCCCTGCGGCGTTTGGCATCTGTCGTGGTCATACTCCCTAGGTAGCAGATATCCTTCACCTGGTCTATTTCTTTTCCTCCAATGCTTAGGGGCCTATTCTAACTACACTTTCCTCTCCTTTACTTATCTTCAACACCGTGTCTTTTTAATGTTTTTTTCTTTTCGTATTCGGTTGATATTGTCTTCAGTCTATCCATCATTGCCTGTAGACCTTAATTTCTGGCTTCTCGCCATCATTGCCTGGTCATCTGCAAACCTGTGCTTTGATACATATTCCTACTTAAATGTAGATATTAAATAGTAGTGGTGAGTGGGCATCCTTCTCCCCTCCTCCAGATCGCCTATTGCTTATCTGTCAAGCTCTTAAATGTAGATATTAAATAGTAGTGGTATTAACAGTAGTCAGAAACAACAAATACCACAGAAGGACGAAGCACACCGAAAAGTTTGAAATAGTTGAAACAGATAACTGATTCAGAGACAATAGAAAGGGGAGACTAGAGAGTAGAATGTTATATGGGACATCCCTCTTCACCTATGGAGTCATGATTGAACAAAAATGCAGAACACAAGTGTGAGCTTCAGGAAGAAGACAGGGAATACGAAGGAAAGAACTAGTAGGACTTTCATCTGATTGGCCACTAGCCAGCACAAGAAAACCTAAAGACTGAATGACCTTAAAGTTCTAATTACAATCTTAGAGAGTGAAAGAAAGATCAGTATCACAGAATGAGTCCGCCAGTCAACTGCATAAACAAAGAGTGCACCAAATTTTGGGCAAATTTATGAAAGTAGAGTACGCCTATAATTTTAAATAAGATTTACCTGTCAGTGCAAGACAATGAGACAAACCGATGTCAAAAATTTGAATAGGAACTTGGAATAATTGTACGTTAAAACAGTGAATGAGTTCGAAGACTATTCCCATCATTTAAATATTATCTGTTTAGGTCGAAGTATGAAGACTGAAATGGCGGACCAGGCTGATGATCGCCTCCTGGCCGCTGTTTCCAGAAACGACTTCCATGTTCTTCGGCCGCTTTTTCCTCCGATTATTGATCGTCATTACAAAATGAGACCACGCCCTCACAACTTTGTACTGCCCACTAAAGATGATAAACTTGTTATCTCACGAGTCCTGTATAAAAAGCCATCCTCTGACCACTAAATTATGCTCATAAATCTCATCCCACGTTACTCTCTTAATTAACTTAACAATTCATCAGGCAATAGTTGATAACAATTTGTTGCCTTATTGTCGCTCTAGCATTGGCTACTCGTTATATTTTACAATCTTGCTTAGCATTCATTTGTAACTTTTGTTAAATTGCAATGTACCTGATAGCGGTGTGACAATCAGTTTTGTTACCAATAAAACAAATAAAAAAATATTATAATAATAATAATAATTTGCAGGAAATTTATTACAAAAAAAAAACAAAGTCGGAAAGTTTGAGGTGATACACTAACAAATCTTTAAAACAAATGTTGGCATAGAAGTTATATGGAATATAATTTCTTCATTTAGATAACTATTTTTAAACAAGGAAAATTACAGTAGGCTGAATATCCTATTAGCATAAGTGGGTGTCTGGTGGCTGCAGGTTTAAAGTCAACGAAAGTTATGTTATGCAACAAAGAATGTTAGTTGTCCCAAGAAAATAAATGAGCGCCTAACTGATTTATCTACAATGTTCATAAGAAATTCTCAAGCATAAAATAATAAAGCAAGACAAATTGATTAAAAATAAAAGCATTGTTGGTTCAATTATTTAAAACCTTAAACAAAGATTTGTTGGCTCGTCCTATAATCAGAACTGAAAACCAAAAATCCGTTCATCATGGGTCCATTTCTTGTCAGCCACAATCATTCGACCACTGGACTCATCCAGAAGAATCCTCGTTGGACTTCGTAATTGGTGCTTTTCTTTCCACAGCATTTCTCTCTTAAATTTCAAATCTGAATCCAGTAACAAAACTCGACTGTTATCTCGATCAACGACCATCACGAATTCATTTTCATCGACAGCTAAATAGATTGGACGATTCAGTTGTGTGACATCTGATCCACGTTTTCCACCGAATGATTTCTTAAGTTTCGCATCTTCATCTACTACACATACTCTATCCGGATCAAAACCATGACTAACCAGGAAATGACCATTGGTCAGTTTTATAGCATGCCAAGGCCAAAAGATGTCTGCTTTTGATGATAGATTTATTTCACAGATCCATTGTCCTTCTGGCGAATATTCATTTAATTTATGCTTATCGCAGACAGTTAAAATGACATTCGATTCATCTGTGACAGAGATACCCCATCCATAATCGTCTCCTGTTGACCATTTCTTAATTAATTTTCCACTTGGATCAACCCTCAGCATTTCATTTGACAGACCAATGCCTTTGCCATCGAAAATGTAGAGACATTTATTTCTGTTGCAGGATCCTATGTCACGTGGATCAATTAATTCCTTCAAATTCAATCGACGACTGAAACTCAATTTAATCGAATCGTAAACTTCAACTTCGGAACTCCTTCCACTCACAACAAACAATTCTTTGTCTAAGATCGTCAATCCATTGATCGATCTCTTTTCCACGGCTGCGGCTTTTGTACTGATCGACCCAATTGAACTTGGATCAGATTTGTATTTCTCCGGCAATCCATCTGAAAACAGAAACATTTCATGAAAGTATATTTAAATTTTAAAACCGTTGAAATTGTTATTTTAAGCAAGAAAATCAATCCTTATCGCAATGAATTATTTTTCCTACTCTTATTAAGTGACAGAACAACGGTAGTAGTGACGATGATTACTGTTAAACAGTCCGAGCTTAACCCAGTGGAAGGATATGATATAAACAGACAAACACAGAGAGACAGAACTTCACGTAAAAATCTAGATACGGTTACACACAGAGATACGAGGTTACGTCGAGAGTGTCATGCACAGACAAACGCAGAGGACAAATAAATGAATGAATGTTAAACAGACCGAGGTTAACTCAGTGGAAGGAAATGATATAAATAGAGACAGAATCTAAGTTAAAATCTATATGCGACTACAAAAAGAGATACAAGGCTACGTCGAGAGTGTCTTGCACAGATACACAATGAAGACAAATAGAGTTCCAAGAAATTTATCTTCAGGGTCACCTAAAACGTATGGAGAGACTAAAATTTCAAAACTACGTCTTTAGAACATCATAGAATCAACGTCTTATCATCGATAGACTCGTCATGGATTAGTAATAAAAGTTTGCATTATTCTCGAAATTACTTAATAGGAATAGTAGGTTTAAAAAATGAGAAATTGAGAAAGACATGCACAAAGAACATGATAAAGATATGATGCCAGAATGTTTTTTAATTGGTACCCTTGTTCAAAAATCACTTTGGTCTCAATTGAATAATCGGCGCCCAGTAGGCCTAGTCGTAAATGACATCAGCAATTACGACATTCCACAAATCTCTGTATTGACAAAACTAAGCAGCTCATAATTATGAAGTAGTGGACCAGCCGTTGGAGTGGCTTTATTCTTTTCTGGATGGGCGGACAGTTAAGACCGAATCCCTCCAAGAACTTCAGGTACCTATGGCCCATGTGCTCTCCATTAAGGCATTGGCCACCATCGCTAGGGCTACGACGATCTCCCCCTCCTCAACGCGTCGCTGCCTTTTGGGACTTTACATCGGCTGATAATCGCCTTAAATTTGAGCTCTTCCAGAGGAAATGCAACGGATGCACTTCCTCTCGTCCGACATGGAACCCCTTGTAACGATGGTCGATGCAGCCGACGCACGTCTGCTGAGGGCGGAGATGGGAGCTGATGCGCATGTCCTCAGTAGTCTTTTTCCGCCCACTGCCGACCGTCCTTACAACCTGCGCCCTAGGTTGCACCCTTTCATTCTTCCGACAACAGACGATCAAAATTATATTCGGAGAGTACTATATAAAAGACAATAACTTACTCTGGAACTTACTGTCGGTCTTAGATCTATTAATTCATTGCCTACTTTTACAGCCACACCTACTATGTTTGAGCAATTCTATACCATAGAGCCGGGCAGAAGGACCTATTATGAAATCACTTAACAAAACCAGTAGTAGAGTGACTAAACAACTGAATTATCTCTTATGTAACTTGATGTCGCTTGATGTTGTCCATCTGGGCTACCATACGACAATTAGCGCGTCCTCATCCTCCGTACGCGTAGGGCGGTCTTCTAGACTAGCGATCTAAGTCGTAGCCCCGACGCGGAGAAGTGAGTATGTGCACAGTAGTCGTGCAAATACTCAGGCGCCGCCCCATGAAGTTCTTTGAATACAAGTAAACAAAGCATTACCGTCTTTTTGGCTTCGGTCGCGGACACCCTTCCCGTCCAGCGTCTCATCTTGGGAGCGGCTTGGAATAGCGAGGATGAATCCTGCGACTCCGCACTGTCCGACTGGCTGCGGATCGCTGCGACTGCATATCCGACGAGATTTTCTTCTCGAGGCTCTGTCGTCGATCGGCGCCAGACTGCGCGACAACTGTGTACGATCGGGAACGCCTAAAGATCCCCGTGGCCCCCACACGCCTCCATCTGGCTATGCGCCCTCCCACACACCGCTTTCGACCTCAGATTGAGCGACGAGGTCGCATGAGTGGTGGTCGGTCTACAACTGGGTTCGGCCATATGTGAGCCGCACAAGTGCGTATGCGGCTTTCCTGCTTCAGCAAGGGGCTCGCATGGTCTCTCATGCTCATTTGAATTCGGTCGATAGGATATAGACACAGCACCATCAACGACCTCATCTGCCGCAGCCTGAATAGAGCTGGCACCACGGTAATCAAGGAACCGTCGGGTCATAGAAGATTGGATGGGAAGAGACAAAATATTCGGACCTTCAAAGAAGATAAACTGTCGTTCCTGTCGCCCTGGAGACCCTGTGGTCATCGACAGAGAGGGGCTTCCTTCGTGTCAGTGATCTGTCGCCGGCTGTCTGTCGAGAAGGGCCTCTGGAGACACGCGCGAGACAGCATTCCTCTTCCAAGGCCTTTCGTGACAGTTCAACGCTACAACGCGGTGGACTAACACGACACCTTATTGGGGCTGCCCGGAGCCGAGGGCAGGCCGACCCATCCATTCTATGTTTTTCGTAGCTTGAACACAAAATCAACTATAAAATGAACTAATAATGATGGTAGCAATAAATAACTAACGGGAAGAAACAGTAAATGGGATTAAATCCAGGGGCCGTAAACTGAATGACTTAGAGAGTTTGCCCGGCGCTGAGAAAGGTTGGGAACGAATGGTCAACGCACACTTGTCCCATTTATACAGAATTTATTATGTATAGAACTTACGAATGACGTAATCGTTCTGCTATTCTGATCTATGACGGAGATATTTTAATACATGAAATTGAAATTTACACTCTTGCAGAAAAAATCTGTGTAATTAGCCATCCTACCGCTTTATCCTAGCCTCACAGCGTACATTCGGACGACAAATCCGCAACCAGTGGGATAATTTTACCTCCAGAGTATCGTAGGACCTTCATTTTCGAGGTCATTTGGCCTTTACTGTCAAATGATGATGTCCCATTATATGTCAGAGATAAAGAGAACTTTTCAGTCCACAATAAGTTAGTTGGTACTTGTGGCAATATAACAGTCATACGAAACCTCGCATGACCATCCTATGACCATCGTCTGACCATTTAGTTCCAGATCACCTTCTATTTCAAGTACATACCCCGACTCCCTCGCTTTTCACATATCTCTACTTATATCCTAGATGTCTTGCACTGGCTTCTTATCACTGCGCGCATCCATTATAAGGCGCAGCTGAGCAGTGCCCCAAAGTATCTTCTGACTATATGCGAAAGCCGTTATCTGCGACCTCATCTCGTGCCTCGCGCTCTGTTGATTGGCTTGATCTTTTTGTTCCTAGGACTAGGACTGCCTTGGCTCAACGCCAGGCATTTGCTGTGGTTGGTCCCTCTACTTGGAATGACCTTCCCCTCTGATTAAGGGCTAAACTAATGACTAGTTTTTCCTCTTTGGTCTATTGTTCTTTAAAGACGTTTCTTTTCCCCCGGGGTTTTCGTGCAGAGAGCGCCACTGAATAGTTATTCTGAGAGAGGCGCTATATAAATCTTTAGATACAATACAATATACTACAATACAGTACAAAACAATACACTTGACCTCATATGGGTCAACTTTGGTTAATCAGGAATTGCCATTGGTAGAGTTTCGGATTATGTTTTTGTTTTGTAGAAGAATGGCAGCACCTTCATAAAAGAGAGATTAGTTATTATGCGCTGTGACTCACAGAAAAACAGGTACAGCTAACTTTTGACATTTCGAATTACCTTGAATGTCAAGGTCATTTGAACTCTTACAAAACCAGTTGATCTGTTGCTTGATATAATAGATCACAAAATGCAATTACAACAGAGTGGCGGGTATTGTCGTTCGGAATCCGTGCAGCAATAAACCTTAGACTTGACATCGAGATCATCTTTCTAAGACTTAAGGCTGTGGAGATATAAATAGTCACATGGAACGTCACTGATTTGTGGGATATATCATGGAGACTGTAGTCTCAGTCAATGTATAAACTGAAACTATAAATTCCCTAATAAAGTTCGAACACAGTGTTGATATTGGGAGTCTTTTGTTTATTAAAGTTCCTTAATCTGTGATAAATGCTTTTCATGCATACCATTTTAGGAAACGTGATATTGTTTGCAATACCTTTAAGCGTATCTTGAAAGTTAACAGATTCTCTTTTTTTCTTCTGTTGTTCAATGAGGTCTTGCCTCGGAGCTGCAAGGAAAAGATAACTTTACTCCATAGTCTCAAGTATGTAAAGCTCTCATTGCTAGACGTGAGAGTCAAAGTATGAGTGTTCAGAAGCTCGGGCACATTGAACGAATGTTCATGGGTTAAGAATGAATGTTCAAATTATTCAGAAAGAAATTCGTTATTAAGATATCTTGCCTACTTGATCTAGAGTTTGATGTTGCCCCGCTGACCTCGTTGCCCTTTGCTGGAACAGATAATTAAAAACTATTAATTATTTCCATTTTTCTTTTTAACTGCAATACCACTTTCTGTAATGGGTTGCGGTGTGTCAACCCAGTGATTCAATATTAAACGAATATATATATAATCAAGTATCTTACTATTAAAGTGAAATTTTGCCACGTTATAGATTATAATATTAATAATTATAATATAATTAACCATAGCCTAATAAGATACAAGTTCAGTGTAAGGATCGATCAATAGAAAAGATACAGTCAAATCAGACACGTGAAAAGCATAATATTGACTGTAGGATTTAATAATAACTTTAGGCTAAGATAAGTTTTGTCTGTAGGTGAAACTTGCACATACTCATTCGCTGTAGGATGCAAAATAGCTCGTTGAACGACGGTCATTCCCCGCAGGTTGACTTCCAGCATCCTAAATATAATATGATACATTATAAGTTGACGTTAATTCTTGTCTTTCGATATATTTAAACCTAAACCTTCCTTTCTATTTTTCTTTTTTTCTTTTTTATGTCGGCCAATGTGTAGCTATTAAGTTCTCCAAAGAGCTGCCAAACAAATTGTGATAAACGAATGTTCAAAAGTAGCACGCAATCTATATTGCCATTAGCCAAGTCTCAACACGAATAATGCAGAAGTAGAAGGTGATTCTAATACATATGTAGAAAGTGGCTCTAATAATAATTTTTTCATTAATTGCTATTTATTAGTAATTTCTATCCAGAACAAGGAGGCATCGAAGAACCAATCCAAAGAACAATTTGAAATAGAAATGTTTTAAGTTGCACACGAAGTGGCGTAAACGAATGAGCCGAACGAGCAGATACAGGTATAGTACTCTAAAATTAAGTGCAACCACTGAAAAAGACCGATCAAGCCCAGTTATTGTTTTAAGTTTGACCAAAGAAAGACAATCAGAACGGTATTGCTGAATAGCGAAATAAGACTGCGGATCATAGACTGATTTTTATTGAGCATAGTAAAAAATTGCACGGCTACTTGTGAATTGTTTCAATTAGGCCTACATAATGAGCCGAACATGATACAGCGCAGTACTCTAAAATCAGGTGCTTCACCAAAGAAAAAGACCGATATTATTATTTATTATTATTATTATTATTATTATTAATATTATTATTACTTATTATTATTATTATTATTATTGCATATTATTATTATTATTATTATTATTATTATTATTATTATTATTATTGTATTATTATTATTATTATTATTATTATTATTATTATTATTATTATTATTATTATTATTATTATTTTTACCCGATAGATATAATCCCTATTATTATTATTATTAAATTATTATTATTAAAAACGTTCTCCGAGAAATCAGGCCTAGTCCCAGTTTACACAGCCATCCTGAAATGTGCCTCTGAATGCAATGGCATTGTGGCGCTGCACACAGATGGAAAGACGTTGGAATTATTATTATTATTATTATTATTATTATTATACTAAGAGTACTGCCCATAGGCATGAATGCGTAAAACGGCATCAATTACATTAAAATATATGAAAACGACATTGGATTACATTGTGACATGAAAAGCATTTGTTAACAGTTAACCCTCGTACCGCAAACTATATTTTGGACGACGTATTCCGCATCGAGGGAGTAATTTAACCCTCCAGAGTATCTCATGAACTACAAGTGATACGCAGTATTGTAGAACAATCGGGTGACCTTCTAGTTCAATTTCACTTGACCTGTTATGGTTAATCAAGGGTTTTGCAGAAACTACAAGTGTTAGAATTATCGATCGTGGAATTTATTTAATGGTTCGCGGAGTCGAGAGCGCGGAATTCAAAAAAGGTATAGACAACATTGTAGAACTATCGGATGACCTTGTAGTTCAAGGTCACTTTATCTGCTGTCGTTGACCTTTGGCTTCTCAGAGATGCAAGCGATGAAACTGTGATTATTGTTGTGTGTGAAAAAATTACTTCACTTTCATAAAAATGAGACTTAGTCATTATACCCTGTGATTCACAGAGAAACGGTACAGAAAACTTTCCACGAATTCTACTTGCCTTTAATTGACCAATTGACCTCTAGGAAGTAGGCTAACGGTTTTTACATAGGAATTCAGGTAGGCCTAATTTATCGCTTTAGCGTTCTTTAATATGTAGATATAACATATCATTTCATCGTGTGGTAATGCTATACGTTAGTGTAATTACTTGCGGCGTTTACCTATCAGTATGGGTAAAACTCCATTTAGCGTATTTTATTAGGCCTATTTCTCTTATCTGGTTGCGAGCACGGAAGTTGGATTGATGAAAGTACGGTAATTCCGCATTGTAGCGTATTTACTCTTGTTTTCTCCAGTGAAAAGTAGTTGCATATTTTATTATTATCGATGGTCAACTCCATAGCTCATTTAATTATTTCAAATATTTTTAATCATAAGTGTTCTATCAGTCTAACTTCCATTTGCGCAATAAATGATATTTCATCAATCCAACATCAATTTCAATCCAATTTCCATTTTTACGCAGAAATTCTATTCATCAATCCAACTTCTATTTACGAAAAGAATTTTGTGCATCAATCCAGCTTTTATTTGCGTAAGGAATTATTTTCATCAAGCCAAATTCCATCTTAGCGCAAACAAATATTTTAGTCAATCTAGTTTCTAATTACGCAGACTTCCTTTAGCCAATAAAATTTCTTTTTACGAGGTGAATTTTTTCATAAATCGAGCTTCTGTTTACGCAAAGATTATTTTCACCAATCCAACTTCGATTTACTCAGCCAGATAAGAGAAATAAACAAATGCGCTATAATACAGGATTACCGAATATAATTATTTGCGCAAAAGGAAGTTGGATTGATGAAACTAACTCGGCTTAAATAGAAGTTGGAATGATGAAACTTGTTCTTTGCTTTAACCTTCGCAGGACCAAAACATTTTACGATACGTCGATGTCCAAGCGGGGTTATTTTTTAACCCACCAAAATTTGTAATATCTCAGCTCACAGGTAAGCTACCATAACAAATTAAGTATCGAATTTAATCGTGTCAAGGTCAAGGAATCCATTTCTTGTGGTGCCAATATGGTTAAGTGTTACTTTCCAAGATGGCGGCCAAAATGGCCGCCCAAACACACAAAATGTATATCTCAGTTCATAGCTAAGTTACCATAACAAATAGAGAGTCTAGTTAAATAGATTCAAGGTCAGCAAATCGATTTATTGCAGTGCCAATAGTGTGCGAGTGTTACTTTCCAATATGGCCGCTTAAGCAAATGAATGTCTATCTCAGCTTATAGGTAAGTTACCATAACAAATATAGTGTCTAATTAAATAGATTCAAGGTCAGCAAATCGCTTTCTTGTAGTGTCAAAAGTGTGCGAGTGTTACTTTCCAAGATGGCGGCCAATATGGCCGCCATAACACAGAAAATGCATATCTCAGCTCATAGGCAAGCTACAGTAACAAATGAAGCGTCGAATTTAATAAATTTAAGGTCAGTCAATCAATTTTTCATAGTAGCAATAGTGTGGGAATGCTACTATCCAAGATGGCGGACAAGATGGCCGCCAAAACACAAAAATGTGTATATCTCAGCTCAAAATAAGCTGCAATAACAAATGAAGTATCAAATTTAATAGTTTCAATATCAAGAAATCGATTTCTCGTAGTTGCAATAGTATTAGACTGATACTATCCAAAATGGCGGCCAATATGGCCGCCAAAAGAAAATATTTATGTCTCACCTCATGGGTAAGCTACCGTAAGAAGTGAAGTGTCGAATTTAATAATTTCAAGATCAAGGAATCCATTTCTCGTAGTGCCAATAGTATGTGAGTGTGTCTTTCCAAGATGGCGGCCAATATGGCCGCCAAAACACAAATATAAATATCTTTGCTGATAGGTAAGCTACAATAGCAAATGAAGTGCCAAATTTTATAATATCAAGGTCAAACAGTCGTTTTATCGCAGTGGCAAAAGTGTCGGGATGATGCTATCCAAGATGGCGACCAATGTGGCCGCAGAAACAAAATATGCTTATTTCAACTTTAAGTTTAGATAAAATAACAAAAGTAGTGTAAAATTTAATATATTAAAGACCAACGTATCGATTTCTCGTAGAGGCAATAGTATGGGGGACGTTACTATTCAAGATGGCGTCCATTATGGCGTCCATTATGGCCGCCATAAGCAAAGTATGAGCTGAGATATACAAATTTCTGGGTTTTGGCGCAATATTGACCGCCATCTTGGAAAGTAACACTCACATACTATTGCCACTACGATAAATCAATTCCTTGACCTTGAATATAGTCAATTTGACACTTCATTTGTTTTTATATCCTACCAGTGAGCTGAGATACACATAGTTTTGTGTTTTAGCGGCCATATTGGCCGCCATCTTGGAAATTAACACTCTAATACTATTGCCGTCACCACAGATCGAATCCCTGACCTTGAAAATACTAGATTCGACACTTCGTTTGTTATTATAGCATGTCTATGAGCTGGGATATGCATATTTTTGTGTTTTGGCGGGAATATTGGCCGCCATTTTGGAAAGTAGACTCTCCACAATTATGCAACTATCAAAACTTAATGCTTTGGTAGATTCAACACTTTATTTATGATTTTAAGTTACTTCTGAGCTCAGATATTTAAAAAATATATTTTTTCCTATGTTCGAAAAAATAACGACGTCGAGGACCAAGCGGGGTAAATATTTACCCCATGACACTTTGGACTCAAATATCTTTTTCTCACAACATGACATCAAGGTGGTTATGCTGTAAGAATATGTCTGGGGTATTAACTTGTAAACACATGAAACGTCAAATTATAACTCCCCACAGTTGATCCGCAATCAACATCCAAATACCCCTGGGGTAATTATTTACCCCGCTTGGTCCTGCGAAGGTTAATAGAGCTGGATCGATGAAACTCTAATTCTCTGCTTAAATAGAAGCTCAATTGATGAGACTAATTCTTTTCTTAAATAGAAGTTGGCTTGATGAAACTAATTCTTTGGTACTTATCGGTTAATGCACCGGATTTAATTTTTTCAATGGTAATGACTTCCCACGTAAAATTAATTCACCGGATTAAAGTGTTGTGATGGAATGTCTTCGCGATAGTTAACCCTCGGGCTACCAAGCTTTTTTGTGACACTGGCTACCAAGGGGGATGGGGGTGGTTACCACCAACCCTGGATTTCGTGTTTGGTTTCACATATCATAACTCGTAATATAGCATTGGATTCAGCATTAATTTCTGCACAGAATGTTATATTTAGTTGTACATTATGTGAATGCACCTCGAAATTACATCACTTTTAACAACGGAACCCCCTTAACCCTCAGGCTACCAAGGTTTTTTTTGCGACATCTGCTACCAAGGGGGGGGGGTTGAGACGACCCCTTTAGATTTCGTGTATGGTTTCACATATCATAACTTGTAATACAGCATTTGATTCAGCATTCATTTCTGCACAGAATGGTACATTTAGTTGTACATTATGTGAATGCACCTTGAAATTACATCACTTTTAACAACGGAACCCATTAATTAGCGATATTTTATATTATTGCGTACATTTTGTCCTTTTTGGATAAACAAATATAAGATTATGTGTGTTTTGAAACTGATCTATGTATAAAATATACACACAATCATCCCTACACAGATTTATATAGTATAAATGTACATCCATACATATATATCCATACATATATATCGGTTTACGTTGTAATGCTGTATTCAGCCATTTTCACACAGATTACGCGTATTATTATTTATTTCGATCACTTCCGGTATTTAAAAGACAAAGATATAGATATGCAAATGAAGCCCTACACTCCCTCTAAAGAATGGTGTCTTTGTTTCTCTTCCAGGAAGACAAATGAATACGCTACAGACAAAAAACTAAGGGGAGTGCTTCCATTCAGCCATTTTTCACCCATATTAACCCTATGACGCACACCTGGGGTCCATTGGACCCCATCGATGAAACTTCCTTGAATAGCTACGTTGATACAAAATAGTAAAAATCTGAAATAATTCAAATTCCTCAGCAATTCATCCCTCTACATTTATGAATTAATTGGAAAATCTTAGTATTCTTGGTTCAATTAAAAAAAAATAAGAAAGACACCCAGGGCATATTTAGCACACCTGGGGTCCAACAGACCCCAGGCTGTAACATTGATAGGCCCATCGACTATCACATATTCCAGGCTATGTTACACACAAAGATACACACATACTTACATACATATACATGCAAACATGCATACATACATACATACATACATACATACATACATACATACATACATACATACATACATATATACATACATAAATTTATACACACCTATACATACATCCATTTATGCACACACATATATATATACATTCAAAAATACATCCACACATATATACATGTACATGCATACATTCATATACACACATACAAATATATACATGCATAAATACATACATACATAGATACATACATACATAATAATATCCAGACATGCATGCATACACACATACATATACGCATATATACATACATACCAATATGTACATGCATAAATGCATGTGCATTACGCACACATACAAATACATACATACATACATACATACATACATACATACATACATACATACATACATACATACATACATACATACATACATACATACATACATACATACATACACACATGCATTTAGACATACATGTATATGCATATATGAATTCATCCATAAATGCATACACACATACATACACACACATATATATCATATACACATGCCAATATAAATCCATACATATACATGTATACATGTACATCCAAACATGCATGTACACAGTAATACACACACATACATACAAGTGAATACATGCATACATGCATACATATCCATACATGCATGCATACTTACATACATACATATATACATACAGATATTCAACCATACATATATGCATGAGCACATACATACAAGTACATTCAATCATACACACATACATATATCCATTCATCTATACATACATGCATGCATACTTACATACATACATACATGCATACATACATCCCTACAAATGCGCATATATACATAAAAATATACATCCATACATATATGCATGTACATGCATGCATCCATGCATACACATACATACAAATACATGCATGAATACATGCATGCATACGTACATCCATACATAGATCCATCCCTGCATACATAAGTACATACGTACATACATACATGCATACAGACATACATACATACATACATGCATGCAGGCATATATGCATAGATACATACATACATACATACATACATACATACATACTTACATGCATAGATACATACATACATACATACATATATACATACATGCATACATACATACATTGATGCACATATACATAGATACATATATACATACATAAATACATACATACATGCATATATATACACAGATACATATATATGTACATACTATTATACCCGTGTTATCGGCGGGGTCTATTAGACCCCAGGTGTGCTAAATGTGTTGGCCGGGAAGGTGTGCGTCATAGGGTTAAGCGTATTATTATTTATTTTGGTCACTTCCGGTTTTCATAAGACAAACATATAAGTATGCAAATGAAGCCCTGCATTCCCTCTAAAGAATGGTAATTTTTTTTTCTCTTCTAGGAAGAATAGTCAATAAGCTATAGTCGAAAAACTAGGGGGGTGGTATCCACCCCCATCTGGTGCCTCGGGTATATCAGGTATAACTTTTGAATGGCGTGGGCTACCACCATGATGTTTAGCCTACCTCAAAATGTGCGCCAATGAATCTGCTACAGCTACCTAAAATGCAAAAATTATATTCCATATGAAAAAAAATTATGCATAAAAACGTAGAAGGGGGGGTGGCAACCACCCCCTTTGGTAGCCCGAGGGTTAACATCTCTCTTCTAATGACGACCCTAAACCTGACCCTAACCGACCCTCACGTTAATATAATGACGACACAAACCCTAAACCGACCCTAAACGACCTTCACGACTTCAAGTTTTATAGTCCATATACATGTAGGTGACGTTGAGGCGTTACGCGCCGTGATGGTCGGTTAGGGTCAGGGTTAGGGTTAGTGTCGTCCATGCTTGATGACGAAACGGTGCTTCAAAGGAAAAAAACGCGTAAAAATGTATTCCGGTGCATGAACAGGCAAGGTAGAGACGCAAGAACTAAATCCGGTGAATTAACCGACAAGTACCAATTCTTTATTTAACTAGAAGTTGGATTGATTAAACTAATTATCTACTTAAATAGAAGTTGGATTGATGAAAATATTTTGTTTGCTTTAAAAGATTTTGGATTGACTAAACTACGGTAATTGTTTGCTTAAATAGAAATTGGATTAATGGCAGTCATTATGAAAATCAGTTAAAAATTAAATAAGCTAAAATACTACACCGTGTCTCAATAAAAGCTGTGCAAAATTGTTTCTGTCAGAACTTCGTCAAATTTCCACTAATTTTAATAAGTTTTGGTAGGTAGATGGCAAAATGGCTGAAATCTTATGCTATACATAAATTTTCCACCTCACCTGACTCATTTCACCGCACTTCCTTGTTAAACACAGATGCACCAATTTTCATATAACGCTTAAATTTTAACAATTAGAGTGCTCAGATTTTGTTCATCAATTTGTTATAGGGCGTCAAAGTGAATGGGGCATACTATCGCGACAACCTTCTTGCCCAGAAGCTACTGTCAGACATACGCCGGATATCCCAGGGCGACGTTTTTGGCTTTCAACAGAATGGCGCCCCGGCGCATCGAGCACGCGACACTGTCTTTTCCTGGAGCGAGAAACGCCCGACTTCATACCTCCAACACTGTTGCCGCCGAATTCACCGGATCTTAACCCAGTCGACTATAGCATAATTTATGGAGTGTGCTGCAGGAGAAGGTTTACCGCTCCAGAATAGCCAACGTCGACGAACTCAAAACGCGTCTGATCGACGAGTGGGCGCTCTTTGACCAGTCGATCGTTGATGCTGCTATCGGCCAGTGGCGTCGCCGTCTAAGCGCTTGTGTCCGTGTAAGCGAGGCACATTTAATTGTTATGACAGATCTGTTTAAAAGTGTTAGAACTGGTGCTCGAAATGTGCCCCGCTTACACGGACACAAGCGCTTAGACGGCGACAAAATCTGAGCACTCTAATTGTTAAAATATAAGCGTTATATGAAAATTGGTACATCTGTGTTTAACAAGGTAGTGCGGTGATTTGAGTCAGGTGAGGTGGAAAATTTATGTATAGCATAAAATTTCAGCCATTTTGCCATCTACCTACCAAAAATTATTAAAATTGGTGGAAATTTGACGAAGTTCTGACATAAACAATTTAGCACAGTTTTTATTGAGACACGGTGTAGATATATTCAATTAACGTTAAAGTGTTGGATTACGCATCGTTTTAGGCTATATGCAATGTACATGACATCTAAATACCACTGGCCATGATAATTGTCATCAATCTATTTATGCAAGAATTACAGTGGGCGAATAATTTAGAACGTCAAAAGGATAAATCACCGATATTTATTTTATCAACGTAGCCGATTATTTTGAAAGCCTTTAATTAACTTGACTTTGAGAGAATAACTCTTTTAATACTGACCTAAAAGCATAGTAAAAACGCGACAGAATAAGAGCTATAAACACTATTTGCACAGTGATTACGCGGAGGTTACACGTATAAACCATAACTGCACCGTGTATTGTGGTCTTGTTACAGCTATGGACTTTTCATTAGATCTAATTTACTCTGAGCCGTTTATTGCACTTTTGTGGTGTTGGACCATTGGATAAAATTTTTACTACAATTATTCAAACTTCTGTTTAAGCAGAGTAACTGCTGTAGTAGATGGTGAATATGCTAGATTATAAAACGTTAAAACTATATTTTGAACAAAATAGTCCAACTATCAAGAGTGAATTAGGTCAAGACCCTGATGCTTGGCTAAGGTGTATTTTGAACATGGAGCAACAAGGACAAACTAAATGGGGCAGTAACACGAAGTAAGTTAAGGCACTGACAGAGATATTATGTGATGGAAGGTTATTACTGACATCAGAAACATTATATGTAGATTGCAAAACGTGAGGAAAAGAATGAATAAATTCCCAGAATGGATAAAACAAAAGAAAAGCAACATTGTAGTTTACTGTGCTACATTTTGAAGTGTATAAACTCTTAAGTGAATATTTATCAACGGAGTTGGCTTTGCGTTAAGACATAATGCATATGTTTACAACATCTGCCACTTGAACCTTTAAATCAAGTGCTCATTACCAAAAGCCGTCGATTTTTTCAACAACAACAAACGGAAAAAACGGAAAAAAAATAATTAGACTTTGTTACATCTTGTACTGCATTTTAATTAAAAATTGTACTTAAAATTTTGACCAAAATAAGAACTTAATATGGAGTAATATCAGTCATTATGTCAGTCAATCGGAGATTACTGTGTAAAAAGACAACATTTTGCATTTTGGATGACTTAGAAATTCAAATAACTTTAAAAATTTTTATTTCCTGTACTGTGCTATGTAGCCTATTTCTCAACTGATGACATTAAATAGTGACGTAAATTCGATGAATCCTTGAAAGGACGGAGACAACGTAAGGGATGTAAATAATTATATAAATAAAGTTACATATAAAAAATAAATAACGGACAAAACGTGACGAAAAATAAAAAAAATAGACGTTTTTGGGGAAAAAACGAAAAAAACTCTGCGGCAGTGTATGGAGGAAACTTTGCTGCCACGCTGTTTTCAGTTGCTTGCAAAGTTAAGGAGGCGTCGTACGTAATATCCAGAGGTAGGCCTAATTCATGAAGTGAACCAGCTGAACTAAGTTGAATGCTTGAGTTAGTTGAATGTTCTGGAACATAATGCATGACACTTGTCACATTTGCAGCAACTTACAATGATGTAGTGAGTGCATGTTTGTATTCTGGACAGATAGAGCGGTCGGCTAAAAACTGCTCTAGCGTTTCAGTTTCTGTCACGTTATCCTGAGACACTCCAGAGCAGAACTAGGGCCGTGGCCATTTCTGAAAAGTCGGATGAACTTCTCATTTGTTTCGGGTCTAACGGAATAATGGCGTACAACATCGGCAGTCGATAATGGATGATTGCGGTCCCACGGCAAATCAGCAAGACACAGACCATCATAATGTACCTTAATGCTGATCTTCGGACTTCTACGTATCGTAACAGCGACTTTGGCATTGCATGAGGTATGTTTACGAAATTACGACAGTCAATAATACCACCAATAAGATTATGATGACATTTATAGGTTTCCTTAGAGGTGACATATCGTCCATCATTAGCAAATGTTTTATGGATATTAAATTGCGAATTTGATTTCCTCTGAAAACTGTTCATCCATTCATAAAATTGTCCTTTATTGTTCACAGTGACGGTGAATATAGAATTGAATTCTGCCTAGTTTGAGCGCCTTCTGAGAATTATAATGCTCTATCATGATTTTTTTCAAAAAATGAGTTTGGTATCAATTTCGTCAGTGTAACGTTTGCTCTATCATTGGACAAAAACGCTAGGAGGTGTAAGCAGGCGTTTTATAGATATAAGGCAATATTTAAATGCTCTATCTTATGAAGCTGTATCTTTTCTAAACCTAGTTGGTATTATATTGCTGTATCATGATCAGCAACCAATCAGAAAGCTGCTTTCGTAATGTTGGTTCCGCGACAACTCGTCGAACGACATTTCGTATAACGACACTTCGTCTACGACGATTCGTCTAACGACATTTCGTCTACTAGTGTATCCGTATCCATTACGGCTAATCAACAAAGGCCGCTTTCTTATAGTTTCGCTAAAAAGTGCTATATATTCTCGGGAATCCAGCTTCTAATTACTGACAAGATTATTTTCATCAATCCAGCTTCTGTTGAATGGAAACCTATTTTCATCCATGCATTTAGGTTGATTTCCAGCTTCTATTTACTGTAAAAATTATTTCGATCAATTCAGCTTCTATTTCAACACAGGAATGTTTTCATCAATCCAACTTCCATTTAGGGAAACAGTTTTTTTTTCATCAATCCAGCTTCCATTTTAAAGTGACAATATCGAATAACTTAGTAGACGAAATGTCGTTCGACGAAATGTCGCTCGACGAAGTGTCGTAGACGAAATGTCGTTCGACGAGTTGTCGTGACACCGTAATGTTACAGCAAAAGTTTACTGAATAGTTGTAATTGTTAAAATGCTCTATCATGTATGATAGAGCAATATAATACTCATGCATACGGGACGTGATTAAGGATACATTGCTTTGTGTTTAACATTAGTTAGAGCATTATTGCAACTACGCCTACGTTTACCCTATCCGTTGGAAATCATGGAGGTATCACGCATTTTTGAATTTTTTTGTCATTTTCGATATTTTTACTTTTGTTTATCAAAGTAACATTTTCTTTTTCAAAATAAGTCACTAGCAGGTACGTAAAAATGATAATATTATCGACAAAAACAATCCAGTTTAGAATTCTTGGCCTAAAACAGCGACCAAACTTTGAAGTCGTTTTTCTCGGTTTCGTCTAAATATATGATAGAGCATTATAATTCTCAGGAGGCTTTTGGTTCACTGAACGATTCAACCGAGTACTTGTACAGCGGTAGATAAATTTAAAGTATTTATTTTCCACTCGATTCTAGCTTTGGCAATTTTCTGGGCCATTCCAGTATTTATTTTCTTTTTATCACTGCTAATGATTACTTTGTAACTGTATTAATCATAATTAACCATCACTTTTAAAACTGGACCACAAATGAGCATGTTTCGTATAGTTACTATTGTTTTTATTATTATTAGTACTGTAGACACGTGTATCATTAAATTCACTGTCGTCACTATGCTCATCGTTATTATAGACTAGGCGCGCAGAGCTGAAAAGTCCTCAAAAAAGCGATGCAAGCGGCAAGTCATGTTCATTTTGGCAACATACTTTTTTAGACTAATTCGACCCTGCTGTTTGCGAAAATCGCTGTTGCCAGGCTGGATTTTTGGTCTGAAGGTCATTTCAAGGTCATAAAAAATGAAATCTTGCAAAAATCAGAGAAAAATGGCCAGATCTCAGCCAATAATTGTTGAATTCGGTTAATTCTTTCTTGCTTTTTCTCGACTTGATAAGGGCTACCTGTGGTAAGAAACAAGGTTACTAAATGGTAAGAAACAAGGTTACAAGGAAAATGAACATTACACAGAATTACCCAAATAAAACAACATTTGAATGAGCTATGGCTATTTTCTATAGATTTAGGCGATATAATATCTCAGCTACCATAATGATGCACTTTTAATTATGTAAAATATTTAATGTTCGGAGCAACATTAACATCATTTTTTACAATTTTATTGCACAATGAATTAACTGAAAAATGATGGTGACTGATCAGTTCATGTTTCTGCACCATGAGCTTGGCACCCACACAGAGAACAACACGTTAAGTTTGATTTCCTGCACTTGCACGCACGAGACTTGCATAGGTTTAGTTCTTTTTTGTCCAAGCATTCTTTGGGGACGCATTCTATTGTCATTAGTAGCCTACTGGTATCAACTTAGATGAATCACAGGCGTCATTTTGCCAAGCATTACGCTGCCGCATCTAGCAGATCAGGCGTGCTACAGTTCACATACTGTCGCTTGATAGTGGGATCGCTTGTTATGTTGCTGCAGTGCATCACTTGTTGGTGGAAGACATTCAGGTTGTCTGGTTTCCGAGAGTAGCAGTCTTCGAGCATCGTCAACAGAATCAGTTTTAACTCTGTAGACATATCAGAAGAACCTTTCTGCGTCATTGATAGTTTCTTGAATAAGTGGACCTCTTCCCAGATTTCATAATAGTTTTGTGCCTTCAATGTCGTTTTGGGGATTCTGTATTCCGAAATGCATGAGCTAGATTGGCAAATCGGCACCCATGAAATGATGATTTTGGGTCGCCAGGACTTTGGATGCATTAAATTATACATGGGTGTCATTTTGAAACAGCATCTCATGGGAAATGTGATGAGTCATAGGGTAAAATTACATCTCATGGGAAATTCGGCCATAAAAGGTGGAGGTTGGCCATGGAAGAGTTAGTCTGGAAAAGAAAGTCTTGAGATTCCGCCGCGAGCGAGGCATCGGCCTAGAAGTCTCGACTGGTGAAGAGGACCTGCTGTCGATCTACGGACCAGCCGAGAAGCCGTCGCTAGAGGGCCTGCTCGACAATAGGACAGGAAAGCAGCTGAGCAGTTCTCTCGATGTCAAGTTGCCTGTAAATGTGACATTGTCGATCGTCTGTGTAAAGAACGAATAAAGCGGTGTTTTATGTGCATACGTGTGTCGCTGATAAGTGGTGACCTATTCAAGCCTCTCGATATACCACGAGAACCGGACTAAGGACAACCCTTTGTTGAGATCCGGGGTTTCGAGCATACAGGGAGAGCTCTGAACCACTCGGCGAAGGAGAGGAACTGAGAAGACCCCGGGTTTTTCGACAATATCATAAAAAATTACTACTTTCTGTCGTCTCAGGCCCATATTTACACACAAGGAATAACCAAAAGTTCTTATTATAGTTCTTTGCCAAGTTCTTCACATGGTACATGATGCACATTATGGGGATACGCAATAACCTGCCTCATAATAGTCTAGGCGCAAAATGAAAAATCTTGTTTGAGAGGCAAATCATGTTCATTTCTGGAAAAATCCTTTCCCACTAATTCGACCCTGCTGTTGCCAAGCTGGATTTTTGGCCTTAAGAGTCATTCCGGGTCACTTTAAGGTCAGAAAAATGAAATCTAGCAAAAAGGTAGAATCAACCAAAAATAACAATATTTGGCTGAGTTATGGCCTTTTACCCTTGATTTTGACCTTTTGACCTTGAATTGACCTTTTGTTTTTGAATTGACCTTTTGACCTTGAATTGACCTTGGGACATGTTAGCCTTTAAGTACTATGTAAATGTAGTTCCTATCGGCCGAAGGAAAAAGGTAAAAGAATCACCTAAATAGAACAATATTTGGTTGAGTTATGGCCTTTTCCCCTTGCTTTTGACCTTTTGACCTTGAATTGACCTTGGGTCATGTTAGACTTTAAGTACTCTGTATTCTGAAATGTAGCTTTTATCGGCCTGAGCAAAAAAGTAAAAGAATCACCCAACTAGAAACATATTTGACTGAGTTATGGCCATTTACCCAGATTTTCCTCTGAAATTGCCCTTTTTTACCTTAAAATAACCTTGGATCGCCTGACATTTAGTAACCTTGTTTCTTACCACAGGTAGCCCTTATCAAGTCGAGAAAAAGCAAGAAAGAATTAACCGAATTCAACAATTATTGGCTGAGATCTGGCCATTTTTCTCTGATTTTTGCAAGATTTCATTTGTTATGACCTTGAAATGACCTTCAGACCAAAAATCCAGCCTGGCAACAGCGATTTTCGTAATCAGCAGGGTCGAATTAGTCTAAAAAAGTATGTTGCCATAAATGAACATGACTTGCCGCTTGCACGATATTTTCAATTTTTTGCGCCTAGTCTATTAGTTGCAGTTACTGTAATGCTGTTGGAGGTTATAAAACTGTGACAAATTGGTCCTTTCACTGCATCTTGTAAATTAAATCTTCCTGTATGGGCTCCATGTAACGACCGCGAAGAAGATGTCCACAGATAGAGCGGAGCCACAGATTCACATTTACTAACCTTGTGCACATAGCAAGTGCCATTATATAGAAGAAAATAAATAACAGTAGTAATAAGCTCACTGACCTGCTCCAAAAATTTCATCCATATCTGATGTCATTTCTCACCAAGCTGAATAATCGAACTAGAAATTTCGCGTAAATTCGAACACTTACCCTCTCACAGCTCCGTAGATGTATGTTTTGCAATTGCATATAAGTATTCTTTAAGATCATTTGTGATTGAATCACTGTGATTGTTCTTATCCGATGGCCCCGCAGTGCTTTGCAGGTGATTCAAAAAACTTCATACATACTAGCTTACTTACTTACACTTCATGCCGATAAACTTTCAAACTAGAATCATCGTTGACGGATCTGCAACGCGGCCATGTATTGGCTACTGTTTCGTTAACTGTGGTTGGTCATAGTTTTAGTTTGCATATGAAGCCATTCGCTGATTGTTTTTGCGCTTGCTACATGAGGGTAAATTGATTGCGTATAAGTAATGTTAGACAAAATATTTCTAACTTCGGGCATCAGGATGTGACAGTGACGTCCTCGTATGAATTATAAACGATTAAATACAGAAGGAAGAATGATCATGCGTCCTAATATTTGAACTTACTCTTAAGAAGTAGCTTATAATCATCTGGAAATGACTGATCTAGAGGTAAATTATCCAGTTCTCCAACTTGTGATTTAAACATAATTGTTCTTGGTTCCAGTCGTTCATGCGGAGTGTCTCCAGATAGCATCTCCCATACCACTACTCCATAGCTAAAATGGAAAAATCCTAGGTTATCAAACATGGAAACCATAATTGATTCATTTTCCGGTTACATAGTAAAATCACTAATTCAACAAGCCAAAAAATATTTTTCCAAGTGACATTTTTTTCTTTGGAACAAATCTTGAATATGTCTATTTCACAAATATATATTTAGTTTTGCACTAATATGTAAACGTAGGAAGTTTTTGGTAGAAAAAAAAATAGCCCTACTAAAATATTTGTCCACTCCATTACTGCATACATATGAGATCTGTTTATACAGTGTACAGCTTCTGTTGTGTATCTTTGCATGCCAATATGTTTTTAGTATTAATATTTATGAAATAGAAATAAAAGAAATTTGAATACATATGATTGGTTGATTCCCATCACAGTTTTATTTATTTAAGAAAGGTCCACTTCGTTACGGAAAGAAAAGCAATTAATGTCAAGTTGAATAAAAAAAATACCCAAGTAAATGAAAAGAAAACACTTGAGTCAGTCATTCCCATTGATCGAATAAACAGAAAACACTGAAATGTTTATGGTATTGTCTTAAAAATCTGCTCACAGCATCAAAATACTACACCATTTAGCCTATAATAAGTCCACTCCGTTACTATCTGTCGAGTGTCGAGCACAGTTTTTCCACTCCGTTACATAGCTATCCCATGCGTTACCAAATAAATGTTAACGGAGTGGACAGGTAACGGAGTGGACAATTTGTGTTGCAGCACGGTAAGTACCATATTATCGCTCATGCGTCCACATCAATCTTTGGTAAAATCATTATTTTCCTTATAAGCGTTATAATACAAATATTATTGGAATTAGACTTATTTATAATCATGGCAAAAATGCAGTAACGGAGTGGCTGCATAATAAAAAAACACCTCTGGTACGAAATAAATGAAAATTTGTAAGAAATTTGTCGGACCATGGAAATCGTTTGTGAAGCTATTAATAACTTACATAGATCTTCACAGAAGAGATGATTCCAGTTGCGCGGCCACATAATTAAATGGCTCTGAGATGCAAGATTATTTTTACATGGTAACGGAGTATACATAAATCCTGGGGACAAGTTTAAAATTTTTTATTATTTTTACATGGTAACGGAGTATACATAAATCCTGGGGACAAGTTTAAAAGAATTTCTTTTAATTATACTGAAGATCCGGTTCACCAAGTTGTATTTTAAAACATACACAAATATATAATACATAAGAAACACGTTAATTTTTTTGTTCAATACAAATCATTTTGAAATTGTAGACTAACGCAATAAGTACTATAGCCTAGGGAAAGTATCGGAGTGGAACGTTTTAAATTGAAAATAAATTTTAATAAATTACGTTATTGCTTTAAATTACTTTCAAATAACTGAAATTGTTGACTGATCAAATACATTTTAATATCAACACTTAGCATAATCAGACTAGGTATAGTTTTTCGAGAAATGACCGGGGACACCTGAATTCTGAATTTACCATGTTATCGGAGAATGACTCAATTACGAACTTCCAAGCAGTGCAATCAAGCCGAGACATAAATTATTCATCGAATTTTCTTCATGTGGAATGTCACTAACTTATTATTCATGACCTTACCTGTTGAGCCGTATACTTTAATTCCTGTCGGTATTGGTGGAGAGGCTGTTGTGCATTGCGAGCTGTATGAAAGGTTTTAAGGTTGAGTCTTAAGGCTGAGTATTGAGGCTGAATGACAGAGCGGGTTGACAGAAGAATCCGAAAATTTGAGAGGTTTTGTTTTGACGGGGAGCTCGAAAGTGGAGAAACGTTTACTTCCTCCAGTCCTTGTCTCCCTCGGTAATGGAGGCACTAGACGTGATCCAGAGAGAGAAGAACGCATCTGGAATCTAAGATTGGTCGTCAAGTGACGCGAATCAATTTTCTTTCTCTGTGGATGCTACGAATGGAATCCTAAGCGAGGGAAGTATTTCAATAATCTGACATTTTAAATGCCTATTTCCCTCTTTATGTGAGTGAAGGATATTTTGTCAGTTCATAAAATGTATCATACCTTATCGCCTATGTACAAAATTTAATGTGATTATTGGACTAACAAACAGGTTCTTGACTTCTGGTTCTCTGACTTAACGAATTTCGACCGGTCTTATCTAGCAGATGATGTTTTTGACTGAAATCGGTCCTCGTCTGATGCTGTATATACTATAGAAATCGCGCAAAAAGTGTAGATCAGATTAAAATACATTAGATTACTTAGACGAGATTAGATTAGATTAGGTATGACTAACCTCCATACGTCACTGGCTTTGGAAAACCGTTGATTTATAAGGACTTCAGGTGCCATGTAAGCACATGTTCCTACCAATGACATTGTGGTTGTATGGTCGTGTTCTTTGACTTCATCAAAGTCTGCAATCTTCAGAATCATGCGAGGATTACGAACAGCGAAAGGTTCCATCAGCAAAAACTGCTCGAAATAAAATATCAATAGCCAATACACAGAGTAGTAGGCACAATTAATTATTTTGATTTGGTTTCTAAGCCTAAAGCGCTTCAAGGACGCGCAGAAAATTAATGATAAGCCTCTTAAGCAACTCGACAGGTAAAAATTTCGTCAGCTTCTCGATAAACTGCATTTCATTTCTGGGATTCAATTCATTTAACAGCAACAACTCATGAATCCAAGAAAAACACGTTAATTGATATTCGTATCAGCGCCATTAATGTGTCTTATTTTGAATACACAGGGTGATCTTCATCCAGCTGCGGATGTCCTATTGTATCTATTATGGAATTGCGATTAACATAGTAAATAGATTAATAATAAGTGGTTTAGAGAGGTAAGAAGATTTTCATGTTCATCACTCACTGTTTGAAGATTTCAAGTCTCTGTGAACAATTTTGTTCCGATGAAGGTAGAGCATTCCCTCTGCAATCTGTTTTGCCCAGTCTGTTACGACGCCAATTGGCAGTTTGTTTCCAGACCCCAGTGACCTTAATGCTTTATATAACGAACCAGCCGCAAATTCCATCACAATGAACATTGCTTTCGGAAGTTGGCTTAAATCGACCGAGTGAATTCTCGTTAAGTGCTTGTGTTCAAGCGAGGTCCAGATCTGTTGCTTTTCTTCTATGTCCTTTATGAAATCGTCAGTGACTTTTCCATCTGCGAACGTAGCCTGTTTAAGTGCCACTTGCAACCCATGCCAATGAATGGGACCATACACATTACCAGATGTTCCTCTGCTCAAATAATATGCAAGAGTTGTATATTTGTTGAAAAAGTCTGAGTCAAGGTTCGGATATCTAGCCACAGCCATTATGTAGAATCTAGAAAAAACCCAGACCAAATCTTGATCAAAGTGGACGTCAGGATTTAGGTTTCTGTCATTTATTGAAACGCAATACGAGAAAACCAGTTCTTGAGACAATGAAGAACAATTGAATGATCCACAGTATCAAAAGCAGCAGACAAGTCAAGAAGAAAAAGTGCTGTCACCTTACCCCCATCCATTGAGCATATGATGTCATTGTGAACAGTAGGAAGTGCAGATTCTGTTGAGTGAAACTAACGATATCTGTACTTTTTTACGTCCGAAGACAGAAACAAAACATACATGCACAAATCTGAACAAAGATAAAAATCAAACGCACAGATTGCGAAAATGTTCGTAAAGATCATTTATGCAACTAAATTTACCGTTCAAGATGCCGACGAGTTCAGAGTCACAAAGAAAGTGCTCAACAACGTAACACCAGAAAATATCATGGAGAAAATTAGATGTTGAATGAACTAGTCGCCTATAGAACATCATGCGACGTGTCTTAATAATGTGATATGCAGACTGAAAAAAGGAGATTAGTGAGTTTAATGACAGGTGTGTTTGCATGCGATTCATGACAGTCCGTTCAAGGATTTTAGATATAAAATTCAAGGTTGAGATGGGCCTGTAATTTTACAGATCATTAGGAACAAGAGAAGGTTTCTTAAGCAGCGGATGAACTATGTTGCTATGGCATGAGAACGCAACACATCGTCAGGGCAAACCTTTCTTCAATATTATGTTTCCAATTGGCAATGACGCTTAAACGCCTGTAATCAGACTCCTCTAGGTAAGTCTACTGAGTTCCGTTTTCTATGCTTGACTGCCGTACTTCAGTGTACACGAAATCCCCAAATTCAAAAGGTTTACCCATCTGGATCACCTATAATTGTAATTAACAACTTCTATTGCGCCGGTGTCCAATGCACAAGGCATCAACCGAAAATAAAATACACTAAACATACACTAATTTACAGCAGGAGACCCCGATTCTTTGGAACAAAATGAGAACGGTGCTTCGCTCTGTTGAAGTTTTTCAAAATGCATCCAGAGTCTGGATGCATTTTGGAAAACTTCAACAGAGCGAATCCAGACGCCTTGAATGAAAACACTTTAAGCTATTATAATAGGCGTGCTCCACAAACAAAAACCGGTAGCAGGACTAATGCGAAATCATTAGCCATTGATTCATTGACAGTTATCACGTTGCAACCGATCTCAATCCTGTATTCTGCTTTTCTATTTATCTCCACCAAACTCGTCGTTGATCCACTAACATAATTATGCCTCTGGATCCGCTGTCATACGTCATATGCCTCAGTCCTTTTCTACTCTGATCCACTCACTATTCTGCCTTCCAATATCTCTCCTTCGAAGTGAAACACGCCTTAGCAGCAGTGGCGTAAATCATAGAGGGGGAAAGTCCCCCAAAAGTTTTGTCTGAGGCCTATCTGTCCCCCAAAATATACAAAACTCCGGCCCCGAAAAAATCTGTCCCCCTAAAGTTATGTACAGATTTTCGCCTCTGCTTAGCAACTCTTTTGCCTCATTCTCTCTATGCTATTCGGATAAATTTCGTATTAATAAAATTTATTAATACAGTTAATGTTGTAGGGCGATCTATAATGGGATTTATTATTATTAACTATGACATCTATAATGACCTACTTCATGGTCACCATTAGGATTCCACTACGAGAATAAGTCGGTAGACCTATTGGATTCAACCTGGGGAACTAACTACTAGAGGAAGGAAACATAATTTATACACTCGATCGTATATAAAGGTAATTTAATGTAAGCAATTAATTCTAGCGATAGATAAATGAAATCAAGATAATAAAAATAAAGCAATGAAGTCATAATGAACCTAAGAATAAGAATTAACTCTCATACCGGAATTCAGAGAAACGATCATCAGCCAAACAATGATTCTTTTAGGTCATGGAACCCGCAAGAATGACGTGATCAGGGTTTGCGCGGCTTATATATAGATTTCCGGGGCTTGGGTTGGTCACGTGGTACATCCGGGGTTCAAATCTCGGGTGCAAACTAATTGGGAGAACCGAACGGAAATGGTTTCTACCCCGGCGCAAGTCTATTCTTTACTACAAAAAGGTACGCTACTGACTGAACGTCCTCTTTGCCTAATGAAAACCAACTGATGATAATTATATTGCGTATCGGTTTCACAAATTCTTCTTCATCACTTTCTGAAAGAACTGTCCTCCTACCAGAAGAATGATTGAAACCTTTAACCTGCCCTTAGATCTGTCACACAAGGTTGAATTTGACAAGGGTGGACACATCTCAGCAGGGTTTAACCATTTTGCCCGACTTTGACACAAGCCTATATGGCAAAGTTGGACAGCAAACAGCTCCAGTTGAAACTAGTTCAATATCACTCAAACAAGTTGCTCAAAAAGTTATCATATTATGACCTGATAATAGTAATTCAGACTCTTCCTCTTCAGTAATAAAATTATCATAAAGCCATATGCGTGAAGCAAGAACTTCACTGTCAACCTCTAAAAATCTAGAAATTCGATATACATAAAAGTCAACTTCTTAAACAGGAGGCAATAATCTCTTGCAAGCTATTGAGTTTTATTCACTCTGTAACAGGGTTGCCAGATTTCGGAATCCTTGGTCGCGAAGTGACGTCAAAAAGTAGCCCAAAAGTCGCGAGCTGAACAGCTAAATGAAAACATTAATAAATTTTTGTAAGATACGTCTCGGTACGTCAACATACATGCTCTTTTGGTTTCGCCAAATCACGTAATGAAACCATTGGCGTAAAAATTTAGCTTGCAGTCTGCTTCGTGTTACTGTAGACTAGTCCGTACTTCGGAGAGCATGTATTCATTTACTAAGTAAGCAACACCACATAAGAATAGTAGCTAGTAACAGTGACCTACATGTAGTAGCCTAATGCGATCAATTTATGAGAATTCATAATGTCGCCGTGGCGACCGCGGGACAACTCAAAAGTAGCCCAAATATCGCGAGGTCGCGAGGACGAAATTTTCAGTCGCGAGCGCATTGAAAAGTAGCCCAACTCGCGCTTTTCGCGACGACCTGGCAACCCTGCTCTGTAAATATAATTTATCATACTGCCTCCTGTTGATCGAAGTCTTTTCTGCGTGGCAGGCTGCTACAATATTTGTCCAAGATTGCACGATGTCTGACTTTGTATGAATTCACCCTATATGTAGTGATAGTGGCTGTAGCAAGTGGCCATTTTCCTGCTCGGTCAGATCTCTCTCTGCAGTTCTGATATCACACAGGGAAATGTTATCGATCCATTTTTGGTTACACTCTCTACTTCACCATTCAGCAAATAGCCAGTGTTTATGGAACCCAGAAGCAGCGGTTCTCCGACAGCACTCAGCTTTGCATTGCTCGATCATATATTCTCAGTCCGACAAACAATTATACTCGAAGAGAGCTTCACTTCAGTGTATTCATGGTTCTGCGTAAATGGTCTGGTCGACAAAACAGAACAGATAAATCCGGGGCAATTGAGACGTATGTCTGGCTCAGGTCAAAGGCATCCTTTCTTTCCCGTACCATTCCAGCATTGACTTTGCTATCACTGTTGTTCTGCTACTAAAAACTGTGAAAAACACATGGAGTAACTATGGTTAATAATCTCACACATCGACCTCACACAATAAGCATTTACAAATCGTGTTTCTATCATAACAGGGCAATACGTCACAATAAGGTATGCTCTTAACAAAGACGTCTGCTCTTAACAAAGACGTAGCAAACCTGCTCTCTTATCTGATCTCACCGCGATTACGCAACCTCATTTTTTCGCTGGTATCAAGAACCGTGAACGCAACAGGCTTCATCGCATCTAAAAGTTCCTGGCCGCATGATGTTGCCTGCATTTTCTCAAACAAAAAAACCTCCGTCAGCGTATTGGCTCAATTGAGAATAAGATTTAAATATCAATAACACTGCTAAAAATAATAATAATTATTATTATTATTAACATGATTATTATTGTAATTATTAGTTCGTGACTTCTTATTGCCGGTGTATACTGCACAAGGCGTCAATCGATGGCGCACGAACACCAATCCGTAATTATTAGGTTAACAACATTCAGAAGATCAGTGTGATTGAAACTGACCTTTCTGACCTATGAAGACTTACAACCAAAAGAGTGCCTACCGTCTTGTTATTGACCTAAAACTTATATTGACAATCTTACAAAGTTGAGGGAGGCTCACTGAGTGAAACCGACGGGAAAATGTATGAACAACGCGAACACTAAATTTAAGTTAAATTTCCTATTAGTCGAGTACAAGTACTGATACGCCCTTTGCTTTTCCGGCATTCGTTGATGAAGACTAGGCATACCATTTTCAGAATTATATGCAATACCCATTACATAATCGCACCTAAACCAAACCTTGAGTAGTTTTCTTGAAGGGGCGCTATACAAATGTTCGATATGGATGAGTGAATTAATGAATTAATGTAGTATCGACATGCCAATATTTCAATAATTAAAAGGAAATAAAGAACTGTAGTCCATGAAGCCAGCACATTCTTGAAATAAAGACTACTGAAGCATTTGTTGAACCAAGTATGCTATAATAAAGTTGATTGGTTGTCTATAAATATTATGTGACTGTAACCTAGCTCACGTTGAAATAAAGTCTCCCGGGGAGAGTTTATTTCAACGGGACTGAAGTCTCTGCCCCCGGAGACTTAGTTTTGGAATAGTCTCCGGGGGCAAATTTGTTGTGAAACAGATCCTCCAGGGGAGAATCTGTTTCGAAATAGAGTCTCCGGGGGGGGAGACTTTTAAGGGGATACTCTGTCAAGAGACACCGGCTAACATTAAGAAACGTAGCTGACAGGAAGAAGTAAGTTTTCCATTTAGGTCTAAAGGGGATCTCTGCCGAGTAGTTGCATAAGTGAATTAAGAGTGCACCATTCACTATTTAATTTCTATTGTTCTGCGTGCCTAATTTCCATCCAATAACCCTTTAACTCATTCTATACATTGAATATTCTTAGGCTGCATTTAAAAGTAGCCTATTTTTAATTGCAGCTCGTATTTAGTAGTTATCTGATTTGCGGAGCCATTGGTTGATACCTTTTGCATTAGACCATAGGACTGTAGAATCCATTTAATAAAGCATAAAACAACAGCAACAACATCATGACATTAGCAATAATTAATTATACAATAATAATTATAGCATATAATGAGGTGACTAATTTGAACACAACTCTCAGTAGACTGCGAATGAAGATGTGTAGGATGGAGAGAGGTCAGAAAAGAAAACTAAAGAGAAAACCTTGAGGGGCGGACAGATATCAACTGAAGGGCGAGATGGCTGATTGACAGATGAAGATGACAGAGGGATGATAGAAGTTATATAGACAAGAATGTTGAGAGAGTGGATTCGATAAAATGACGGTTAAGCGAGTGACTAAAATCTGGATAAAGATTAATTGTCACGTGCAGAGCTCCTGCAAGTAAACAAGGGCTACACCCGCGAGGCAGCGCCAGACCAAGGCAGAGATCCGGTAAGTGATCCTCTGCAGGAAAGGGAGCCAATGCAAGACATCCCGCATGTAATCACTGACATGGCCGATTAGAGGACATCCAGGCCTGCAGAGCCTCAATTGCCCGGTTCATGGACCGGGCAATGGAGGCTCATCCATTCATACTATGAATTGTGAGCATACTGCAGCGTGTCAGTTTGAAATAATAAACGAAGATCATTTTAAACAATTAAAAACTAAACTTTGTAAGTATAGAGTGTACTTAATTAAAAATTGTACTTACAATAATTTTTAGAACTGATCAACACGGCGGAGGTTGGGCCGGAGCTGGTAACCGCTAACACAGCTTTGATCAATCTGATGCTGGCGGGGGAATGCCCGTCGGAGCTGAGGGCTACATTATTTGGTGGTACGCTATTCGCACTGCGCAAACAAACAGGGGGCCTGCGCAGTGTTTCCGTTAACGCCCAAATGGCGTCCAAAACGTCCACATTTCTCGGTGTGATAGCCGAAATACAAGAGCTACGTCCAAAAAAACTCTAAGTCAGGGCATACATACGTCCTCTTTTTGGACTCTAACGGAAACACTGGGCCTGCGCCCGATAGTGGTTGGTTACTACTGCATCCAAGTGCTCTAACGCTCACGCAGTTCGACGGATGGCGCCTTTGCTCTAACAACAAAATCCGCTACGACCCTGATGCATGCATTCATATGCACCAGGGTCGACTACGGCAATGCTTTCTATGCGGGCTTAGCCCTATCGCGCATTAGTCAGCTGCAATCTGTGTTAAATGCCGCGGCTCGGCTGATAGGAGGCATACCAAAGTTCGCGCATATATCTTGCTTCATACGGGAGGAACTGCACTGGTTGCCAATGCAAAAACGCATTGACTTTAAGATCCTAATGCTTATGCGCAATTGTCTTGCAGGTCAAGCCCCAGTTTATCTTAGGGAGCTTTGTGTGCCAGTGCTTTCCATACCAGGTCGTAGATTCCTTCGCTCTGCCACTCAAGGCGACCTGGTTGTCCCTGTGGCTCGAACTTCGATGGTGCTTCATAAGAGCTTTGCTGTGGTCGGTCCATCTTTCTGGAATAGGTTGCCTAGCAACCTACGTAATGAGCTTCTTGGTCTTTCCTTGCCCCTTTTCCGCAGGCGTTTGAAAACCATTCTTTTCGATCGTGGTTTGGTGTTGTCAGGTCGGGAGCGCCTCTGAGGAGTATTTCTTGAAGTGGCGCTATATAAATTTACGATTACGATTACGATTTGCTGACCCCATATCAGCTCGGAGTTGGCACACCGGGTGGTTGCGAGGCCGCCGTTCACGCGACGAGGCGTTTCCTGAGCGGTATGAATCAGGACTCAATCATGGTAAAACTGGATTTGGAGAACGACTTCAACTGCCTCTACAGAGACCAGATGCTGACCTCCATCAACAAAGAGCTTCCCGAATTAGCAGCATACTGTCACTCGGCATACGCGGAGCCCTCCGACCTGAAGTTCGGGGATTTTAACATCAAATCACAAATGGGTCCACAACAGGGCGACCCACTGGGCCCGTTGCTTTTCA